>CM044355.1:1198693-1467494 GCA_024294585.1 Vipera latastei
GGTCCTGTTTGCATTGGCATCTCCCGTGCAACTTTTCCAGCGGGGATTAATCTTTCGCCGGACAGACGTAATTTGACGCAAAGAGCATCCCTCTTGGTCTCCTCCTTTAGTAAACTTGGGAGAGTTGTGGCGGAGTTTCCCCCTCATGACCCCCTCCCAGCTGCCCTCTTGTCCGATGCTTAATTTCTCCTGGGTTATTTTTCTCCCCTGGATTTTTTTCTCTCCTTTATTTGGTCGCCCTTCTCCCTCAAAGCAAAGCCAGCCTTCGCCACCAGGATGTGGCAGGAATCTCCAAAGAGGCTCTCCAAAAGGTAAACGGGCTTTCTTGGTTTTTTTCCCCTTGAAAATGTTTCACTTCTCCTCCGGGAAGTGAAATGTATTCAAGACAAAAAACACGTTTCGCTGGGTGATCGAGAATCTCTATAGACATTTAGCCGGAATTTTGCAGGCTGAAGGGGTAGCCTTGATACAAGGCTAGCTGTTCCTTGTGTGACCTCCAGGATGTTCAGTTGTCTAGGTTATGGTTTGGTTGTTGTTACTGTCCTCCTCCTCCTCCCCCCCTTTCTTTTCTCCTCCTCCTCCTCCTCCTCCTCCCCCCTCCCTTCTGTATGGAACATACTTACTACCTTCTTGCCAGCCTTATCAGAGATCGCAGCACTCCCCATCCTGTCGTAAGATTGGGGAAAAGTGAAACATTGACAAGAACGCCATTCATCCGTGATTGATCTGCCTCATCATCATCATACCCCTATAAGGTAGGCTAGATTGGTCAGGATTTGCCCAAGACCACCAGTCAGAGGGATAGTAAAGAGCAGCCAAGGTGCTAAGGGGCCTGGAGGCTAAATCATGTGATGAACGGTGGAGGGAGATGGTAGGCAACCTTGGCCCTTTTATGACTCAAGGACTTCAACTCCCAGAATTCCTGAGTCAGCATGGCTGGCTCAGGAATTCTGGGCATTGAAGTCCACGAGTCATAAGAGCCAAGGTTGCCTACCCCTAGCCCAGGGGTAGGCAACCTGGGCTCTTTTGTGACTGGTGGACTTCAACTCCCAGAATTCCTGAGCCAGCATGGCTCAGCTTGGAAACCTCTCCCTTTCCCCTCAGCGTGGCTGGCTCAGGAATTCTGGGAGTTGAAGTCCACCAGTCACAAAAGAGCCAAGGTCGCCTACCCCTGCCCTAGCCTATCAAAGAGAAGGGTTAAGGGGGACGTGATAACTGTCTTCCAGCACTTGAGAGGCTGCTACAGAGGAGAAGGCATCAAATTATTCACCAAAGTGCTAGAGGGAAGGACGAGAAACAATGTTTGGAAACTGACCAAAGAGAGAAGCAACCTGGAATTAAGGAGAAACTTCCTGACAGGGAGGACAATCAACCAGTGGAACAGCTGGCCTCCAGAAATCGTGGTTGCTCCATCACTGGAGGTTTTGAAGAAGAGACTGGACAATCACCTGTCTGAGATGGTGTAGGTTCTCCTGCTTGAGCAGGGGGTTGGGGTGGACTAGAAGACCTCCAGGGTCCCTTCCAGCCCTATGACTCTATATTCTGATAAACTTATAATAGCACTGAATGCTAGTATAGTTACTATGGTAACCAAATGGCCATGGTGGGGCCAATCTGCCAGAAATACCTCCTCTAGTTTTAAGGCCACTGGCTCCCATCCAGTGTTAACTGCCATCTAGCTGTGGATAAAAATCTAGTTGTGGATAAATATTGTGGTTTGAGGTGGGAATGAGCTTCCTTTCCCACTGGGCATACATAGTGGTACCTGGATACTCAGCGTTAATTGGTTCCGGGAGGGGCAATAAATACCAAAAATGATGAGTACCAAACAAATTTTTCCCACAGGGAATAATGTAGTCAGCCACAAGGCAGCCGACAACGACAAGAAGCAACGGAGGGAAACTAACCAAGGAGAAGCAACCTGGAACTAAGGAGAAACTTCCTGACAATTACAACAATTAGCAGTGGAATTACCTGCCTCCAGAAGTTGTGGATGCTCCAACATTGGAAGTTTTTAAGAAGAGACTGGACAGCCATTTGTCTGAAGTGGTATAGGTTCTCCTGCCTGAGCAGGGGGCTGGACTAGATGATCTCCAAGGTCCCTTCCAAGTACTACTACTACTACTACTTCTCCTCCTCCTAGCTTATGCCTTGAGTACCAAACAAATGATGAGCACCAGGACAAAATTTCTGCATCCAAGTGCACTGAGTACCAAATTGCTTGAGTCTCAAAGCAGTTCAGCACCAAGGTACCACTGTACTGTACACCCATCAGATGAAGCACATCACACCAAGATGATGACAGGGAATTCAGCATTGGCACTCTTCAGCTGGAACGGTCTGAGAGATCAGGGAATTTCTTGGGAGATCATGGCCAGTCCAAGTGGACAGTCCAGGTGGGCTGTTGCTCTCCTGACTTAGCTCCAGGCGCCGAACGTGCAAAGTAAAGAGCAATGCTCTCGAAAACAGAAGATCATCTGTCTTCCTGATCTATCCAAAAACTTTGCGGCAGTCAGTCCTTTAAGCCATGTCAATCCCAAGAAAAGATCCTGGTATCTCAGCAAGCCGTCGTAAGCCTCATGGCCTCTGCTCAGCCTTTCATGCCCACACCCGCCAGCTGATTCGCAGCCTTAGAAGAAGAGCTGGTCATCTAAAACGAGGCACGGTGTCCGTTATCACATACACAAGAGCAGAGCCATCATCTGCTGAAGTTTGCCAAGAGTCCGCATTCTTCATTTAAGCTTCACACTTCCAGGGCGTCCACTTTCTAAGGCCAAGGTGCCAAGGAGTCTATGGGGAGCGGCCAAAATTGGAAAGGCACGATGGGAGAGCATCTAAAACTGTAAGGGAGGGGGTGGAAAAAGGGGGAAGGTGTCATTCACACACACACACACACACACACACACACACACACACACACACACACACACAGAGTCTGGGGTTTTCTAATCCCATGTTTGGGAGACGACGGCAGCCAACTGTAGAACAGGGGTGTCCAACCTTGGGAACTTTTAAGATTGGTGGACTTCAACTCCCAGAAATCCTGAAAGTGGAAGTCCTCAGGTCTTAAAGTTCCTGAGGTTGGAACCCCCCCCCTTGCGGGAGGAGATGAAAAAAAATGAAGTTTTATCTGTTGAAATGTGAGCGTTGCTGAAGGAGTTTGGTGGGACAGACGGAGAAGGTGGCTATCTCCATTTCAAGAATTCTACCACTTAAAAGGATATATAATGCATTGATAGAAATTGACTCAGAAATGGAACTTGTTAAAGATTGTATGATAAAGTGGGCCCAGAATTTTCAAGAAGTTATAACAATGGATACTTGGGAAAAGATTTGGGTTAGAAATGTTAAATTTACACAGGCCCAAAACTTAAGAGAGAATTTTTATAAAATGTTTTATAGGTGGCACTTAGACCCTAAAAAATTAGCAAGTATGTATCCGAACTGCCAGCCCAAATGTTGGAGGTGTGGTTGGGAGGATGCAACATATTTTCATATATGGTGGACTTGTAAAAAGGTTAAAGCCTTTTGGATTAAAATTTGGTGGAATATGCAAAAGATATTTAAGAAAAGGATAAAGTTTTCTCCACAATTGTTTTTATTGGGTATTATTACAGATACTACTGTTATAGACACTAAGTTGATGTTGCATCTAATTACGGCGGCAAGACTTTTAGTTGCGCAATATTGGAAGAAGGAGGAATTGCCGACTATAGAAGAGTGGACTTTGAAAGTTTCCAACTTGGCGGAAATGGCAAAGATTTCGGCATATTTGAAAGACCAATCGCAACAGAGATATATTGTGGAATGAAGAAGATGGATTGAATATATTCAGAATAAATATGGGACTAAAAAGTGTCATTTAGCATTTGAATAAGTAGTGGATTTTTATGATGTATGATTAGTTATTTGTTACTTTATTAATATTATGATTCTGGAGAGTTAAAGTCCGATAGAACGTAATATTTTATTTTTGTTGTTAGCATATTTTAGTTTATGTTTGTATTATTATACCCTGTATTCAGCTCTGGGAAGTTGGGGAGGGGGGAGGGGAGGGTAGGGTAGGGTTGGGGAGAGGGGAGGGGAGGGGGAGGGGGGAGTTCATTGTATTTAAAAATTGTAAAACTTTTCAATAATAAAAAAAAAGAATTCTACCACTGATCTAGTCAACCTCAAGGAAAACATCCCATAGAACAGTCTGATCCCTGATGTTTTGGAGATGGCTGATCTTTTGCCAAGAGAAACACAAAGGGACACTGCTCATATTCATGTAGACCAGGGGTCTTCAAACTTGGCCCTTTTCTGACTTGTGGACTTCAACTCCCAGAATTCCTCAGCCAGGCACTGGGAGTTGAAAGGGCCATGTTTGAAGACGCCTGGGTTGGCCTTATCTAGGCCAGGGGGTCTTCAAACTTGGCCCTTTTCTGACTTGTGGACTTCAACTCCCAGAATTCCTCAGCTAGCGTGAGGGAACTATGGAATTCTGGGAGCTGAAGTCCACAAGTCAGAAAAGGGCCACGTTTGAAGACCCCTGATGTAGACAGTTTTCATAGCTAGGACAGACAATGGCATTTCCCCCTCTGCTTGTGTGTCTGTAAACAAGCCAACATGCATGCTCTCACACATACACACATCAGCCTCCCAATGCTAGGCAGCGGGCGCTTGCTAAAAGAGTTCTTTCCTCTTCCCCATTCACACATTATACATTGCTTCCTTCGTGGCAACCTCTGCCCAATTTCAGAACCGAAGAGAATTTAGTTTTGTGTTATTCTTGTGCACACAAATGATCTTTCGGTACACCTTGTCCATTAAACCGGACAGCTTTATTGATACACAAGGAGAATAGATTTCTCAAGCAAATAATAATAACAATAATACGTGTATTTAGCGTGCAATACCTCCTCTTTAAGGAGCTGATATAATGAGCACTGTTGGGCTTTAGGCCAGACTCAATAATAAATCTCAACTTTGCAAACCTTAATTGTGGCGTTCAGGAAGTTACTGAGGACAGAAGTTGACAGATGCGGCAAAACCACTTTATTATCACGATAGCACTTAAGACTTATATTTCATTTATTAAAATTTAATTTCATATATACATCCCTATAGTGCTTTCCAGCAGGGGTCCCCAACCGTGGCAAATTTAAGACTTGTGGACTTCAACTCCCAGAATTCCTCAGCCAGCAAAGCTGGCTGAGGAATTCTGGGAGTTGAAGTCCACAAGTCTTAAAGTTGCCAAGGTTGAGGACCCCTGCTTTACAGCACTATCTGGGTGGTTTACAATGTCAGCCTGTTGCCCAAAACAATCCAGGTCCTCATTTTACCGACCTGGGAAGGATGGAAGGCTGAGTCAACCTTGAGCTGGTCAGGATCAAACTCCAGACTGTGGGCAGAATTTGTCTGCAATACAGCCTTTTAATCACTGCCCCACCAGGGCTAAAAAACGAAGGGGCTTGCACGCAATGAAGACCTGCTTTTCTACAGCCCAGGTAGTCCCTGACTTACAACAGTTCATTTAGTGACTGTCCGAAGTTACAACGGCACTGAAAAAAGTCACTTCTGACCATTTTTCACACTTACGACCGTTGCAGCATCCCCAGCACCACGTGATCTAAATTTGGACGCTTGGCAACTGACTCACATTTATGACAATCAGAGTATCCCAGAATTATCCGATCCCTGGAGGTTTTTAAGAAGAGGCTAGACGATCATTTGTCTGAGATGGTATAGGTTCTCCTGCTTAAGCTGAGGGCTGGACTAGTAGACCTCCAAGGTCCCTTCCAGCTTCTATTCTATTGTAACAAAGTTTAGGGTGTCATCGACTTTCAGTCACCTTAGACAGAGGTAGTGAACGATGGCCCTTTTACGACTTCTGGACTTCAGTTCCCAGAATTCCTGAGCCAGCCGTGTTGGCTCAGGAATCTTGGGAGTTGAAGTCCACAAGGCGTACAAGCGCCATAGTTCCTCAGCTCTAATTTAAAGCCTCGCCTTTTCCTTCATGTGACAATTCAATCACGTTTATGCTACCAACATATCAGTCCAGCATCAGCAGGTCTCGTAGGCGTCACCGAGAGCTAAAGGCCAGAGGCCATTGAGGCAGCATTGCCACGTAAACAACGCCAGATTCTCTTCTAGATTCTTAGCGGGGTGGAATGAAGGAGAAGCAAAGAGAGCAGAACTCTGCAGTTGAGGAAAGGGCATAATCTATAAGCAAAGCCAGCTTGGTCTAGTGGTTAAGACATCAGGCTACAAAACTAGAGAACCTGAGTTCTAGTCCTGCCTTAGGCATGAAAGCCAGCTGGGTGACTTTGGGCCAATCACCAGGAGACTGGGAGTTCTAGTCCCACCTTAAGCACGAAAGCCGGCTGGGTGACTTTGGGCCAATCACCAGGAGACGGTGAGTTCTAGTCCCGCCTTAGGCACGAAAGCCAGCTGGGTGACTTTGGGCCAATCACCAGGAGACGGTGAGTTCTAGTCCCGCCTTAGGCACGAAAGCCAGCTGGGTGACTTTGGGCCAATCACCAGGAGACGATGAGTTCTAGTCCCGCCTTAGGCATGAAAGCCAGCTGGGTGACTTTGGGCCAATCACCAGGAGACGGTGAGTTCTAGTCCCGCCTTAGGCACGAAAGCCAGCTGGGTGACTTTGGGCCAATCACCAGGAGACGGTGAGTTCTAGTCCCGCCTTAGGCATGAAAGCCAGCTGGGTGACTTTGGGCCAATCACCAGGAGACGGTGAGTTCTAGTCCTGCCTTAGGCATGAAAGCCAGCTGGGTGACTTTGGGCCAATCACCAGGAGACTGGGAGTTCTAGTCTCACCTTAAGCACGAAAGCCGGCTGGGTGAGTTTGGGCCAATCGCCAGGAGCCGCCGAGTTCTAGTCCTGCCTTAGCCATGAAAACCAGTTGGGTGATTTGGGGCCAAGCACCAGGAGACGGTGAGTTCTAGTCCCGCTTTAGCCATGAAACCCAGCAGGGTGACTTTGCATTTAACTTGTACTTGATCAGGAACTCCCCTCAAACACGTTGTATGTCCATGTTGCCTGGAAGTTTCTTAATGGTCTCATGACGCCGACAGACTTTCACTCAACAGGGGTGGCAACCAAGCCGGCCTGTTTCCAAGCACTGCGTGTGCAACCAATTCCAGGGAAAACTTAATTAGTCCATGTTCTGCAAAGTACTTTGAATTACGTGAACCATTCTCATTACTTGGGTTAAAAAGGAAGCCCTTCGTGCGGTTCAGACCTTGGGGTGCCTGCCAGAATGTCAAGCTGGATCAAATTATTGCCTGCACCAATATTATGCATACTTTCTAAAAAAGAAAGAAAAAGCAGAGGGAATAAAGGACATGCTTTATAGCTCATTAGCTGCTGTCATATTTCCTAGGAACTCACACCTATCGCCTTCCCCCAGACTCCTACCTTTAACTTTGATCTGCACAGCACCACTTCGGCTGCCATTTAACAAAGCACAATTAAAAAAAAAAAAGAAATGGCATTTCCAAAATCCACAGCAGGTTAGAACAATCACACAACACTACAGGAGAAGCGGCAGAACTTTTGCTTCAGTTTTGGTACAGTATCTACCCACAGCTTGCGACTGGCGCCACCTTCTGTTTGAAGGATCTCCAATAGTCATGTTCTTCAGATCTTGGTCTACACCAGGGGTAGGCAACCTTGGCTCTTTTATGACTGGTGGACTTCAACTCCCAGAATTCCTGAGCCAGCTCCACGAGTCATAAAAGAGCCAAGGTTGCCTACCCCTGGTCTTCAACTTAACTCAAGTGTTTCTCAGCTTCAGCAGCTTTATGATGGGTGGACTTCAACAAATACCCAAGCATTTCTTATCAAGTCAGAAGAACATGGACATTGTTGACTGTTGAAATTCACTTTACGGAGGAAGCGAGGAAGTAATGGCCCTTTAGGTGAAGAACTACAATTCACTGCATCCTACACATCTGGTCAAGCCAGTTATGGTTCAACAACTGGAGGACCAGATTTCCTACTTTTGGATGCCCGCAAATTTTTTACCAATTGGTAAAACACAACGGAAATGTCTCCAGTTCATATTCAAGTGGAGATAAACCACTAAAAGTAGCAATTGTGAGAGGGATCTAGGTGTCCCAGTAGACCACTCAAGTATGGCGCCAGTCCCGTGTTGCAGCTGCCAAAAAAGCCAACGCAGTCCTAGGCTGCATTAACAGAGGGACAGTTTCAAGACCATGTGAAGTGTTAATGCCACTTTGTAATGCCTTGCTAAGGCCACACTTGGAATACGGCATTCATTCTGGTCACCATGATATAAAAAAGATGTTGAGACTCTGGAAAGAGTGCAGAGAAGAGCAACAAAGATGATCAGGGGACTGGAGTCTAAGACATACAAGGAACGGCTGCTGGAATTGAGAATGTCCAGTTTAAGGAAGAGAAGGACGAGGGGGGGGGACATGATAGCAATATCTCAGGGGCTGCCCCAAAGAAGAAGGAGTCAAGCTCTTCTCCAAAGCACCTGAAGGTAGGATGAGAAGCAACAGGCGGAAACTAACCAAAGAGAGAAGCAACCTAGAACAACCTAGAACTTGAGACCAAAGCCTATAATGAACGGTCGCAGGGACTGGGTATATAGTCTAATGAAGAGAAGGATTTGGGGGGGGGGGATATGATAGCAGTCTTCCAGAACTGTTTTGACAAAACTGTGCCCAGAGCACAGAGTTGGCTCAATTTATGACTGCAGCCTTTGCTTAATGTCAGCTGTAAGAAAGATCATAAACATGGCATGCAACCACAGTGGGCAGGTGGTTCCCTTGCGGTCATATGTCAAGGACAATCTGTACTCATATCACGGATGCATTTGAAGTGTGTAGTGGAAATTTTGGGGTATGAACTGGTTTAGTCTATGGCTACAGTCAAGCCTGGAATCTGTTAGCACCTTCATAACCAATAATAATTAATAAATAACAACAACAAGTTGGAAAGGACCTTGGAGGTTATCTAGTCCAACCCCCTGCTCAGGCAGGAAACCCTATACGAGGGGTAGGCAACCTTGGCTCTTTTATGACTTGTGGACTCCAACTCCCAGAATTCCTGAGCCAGCCATGCTGAGGAGAAATGGAGAAGTTTCCAAGCTGAGCCATACTGGCTCAGGAATTCTGGGAGTTGAAGTCCACCAGTCATAAAAGAGCGCAGGTGGCCTACCCCTGATATATACCATCCCAGACAAATGGCTGTCCAGTCTCTTCTTAAAAACCTTCAGTGTTTGGAGCACCCACAACTTCTGGAAGCAAGTCGTTCCACTGATTGATTGTCCTAAGCGTCAGGAAATTTCTCCTTAGTTCCAGGTTGCTTCTCTCCTTGATGAGTTTCCCTCCGTTGCTTCTTCTCCTGCCTTCAGGGGCTTTGGAGAATAGCTTGACTGCCTCTTCTTTGGGGCAGCCCCTGAGATACTGGAACGCTGCTATCCTGTCCCCCCTCACTCTTCTCTTCGTTAAACTACACATCCCCAATTCCAGCAACCGTTCCTTGTATGTTTTAGCCTCCAGTCCCCTGATAATTGCTCTTCCCTGCACTCTTTCCAGAGTCTCAACATCTTTTTTAATAGGACACGTATTTTTGTGAACGGGAGCTCATTCCAAAAGATGCACTGGAGGGCTTAAGAGTTTAAAAGGGAAAATATTTATGGCAAACTGGAGAGCAGAACTCACAAACACAATAAGATGTGGCATGTCTCGTGAATGGAAGGGTGATGGATGGTTGAAGCTCCACCATTGCCAGACAGGCGGTCCTCGGCTTACAACTAGCGACTGATCAAAACGACCACAGCACTGGGGAAAAAAAGCGAATGAGGGCCGTTCTTCACACTTAAGACCGCTGCAGCGTCCCCATGGTCACATGATCAAAATTCAGATGCTTGGCAACTGACTTGTACTTAGGACAGCTGCAGAGTCACGTGATCCCCTTTTGCAACCTTCCCAGAAGCCACGTCAACGGCGAAACCAGTTTCACGTAACAACCGGACAACTAATTTAACAACTGTAGCGATTCACTAAACAACCGTGGCAAACAAGCTGGTAAAAAATGGGATGAAATTCACTTAGCAACAGAAATTCCAGGCCCAGCTGCGATTGTAATTCAAGGATACCTGTACAATGAGGGAGAACCGAATTCCAATCTATTAAGCAAATTCTAATCCATTAAAGGAAGACGTGAGCAGGATCTTAGCTTATTACATTTTCTAACTAATAAGATAACCCCCTACCCCACCTGTCCTGGGAAATTCTCCCCTCAATCTCCACTGTTGCATAAACCCATTAGTTTCCCACCATCAGCTTCTTCCGCTCATCACGACTTCCCACCCGTTAGCTCTTTGTACTTTGTTGTTGTTGGCTGCGAAGTCGTGTCCGACCCATCGCGACCCCATGGACCACCTTCCTCCAGGCCTTCCTGTCCTCTACCATCTTCTGGAGTCCATTGAGGCTCACGCCTCCTGCTTCAGGGACTCCATCCAGCCACCTCCTTCTCTGTCGTCCCCTTCTTCTCTCGCCCTCCACCTTTCCCAGGATGAGGCTCTTCTCCAGTGAGTCCTTCCTTCTCATTAGGTGGCCAAAGGATTTGAGTTTTAGCTTCAGGATCTGGCCTTCTAAAGAGCAGTCAGGATTGATCTCCTCTAGGACTGACCGGTTTGATGGTCTTGCAGTCCAAGGGACTCGCAGGAGTCTCCTCCAGCACCAGAGTTCAAAGGCCTCGATTCTTTGGCACTCAGCCTTTCTTATGGTCCAACTTTCACTGCCATACATTGCAACTGGGAAGACCATCGCCTTGACTATATGCACTTTTGTTGACAGGGTGATGTCTCTGCTTTTTAGTGTGCTGTCTAGATTTGCCCTGGCTTTCCTCCCGAGGAGCAAGCGTCTTTTAATTTCTTGACTACAGTCCCCATCTGCAGTGATCTTGGAGCCCAGGAAAATAAAATCTGTCACTACCTCCATTTCTTCCCCATCTATTTGCCAGGAATTGAGAGGGCCTGAGGCCACGATCTTGGTTTTCTTAATGTTAAGTTCCAACCCAACCTTTGCACTCTCCTTCTTCACCCGCAACAAGAGGCTCTTTAGTTCTTCTTCACTTTCTGCCATTAGAGTGGTATCATCTGCTCTTTGTACTTAAAGCCCTCATCATTGCCTCTATGGGCCTGAGGAAATCAATGAATGGCTGATCTGAGGCCTCCATAAAGTTTGCCCGTCTTGAAAATGCTTCGAATCTGGATCAGATGATTTCCTTCCCCTGGGTCAGTGGCCCCCAACCTTTTGGGCACCAGGGACCCCTTCCACGGAGAGAGGTTTTTCCGCAGACCAGAGGGGGGGGGGAAACATGGGGGGACACCCACCAACTCAAGCATCTGTCAATTGTGCTTGGCTGGCTTGAATGAAGTATGCGTTTAAACACACACACACTAAGTATGCGTTTAAACACACACACACACACCAGCATTAACTCAACACTCCATCTGTCTAGCAGATAATCTCCAATAATAGTAATTAAAATCTAACCACACCGGGAGGGGAATGCCCTAAACATCTGCCTGGATCCCCCTGGGGTCCCAATGCCGATACACATCCCAAGATATTCGCTGCTCTCCAAAAACGATAAGCTTTTGATTGGGAAAATCCAGGAAACAAATTATTGCCCTGAATTTTATCGATGCCACATGGAGGGACCATTGAAAGATACTGATATATGTAGTCCTCTCAACTTACAACAATTCTGTCCTGGTTCCGACAGATGAAACTCTTCAAAAGAACTTCGAGGCGTTGTTTACCATAAAGGATCTTTTATTCGAGTAGCATAATATGGGCACTACATAAACGAAGCCAAAAACTTAATTCCCCTCCCCTGGGCACATAGTATCAAAGCACAATTCCCTCCTCCAAATAACAGTCATAAATCACATTCCCCAATTAGCTTGAAGCACGGGTTTCCTCCCCAGCTCACCAAAACTCTATCAACTCTGGGCTCAGTAACCTTGATTCTCACGCTAAGTTTAGTGTTGCTATGTCTAGCTGGAGTCTCATTCACGTCCCCCCCTCCCAGCATCATCTAACTCTAAAAGCGAAAGGGAAAAGATGGCTACATCTCCATCTGTTGTCAATGCAAAAACATCCGATGTTAGCAGCGTTGACAAATTCATTTAGTGACCGTTCCAAGTTACAACGGCACTGGAAAAAATGACATGACCATTTTTCACACTTGCAACATCCCCATGATCAAAATTCAGACGCTTGGCAACTGACTCATATTTGTGATGGTCGCAGTGTCCCGGGATCACATGATCAACTTTTGTGACATTCTGACAAGCAAAGCCAATGGGGAAGCCGGATTCACTTAGCAACCGTTCCACTAACTTAACAACTGCAGTGATTCACTTAACAATGTTAAGTCGTAAAAGGAGGCAAAACACACTCAACAAATGTCTCGCTTAGCGTCCTTGACATACAATCGTTCTTTTAGTGACTGTTCAAAATTATAACAGCACTGAAAAAAGTGACTCATGACCATTTTCCACACTTACAACGGCCGCAGCATCCCTGTGGCCGTGGGACCAAAACTGGGATGTTTGACGACTGACATGCATTTGTGACGGTCGCAGCGTCCTGGGGCCACGGGAGAACCTTTTGCGAAGGTGAGATTCACTTAACAACCGTGTTACTAACAGCTGCAGTGATTCACTTACCAACTGTGGCAAAAAAAAGGCAGCAAAATTGGGCAAAATTCATTGAACTATATTACTTAGCAATAAAAACTTTGGGCTCAACTGTGGCTGTAAAAGTTTACCTGAATTGTTCTCCAGAAATAAAGCTCACATAGAGAAGTAGCAGAGCAACTTAAGATGTAGTAGAATAGGGGGAAAGTATCCTTTTGAGTATTTGTAGGTGTGTTGCCTAGAGCAGAGGTCCCCAACATTTGCAGCTTGGTGGCCTGGCGGGAAGGAGGGAGAGGGGGACCAGGCTGTGCGAGTGGCAGGCTGGGGTGTGTATGTGTGTGCAGATCAATTTGCACGACCGCCGGGCCAGTGCACAATTACGTGCTGGTCTGCCATTTGCACAAGTCGACCTGGACGCACACGCTGGCCCACCGCTCACACGGCCCAGTTCCAAATAGGCCGTGGCCCGGTAATGGGCCACGGCCTGGGGTTGGGGACCCCTGTCCAAGAAGCCAGATGGGGTTGTGTTGGCGGTCCTGGGAGTTTTGGACCCCACTGACCTGGGTCTATATAAAAGAACCCATGACATAAACAGGCCAAAGCAGAACTTGCTACCAGTGAGTCTGCCTCACTCCTGTAAAGAAAGTGGGGCTCTGATTCAACCTCCCTCTGGATTCTTCTGGAAATTTTTCAGCTCAGTTGTGGTCATAAGTTGAGGACTCCGTGTAGATCCTTCCTCACCTTTGGCAAATAAAAAGAGGGAAGAAGCCGGATCTAAAAGGGAACTCCTTCCCCCAAACTAGAATAGAATAGAATAAAATAAAATAAAATAGAATAGAATAGAATAGAATAGAATAGAATAGAATAGAATAGAATAGAATAGAATAGAATTAAAAATAGAATAGAGTAGAGTAGAGTAGAGTAGAGTAGAGTAGAGTAGAGTAGAGTAGAGTAGAATAGAATAGAATAGAATAGAATAGAATTAAAAATAGAATAGAGTAGAGTAGAGTAGAGTAGAGTAATGTAGAGTAGAGTAGAGTAGAGTAGAGTAGAGTAGAGTAGAGTAGAATAGAGTAGAATAGAATAGAATAGAATAGAATAGAATTAAAAATAGAATAGAGTAGAGTAGAGTAGAGTAGAGTAGAGTAGAGTAGAGTAGAATAGAATAGAATAGAATAGAATAGAATAGAATAGAATAGAATAGAATAGAATAGAATAGAATAGAATAGAATAGAATAATAAATATTGGAGAATAGAATAGAATAGAATAGAATAGAATAGAATAGAATAGAATAGAATAGAATAGAATAGAATAGAATAGAATAGAATAGAATAGAATAGAATAGAATAGAATAGAAGCTGGAAGGGACCTTGGAGGTCTTCTAGTCCAGCCCCCTGCTCAAGCAGAACCCATACCATCTCAGACAAGTGGCTGTCCAATCTCTTCTTAAAAACCTCCAGTGATAAGAGTGTCCACAATTTCTGGTGGCAAGCTGTTCCACTGGTTGATTGTCCTCCCTGTCAGGAAGTTTCTCCTTAATTCCAGGTTGCTTCTCTCTTTGGTCAGTTTCCAACCATGGTTTCTCCTCCTTCCCTCTGGTGCTTTGGAGAATAGTTTGATCTACTTCCTCTTCTTTGTGGCAGCCCCTCAGATACTGGAACACTGCTATCATGTCCCCCCTATTTCTTCTTTTCTTTAGACTGGCCAGACCCAAGTCCCGCAGCCATTCTTTGTCTGTTTTGGTCTCCAGGCCTTGGATCCTCTTAGTTGCTCTTCTCTGAATGTTTCTCAAACTCTCAACATCTTTTTTGCGATATGGTGAACAGAATTGGCTGCAGTATTCCAGGTGTGTGGCCTTACTGACTATCCAGCCAAGCTGGGGATTATGGCACATGGCTCCATCCCCTTTCAACACACACCGGCAACCGTCCAGCTGGCTAAGTTTCTCTGGATGAGGATGGTCTGATGCAGGTTCCAAGGCGCACTTGAGAGAAAGGGCAAGGTTACATAACACGGCGAACAAATTTTCCGTAGCTGGGAACTGCCTCGGGGTGTGTGTGTGTGTGTGTGTGTGTGTGTGCTTGTGTGTGTACATGGCCTTCTCCAGCTAGCCAGTATCACTGCCTTCTTCCCTCCACTGCCTGCCAGACGTGCTCGTCTCAGGCTGAGCTTCAGCGCGTTGCTGTTCGGCGTGCCGGGGATTCTCCGGCCTTTTGGACTGACTAGACAGGAGTCGATCCCAGCCCACCGGTTCCCGCGCTCCCTGGCCCGGGGTGAGAGAAAGGTTATTTGCACGAGCAGCAGCCCGAGCGGTGCCATCGCTCTGCTTGCGCCCTGGGACAGCTCCCTAACCCCGTGGCCGGCTGGACACTTAATACCAGCTTCTTGATGGCTCACTTGATCTGCTCGGATCCAGGTGCGAGAGGCTCGGGTAACATTAACAAAACACACAGGGGGGCAGCCTATCAGGAGATTAGAAGGGGGGCTGGGGAAATGCCTAGGTGACCGCTGGGCCAGACCCAGGTCTGCACTGGGGGGGATGTCCTCCACGTGGAGCAAAGGGCTGGCAGAGCCTCAAGAACCAGGGTGTCAAACTCGCAACGCCTCGTGGTGTGTCAAGGCTTTTTTCCCATTGCCAGCAACAGGGTGGGCACGGATTCGGCATGCACGTCCGGCAGTTCGACACTCCTGCTCAAGAGCAAAGCCAGAATGAGTCTGACCTTCGGGCAGCTTCTCAAGGGACCCCCCCCCCAATATCTGACATCTCAAGAGAGGGAATCTGGGCCACTGCAGGCTCCTCTGCCCTGACTCCGAGGAGGGTAGAAATTAAATATACGGCTACACAATGACGGGAGAGAGTGACCGTCCAATGTCAGATTGAACCCAGGTTTAAATTCAATCTGGCTTCCCCCACTGATCTCTGCTTGTCAGAAGGTCACAAAAGGGGATCCCCGTGACCCCGTGACACTGCAACCGTTGTAAATACGAGCCAGTTCCTAAGTGTCTGAATTTTGATCGTGCGACCAACGGGGATGTTGCAACGATTTTAAGTTTGAAAAACAGACACGAGTTATTTTTTTTCAATGATGTTGTAACTTTGAATGGTCGCTAAATGAACTGTTGTAAGTTGAGGATTACCTATAGCTCAGTTGAGGCTAAAACATAGAAGGAACGGTTGCTGGAATTGGGTATCTCCAGTTTAAGGAAGCGAAGGATGAGGGGTGACATGACAGCAGCCTTCCAATCTCTCAGGGGCTGCCCCAAAGAAGAGGGAGTCAAGCTATTCTCCAAAGCCCCTGAAGGCAGGACAAGAAGCAAGGATGGAAACTCATCAAGGAGAGAAGCAACCTAGAACTAAGGAGAAACTTCCTAACAGTCAGAACAATTAACCAGTGGAACTACCTGCCTCCAGAAGCTGTGAATGCTCCAACACTGGAAGCCTTTAAAAAGAGACTAGACAGCCCTTTGTCTGAAATGGTATAGGGTTTCCTGCCTGAGCAGGGGGTTGGACTAGATGACCTCCAAGGTCCCTTGCAACTTTATTACTACTACTACTACTACTACTACAAAAACCAAGGGTAGAAAAAGTCCCCACTGCACGGAAGAAACCACTTAAACAATCCCACAAGACATCCCGAAATTTTCACCAATAATGTTGATTGCAGCAAGCAAGGATTTCAGCGCTTGCTGTGATTGAAGGAAAAACAGAAAACCACGTTTGAACCCTCTTTGGCCTGGTCTCCTTTCTGTCCAGTTGGATGGACCAGCTGACCTAGCTCCTTCTCTTCCTGGCCGGATTTACAACAGGTCAGTTTTGCTACCTTGTTGTCTTTCGCTCACTGTGTGAAAGACAACTCTGCCCAGCATGGGGGGGGGGGAGAGAGCGCACTGACAAGGGCCTTAATTACAAATAGTAGTTAGAGGAACTTGGCATGTTTAGCTTAACGAAGGAGGGAAGGCGAAGGGGAGACAGAACAGCCGTTTTCCCCTCCATGAACGATGCCACAGAGAAGAGGGAGTCGATCTATTCTCCAAAGCATCCACAGACAAGAGAAGAAACAAGTGGAAGCTTTACCCAGAGATCCTAACTTTCCCGGCTATTTGAGCCAGTTTGGTCTTGTGGTTAAGGCACCAGGCTAGAAACTAGGAGACTGAGAGTTCTAGTCCCAATTTAGGCATGAAATCCAGCTGGGTGACTTTGGGCCAATCACCAGGAAACGGTGAGTTCTAGTCCCGCCTTAGGCATGAAAGCTGACTGGGTGTCTTTGGGTCGATCACCAGGAGACGGTGAGTTCTAGTCTTGCCTTAGGCATGAAAGCTGAGTGGGTGTCTTTGGGTCGATCACCAGGAGATGGTGAGTTCTAGTCTTGCCTTAGGCATGAAAGCTGAGTGGGTGTCTTTGGGTCGATCACCAGGAGATGGTGAGTTCTAGTCTTGCCTTAGGCATGAAAGCTGAGTGGGTGTCTTTGGGTCGATCACCAGGAGATGGTGAGTTCTAGTCTTGCCTTAGGCATGAAAACTGAGTGGGTGTCTTTGGGTCGATCACCAGGAGACGGTGAGTTCTAGTCCTGCCTTAGGCATGAAAGCTGAGTGGGTGTCTTTGGGTCGATCACCAGGAGACGGTGAGTTCTAGTCCTGCCTTAGGCACGAAAGCCAGCTAGGCGTCTTTGGGTCGATCACCAAGAGACGGTGAACTCTAGTCGCACTTTAGGCATGAAAGCCAGCTGGGTGACTTTGGTCCAATCACCAGGAGATGGTGAGTTCTAGTCCTGCCTTAGGCATGAAAGCTCAGTGGGTGTCTTTGGGTCGATCACCAGGAGACGGTGAGTTCTAGTCCTGTCTTAGGCATGAAAGCCAGCTAGGTGTCTTTGGATCGATCACCAGGAGACGGTGAATTCTAGTCCCACTTTAGGCATGAAAGCCAGCTGGGTGTCTTTGGTCTAATCACCAGGAGACGGTGAGTTCTAGTCTTGCCTTAGGCATGAAAGCTGAGTGGGTGTCTTTGGGTCAATCACCAGGAGACGGTGAGTTCTAGTCCTGCCTTAGGCATGAAAGCCGGCTAGGCGTCTTTGGGGCAGTCCCTCTCTCTCAGCCCAACTCACCTCCCAGGAGGGGGAAATTGTGAGGAAACTGAGGGGAGGAAGGAGAATTAGGTATGTTCCTGCCTTGAATTATTTGTAAAGTAATAAAGGTGGGATAGAACTATAATTAATAAATAACCCTTGGAGTTGACAAGATGGTGGCGGTGGGGACGATTTCAGTAAAGTCCTTGCCCCATACAGGAAAAACAATTTTTTTTTAAAGTGTAGGCTCTTGAGTCAATGGTTTATGATACTTGATATGGGCATTAAAAGGTTTTAGCAGGGATGTCGATACGGCCAAAGAGAACATTCTGGATTCTTCTGTGACCTGTCACTTGGATGCTGCGAATTCCAATGTGATCTGGGCTGTCTCTGAGTGCGAGGCTGCCCGCCGGTCAGGTAGACAGGGCAGCCCATTAAGGTTAAAAGCAATTCAAACTATTGGCCGCCATTGGGGACGTTCAATCGCAAGATACATTTTTATGCCAGTATGCAAGCTGTGATGGCTAGGGATCTCTGAGGATCTTGGAACCCAGTGATCTTGTCTGCCAAGTGACCCATCTGGGACAGAAAAGTCAGGTTTAGAAAGCTACAGGGATTTTGGTGAGCAAATCTGTGTGCACTGAAATTGACACTTTTCCTAGGCCAGGGGTAGGCAACCTTGGCTCTTTTATGACTGGTGGACTTCAACTCCCAGAATTCCTGAGCCAGCCATGCTGAGGGGAAAGGGAGAGGATTCCAAGCTGAGCCAGGCTGGCTCAGGAGTTCTGGGAGTTGAAGTCCACCAGTCATGAAGGGGCATAATTCCCTCATGCTGGCTCAGGAATTCTGGGAGTTGAAGTCCACCAGTCACAAAAGAGCCACTGTCCTAGGGCTTCACAAGCCACCGTCTACGTGGGATTGGTAATCTACAGGTAATCCTCAATTTACAACCACACTTGAGCCCAAAATTTCAGTAGTTAAGCAAAACAGTTGTTAACTGAATTTTCCCCAATTTTACAACCTTTCCTGGCACAGCTCTCAGGTGAATTACCACAGTTGTTGTTAGTAACAACGGTTGTTAAGTGAATCTCGCTTCTCCCATTGACTTTGCGTGTCAGGAGGTCGCAAAAGGGGACCACATGGCCCTGGGACATTGCAATTGTCATAAATATGAGTCAGTTGCTAAGCGTCTGATTTTGATCAGGTGACCCTGGAGATGCTGCAACAGTTGTGTGAAGAACTGTCATAAGGCACTTTTTTTAGTGCCATTTTTAACTTCGAACAGTCACTAAATAAAATACTGTAACTCAAGGACTATCTGTATCCTGTGTGTCTATGTGTGTGTCTCTCTCTGTTTCTCCATCCATCCATCCACCTATCCAACCAATCCATCCATCCATCCATCCAATCCCATCCATCCATCCATCCCTATCCATAAATCCATTCAATCCATCCATCCATCCATCCAATCCATCCATTCATCCAATCCATCCACCCATCCCTCCTATCCATAAATCCATTCAATCCATCCATCCATCCCCTCCATCCATCCAATCCATCCCATCCCATCCCACCATCCAATCCATCCATCCAATCCACCCATCCACCCATCCATCCATCCAGGTATTTTTGATGCTGAAGCATCTCTTCCGAGAGTACATGGAATTTTGCTACCTTGACAGAGTTCATAGCTGCTGCAGATGATCTGGGATTACAATTCTTATCAACATGACCAATGGGAATTGTAGTCTCAGCACATTCCAACAGTGATTCTTTGGGAAGAAGCAACTTAGGGAATTCAACCTTCAAATGTGTTTTGTCTCTTTTTATTTGTCCATAACAAATTTTATTTATTTCAAAAATAGGATATTAAAAAAGTAAAAGAAGAAAAAGACCAAAAAAAGAAACAAAAATTACAAGCACAACATAAGAAAAATACTTTTGATTGCCCTTTGCAGATGGTCTCCGTGATCTGCAAGGTTATAAAGGTGCATTTTCCTTTACAAATTCCCCTAAGTGGCCTGGCATGATTGGTACTATGAGTAATACAAAGGACACACACACACACACACACACACACACACACACACACACACACACACAGACACCCCTAATTCCCCAATATGATGATGCTCATCTTAGCTTATTGCAACGAATCACAGATCACTCACAAAAATGATTCCTCTAAACTTCATAATCGACAAAGAGAAGATTTGGAACACACACACACACACACACACACATACACACACAAACCAGAAGCCACAAAACTTTCCACACATTCAGCTCAGACAGAATCTGGAAACACAACACTGAAAAAATATGTCTTCTGCCTCCCTTCATTCGGGATGCTGATCCTAGCATAGGTAGTCCTTGACTTATGACCTGGAATTATGCTGGTATGTCCTGCCAGTCATTAAGCTGTGCCCAATTTTATGACCTTTTTTTTGCATTGGTTGTTAAGTGAACCCCAGTGGACATTGAATGGACCCATTGTACCCAATGGGAGGTTTTAGTTTTTTTTGCTGTAAACTGGAAGTAAACAGCAGTTTTGGGCAAAAATGTCAGGATAGTAACTTAATAGCTAAACAGCTTATGTAAAGATGTAATGTAATGTGGAGGATGCAATACCAGGAATGACTCAGCAAGTGTGTGTATCCCTTTAAGAGTCTGAAGATAAAAGGGACGTTTTTCTGCTGGAGTCTTTCTCTCTCATCCCTTTGACTGCTGTAACTGCTGTTACACCACATGTATGTATTCTGTTTCTAGTGTATATTTGTAGATATAGTGTAATATGTGGGCGCCCCGGAGCTATGTGGGCGCCCCGGAGCTATGGAATCGGTTGCCGGTTGAGCTCCGGATGGCGCCTGATCTTCGCTCCTTCCGTCGCGATCTGAAGACATTCTTATTTGAACAAGCCGGCCTGGCCTGATGGGGGATGGTTTGGGTTTTTTATTCTCATTTTATTATATGTATTTATTGTTTTTAGCTGGGCACATGTTTAATTCTTTTTTAACTTTTGTATTTTAGTATTTTTATATATCTGCCCTGTTCACCACCCTGAGTCCTTCGGGAGAAGGGCGGTATATAAATAAAATTAATAATTAATAATAATAATAATATAAGCCATCGTTTAAATACAAACCACCGTGTACTGCATTTACTCCTGGGTTACCTCAGCATAATAAGACTGTGCACGCTCTGACTAAAGCATCATTAATTCGTGGTCATAAATGTGCCCTGGTTGCCAAGCACCCAAAATGTGATCATGTGACCATGGGGGGGGGGAAACATGGCCATTGGAGCTTCAAAACTGGGTTGTACGTAGCTGTGGGGAAATCCGTTGTAACTTCAAAGGGTTAACTGGCTGGTCGTAAGTTGAGGACTATCTAGATCAGGGGTCCCCAACCCTGGTCCGTGGACCAGTACTGGGCCATGGCATGCCAGCAATCGGTCTGCACAAACAAAGCCCCATCCGTGAGATGCAGGCAGCACACAAAACCACGCACTTGCTGATCCGTGGAAAAACCTCTGTCCACGAAACCAGTCCCTGGTGCCGAAAAGGTCGGGGCCCTGTGATCTAGCCTACTTTAAGACATTGCTTTTAAAAAAAAACCCTTTTAAGTTTTTAAGAAGAGACTGGACAGCCATTTGTCTGAAATGGTATAGGGCAGGGGTCAGCAACCTGAAACAGTGAAAGAGCCACTCGGAACTGGTTCCCTCACAAAACGAAAAACTGGGAGCCGCAAAAAAATGTGTGCACATGCGCATACATGCGCGCATGCGCAGAACAGAGTTTGACTGAAGAGTGGAGCCAAGGCGAGATATGCACCTACCCTGCATATTTGAATTGATTGGCTGAACTTTTTTAGTCCCACTTTTTTTTGGACTGCACATGGCAGAGGACTGGGAGCCGCAAGAGACGGCTGAAAGAGCCGCATGCGGCTCCAGAGCCGCGGGTTGCAGACCTGTGGTATAGGGTTTCCTGCCTGAGCACGGGGTTGGACTAAATGACCTCCAAGGTCTCTTCCAACATCATCATCATCATCATCATCATCATCATCATTATTATTAAACTTTTATTCATAAAACATGAACCTCAGTCAACTGAACACTCAAATTGAGTGGCACTAACGGTTGACACGGGTTGCTGCCAGCATCCTAGGTATCAACCAGGTATCTCCTTAAAATGTAAGATGTTCCGAGTAGCGCAGTTTTTTCTAGCTTTGCTGGAATTATTTTATTATTATTATTATTATTATTATTATTATTATTATTATTATTATTATTATTATTATTATTATTATTATTTTATTCATAAAACATGAAACTCAGTCAACTGAACACTCAAACTGACTGGCACTAACGGTTGACACGGGCTGCTGCCAGCATCCTAGGTATCAACCAGGTATCTCCTTAAAATGTAAGATGTTCCGAGTAGCGCAGTTTTTTCTAGCTTTGCTGGAGTTATTTTATTATTATTATTGTTGTTGTTGTTGTTATCGTTGTTATCCCAAAGATGCTTTTCCACGAGGCAACTGGACTTCCTTGTCTTCAAAGATAAACAAGGAAGTCCAATTGCCTCGTGGAAAAGCACCTTTAGGCAGAAAAACCCACGGTTCATTTAAATCGAGGGAAAAACGGAAAGCACAAAATATCCACTTGCTGGTTGGAGACGAAAGAAGGACAGCCCGTGAATTCTATCCCTTATTTACTTGATAACGACAAGGCACGGAGGACTCTGTCAAGAGAAGAATTGTTTGACAAAAGTTTTACGCATTCCTTTCTCTCTCTCTCTCTTCTGCAACCATTGGGGGAGTCCTGGAAAACAGGCAACAACAGACCCGCTAGGGTGGGCGCTTCCCTCTCTAAGGCCAGCCCACCTACTCTTTTTTCCCCCCCTTTTTTTCAGAAAGGGATCCCATCCTTCTGTTTGACATGTTGTTGGAAATGGTTGCTAAGGAGAACGGGGTTCTGTTACAGCCAGCGAGGCTTGCTCTAATAATACCCTTCTCTGTGCATAGTTCGGGAGCAGACACCTCCCAGCTATAAAGAGCCTGGCACATTTCAGCCGAGGAATACTTTAACTTAGGTTACACGGGGGTTTACAGGCAGGCCAGTTCACCTCCTGGCTCCCCACAGCCCCCGGGATGGCAGGGCTAATATTTGTAACCATGGCTAGCAGAAGCTTCCCAAGGGGAAAAAAATAAGCGTTCCCTTTCCACAAATGGGAATCAAGATTTACTACTGCTTTCTGTCATCATTAGGGACACGGTCGCTCAGTGGGTCGCTCAGATGGTCGGCAGTTTGGCGGGTCGAATCCCGAGTGCCGTGTAACAGAGTGAGCGCCTGTTACTCGTCCCAGCTTCTGCCAACCTAGCAGTTCGAAAGCACGTAAAAATGCAAGTGGAAAAATAGGGACCACCACAGTGGGAAGGTAACAGCGTTCCGTGCGCCTTTGGCGTCTAGTCATGCTGGTCACATGACCACAGAGACGTCCTCGGACAAGTGCTGGCTCTTCGGCTTTGAAACGGAGATGAGCACCGGCCCCTAGAGTTGGAAACGACTAGCACACATGTGCAGGGGAACCTTTACCTTTTTACCTCTGTCGTCATGCCTGGGTAAGACTAGATCTGGAAGAAGTGCTTGGACGGACCCCACGCCTCATGTGAACACAGCATCCTTCGTTCAACTTTTCCCCACGTCAACAAACCCTGAGAGATGGATGCAGAGGCAACCCGCTGACCCATCACCGTCCAGGTTGCGCCCATGGCTGATGATGGATCACAACTTGTCTCCTAAGCCAAGATTTTAATGGCTAAGCCAGAGCTCTTCAAACTTGGCCACTTTGCTGGCTGAGGAATTCTGGGAGCTGAAGTCCACAAGTCTTAAAGTGGCCAAGTTTGAAGAGCCCTGGCCTAAACGAAGCTGCCCTTGGGTAGCTGAGGTCTATCGGGGTTTAAGTACACCTGAGAGTTTTGCATGGGTACGGAAGAAGAAAAAAAAAGCTACTACTCCCTCGTCGGAACCAAAACAGAAGTGGGTCTATTTAACTCAGCCATCAAGACAGACCCAAATATAAAACCAAGCGGGGAGACCCGGGATCTGCTCCAGAATCTGTTCTCGCCCAGGAGGGAAAGACAGGATGCTTTGTACAGTCTTTCTCCCTTCTGCACTCCAGGGAGTCTCTTCTGCAATGTGTCTGCAGCCATCTGTTGTTCCCTGTGCAGAAGACTCAATACACACCCCCACAAACACGCACACAGAGGGCGAATCCCAGGATGCAACCAGTCTACAAGAAACAGCACATCCTCCTTCCAAGAGCCCCTCCCCAATTTGAGAGTGGTAACAGATTATTCGTGGGTGGTGGGTTGAGAGAAAGAGAGAGAGAGAGAGAGAGAGAGAGAGAGAGAGAGAGAGAGAGAGAGAGAGAGAGAGAGAGAGAGAGAGAGAGAGAGAGAGAGAGAGAGAGTGTGAGTGTCACGGAGGACGTCTACCACCCAAACGTGCGAGATGTCTCTCCTTCTTCAACAGACTTTGAGTTGGGGGGGGGCTTTGCTTTCACACCTCCAGGTCAGCAAGGGGGAAGGCAACAGAAAGACGGGGGGGGGGGAGAGAGCTAAGCTACAAGGACTGTTTTTTCTTTCTGTCCAGATGGCAGAAAGCTTCTGAGTTCCAAGCAGCTCCTAGTACTGCTTCATAAAGCCCCAGTGAGGCCACACCTGGAACACTCGGCCAGTTTTGGTCACCACATCACAAAAAGGATGTTGAGATTGAGGAAAAAGTTCAGAGAAGAGCAACTAAGATGATCCAAGGCCTGGAGACCAAAACTTACGAAGAACGGCTGCGAGACTTGGGTTTGGCTAGTCTAAATAAAAGAAGAAGCAGGGCAGACATGATAGCAGGATTCTGGTGTTTGAGGGGCTGCCACAAGAAAGAAAAGGGGGTCATGTTATTCTCCAGAGCACCAGAGGGAAGGAGGAGAAACAACGGTTGGAAACTGATCAAGGAGAGAAGCAGCCTGGAATTAAGGAGAAGCTTCCTGACAGTGAGGACAATTAACCAGTGGAACAGCTTGCCATCAGGAATCGTGGGTGCTCCATCACTGGAGATTTTAAAGAAGAGGCTAGACAGTCACTTGTCTGAGATGGTATAGGACCATTCCATTCCATATTTTCTATTCTATTCCGTTCCATATTCTATTCTGTTCTGTTCTGTTCTGTTCCATTCCATTCCATTTTTTCTATTCTATTCTATTCTATTCTATTCTATTCTATTCTATTCTATTCTATTCTATTCTATTCTATTCTATTCTATTCTATTCCATTTTCTATTCTATTCCATTCCATATATTCTATTCTTGTTCTATTCCATTCCATATTTTCCATTCCATTCCATACTTTCTATTCTATTCCATTCCACATTCTATTCTATTCTAATTCTATTCTTCTATTCCATATTTTTTTATTCTATTCTAAATTCTATTATTCTATTCCATTCCATATTTTCCATTCCATTCCATTCCATATTTTCTACTCTATTGCATTCCACATTCTATTCTATTCTATTCTATTCTATTCTATTCTATTCTATTCTATTCTATTCTATTCTATTCTATTGCATTCTAATTCTATTCTTCTATTCCATTCCATTCCATATTTTCTATTCTATTCTATTCTATTCTGTTCTGTTCTATTCTATTCTAATTCTATTCTTCTATTCCATTCCATTCCATATTTTCCATTCCATTCCATTCCATACTTTCTATTCTATTCCATTCCACATTCTATTCTATTCTATTCTATTTTATTCTAATTCTATTCTTCTATTCGATTCCATTCCATATTTTCCATTCCATTCCATTCCATATTTTCCATTCCATTCCATATTTTCTATTCTATTCCATTCCACATTCTATTCTATTCTATTCTATTCTATTCTATTCTATTCTATTCTATTCTATTCTATTCTATTCTATTCTATTCTTCCATTCCATTCCATATTTTCCATTCCATCCCATTCCATATTTTCCATTCCATTCCATTCCATATTTTCCATTCCATTCCATTCCATATTTTCCATTCCATTCCATTCCATATTTTCTATTCTATTCCATTCCACATTCTATTCTATTCTATTCTATTCTATTCTATTCTATTCTATTCTATTCTATTCTATTCTATTCTATTCTATTCTATTCTATTCTATTCTATTCTATTATTCCATTCCATTCCATTCCATTCCATTCTATTCTATTCCATTCCACTTTGTGGAAGCTAAAGCTGGACTTCGAAGAAGTAGGACAGGTAGATCATTGATGCTTTTGAATTTTGGGGTGCGAGAAGAGAATACCAGGGACAGTCAAGAAAACGAACTGATGGGTCATCAAATCAACACTGAGCTCTAATTGTCCTACTCCAGGCCCATGATCTGAAGTATTAGTCCTCTGGAGAAGAAGAAGCTGGGAGGAACGGAAGGAAAGAGAAGATGACCAGCAGTGATGATGGCTACACGGCTGGAAGACCTAAAGCACCAGGCAGGGGACAGATCATAACAGAGAAGGTCTACGTAGGGTCACTAAGACTAAGCCCAGAAAGTCAAATGACTTGAGGCAAAAATCACCCTATTTATTTATTTGCTTTGCTCCTTTACTAAATGTAGATGGCTTCCCATCTTGCTCAGCAATTATCCTACTTCAGACACCTTGCATGAAGGGCTTCCTCTCTGGAGACAGGTGGAAAGAAAATGAAGGGGACCACCAGCAGCTTTTGTAAAATGCAAACTCGCCCTCAGGTGCAGACAAAATGAACAGCTCAAGCTCTCCTATTCAAAGTCAGTTTCCATAAATGATATACTGTAGATCAGGGGTCTCCAAGCCTGGCCACTTTAAGACCTGTGGACCTCAACTCCCAGAATTGGAGCTGGCTGGGGAATTCTGGGAGTTGAAGTCCACAGGTCTTAAAGTGGCTACGGGGTGGGACACCCTTGCCACACACGATCCACTAAAAAAAGAAGGTTGGGGAGAAACTCCGCTGATCACACCCAATTCCTAAAAAAACGAAGACTCGCGGTTGTTCCAATAAATCAATCACCATCAATTCAGTTCTCCCGACTCTTCAACCTTCTTCCTTCCCACCAAACCTCGGGTCCCTAGGCCCTGCTCGAGCTTTTCGCTTCCCCTGCTAGTAACTCTTTCGCCTCCTGGTGCCTTGGGACTCATCCCGATTTACTCAAAGGCGATGAAAAAGCTGTAGATAAAAGCAGCTCCTCTGCTCTGGCTCTTTTTTGAAGCTCCAGCCAACGTTCAAAGCAAAAAGGGGCGGGTGGGTGGGGAAAAAAACCCCAAACTCCATCCCTCTGTAGATCAAAACAGAGGCAGCCTTTCAACCATTCCCCCCCTCCCCTAAAAAAGCAGTCCCCCCCTCTCCCCATTCACAGAACAGAGAAGAATCGCACCTCGAGTAGCTGAGTGTTTGCGAAAGGCCACATTTAAAAGAGAGCCGGTGGGGAAGGACGGCGGTGTCTATAAAAATTATTTTCACGGTTCCCTGTAACCATGAAACGCGTCATGTCAACAAACAGAGATGCCGCCGCCCCCTTCCCTTTCTGCCCGCTGTTTTTATTTTTCCAAAATTAATTGGGTGCAAGAAGGAATGCTGGCTTGCTTCTGAAGCACGGCCAGATGGCAGGGAAATCTCAGGCGGCCAAGCGGAGCAGAGCAGAAGCAATAATTTATCCGGTTACCTGGAGCATGTTGAGAAGGAGACTCCGGAACTTGGTGCCGTCCACCATGAACAGCGCCATCTTGTCGCACAGCTTGGCCGCCGTGCAGGCGAAGCTGCGGTCGCTGACGGCCTTCTGGTAGATGGTCTTGACGATCTCCCCCAACATCTCCTCGGAGTTGGTGGCGTTCTGGGCCTCCTCCATGAAGCTGGTGAGCTTGCAGTCCACCCCGCTGCTATTGTTATTCCTCATGCTATTGAGAATCTCAATTAATTTGTCCATTTTGTTCCTTTGTGGGTCCGTGGACGCCACCACCACTTCGTCCTGATCCGTGAAAAGGGAAAGACAAGGCATCTGTTACGCACGGGAGACATGGAGGGAGAAAAAGAAGAGAACGGAGGTCAGCACTCTGCGGCAAGCCACGACGGTTAGGAGGCATCAAACAAAAGCTGGCGTAGACGCCTACCTGCTCAATCTGAATAATAATAAGAATAAGAATAAGAATAAGAGTTGGAAGGGACCTTGGAGGTCTTCTAGTCCAACCCCCTGCTCAGGCAGGAAAGCCTATACCAGGGGTAGGCAACCTTGGCTCTTTTATGACTCGTGAATTTCAACTCCCAGAATTCCTGAGCCGACTGGCTCAGGAATTCTGGGAGTTGAAGTCCACGAGTCATAAAAGAGCCAAGGTTGCCTACCCCTGCCCTATACCATTTCAGACAAATGGCTGTCCAGTCTCTTCTTAAAAACCTCCAGTGTTGGAGCATTCACAGCTTCTGGAGGCAGGTTGTTCCACTGGTTAATTGTTCTAACTGTCAGGAAGTTTCTCCTTAGTTCTAGGTTGCTTCTCTCCTTGACTAGTTTCCATCCATTGCTTCTTGTCCTGCCCTCAGGTGCTTTGGAGAATAGCTTGACTCCCTCTTCTTTGGGGCCGCCCCTGAGATACTTGAAGACTGCTATCATGCCCTTCTGTTCCTTAAACTACACATGCCCAATTCCAGCAACTGTTCCTTGTATGTTTTTGCCTCCAGTCCCCTAATCATCTTTGTTGCTCTTCTCTGTACTCTTTCCAGAGTCTCAACATCTTTTTTACATCGTGGTGACCAAAACTGGATGCCGTATTCCAAGTGTGGCCTTACCAAGGCCTTGTAAAGCGGTATTAACCCTTCACGGGATCCTGATTCTATCCTCCTGTTAATGCAGCCTAGCACTGTGTTGGCCTTTTTGGCAGCTGCAGCCCACAGCTGGCTCCTATTGAAGTGATTGTCCACTAGGACACGGAGGTCCCTCTCACAGTTACTACTATTGAGCAAGGTATCACCTATACTATACTTGTGCATTTGTTTTTTCTTGCCTAAATCTAGGACCCTCCCGGGCATTCTGGGAAATGTGGTCCCAATGCATTTGAAGGCTGCCCTATTATGAAACGGCAGTTCTGATCTGGTATCTATTTCTAGCTAATCTCTACTCACGTAGGTGTGCATCTCCACAGAATACCAGAATCAATCTGAATTGCACCTTTCAAATTCTTTAACTGAGCTACAGGTAATCCTCAACTTACAACAGTTCATTTAGTGACAGTTCAAAGTTGCAACGGCACTGAAAAAAGTGACTTACGACTCTTTTTCATATTTACGACCATTGCAGCATCCCCACGGACACGGGATCAAAATTCGGATGCTTGGCAACCGACTGGTATTTACGACGGTCGCCGTGTCCTGGGGTCATGTGATCCCCTTTTACGACCTTCCGACAAGCAAAGCAATTGGGGAAGCCAGATTCACTTAACAACCATTTTACTAACTTAACAACTGCCGTGATTCACTTAATAACTGTGGCAAGGAAGGTCGTAAAACAGGGCAAAATTCACTTAACAACTGTCTCCCTTAGCGAAATAAATTTTGGGCTCAGTTGTGGATTACCTGTATTTTTTTAACCAACAAATTTAAATATCCAAGGACTTCTGAAAAAAGTACTGTCCTGTTTCTTCAAATCCTGTGCTCTGGAAATGGAGATAAGAACATCCTCTAAAAGTTTTTCACGCATCTTGGAGTGTTAAAAAAAGACTGTTTTGGGGCAGAAACTGCACTTTTAATGCCCATATGGCAGACAGCAATTAAAGGGATGAATATTCCTAAAAAATACTGGGAAGCTATGCCTATTGAATTTCTACTCATCATTTTCTTGATGAATTACACGATGAAATTCATTTTCACTGAGTTACTCATTCCATGCTGGGACAAATGATTAAAGTCCCCTCCAACATTAGAGGTAAAACTGCATTCTAACTTTAATTAACTGACTGTCTTCAGGTAAGTTGGCACAAGAAGTTCAATGGTTGGTTTGTTAAGATTCACGAACCGATGCCCAGGACACTGTTTTAAGTGGGTACTTATTTCGGTCAAAACTAAGGTTAGCTCTGATCAATAGAAAGCGAAAGCAACAAATAATGTAGAGTGACACCTACAGATAGAACGTGGTATTACAGGACACTGCGCTAGTTTTGCTGAAGCAGAAGAGAAATTAAAACAGGGACGCTAAATGACAACAGACTTTTTCAAGACAAAATACAGCCAAAGAGCAATAGTTTCTGTAAAGTTGACAATATCAATAACAATATATTAGTAATCATTTCTGTTCCACTTTTCTTTCTGGTGTATTGCATGATTTCCCGATGACAAGGCCACGAAAAAGCTAACTCACTGCCAAGGGCCTTTTCTGCAGTGGCTCCATCCCTGTGGCTTTTCTGCAAAGTCTTGAAGAAAAGGGACCCCACTCGTTGCCGCCATAGGGTGGGCAGTGGGTCGGTTAAATGGTGAATTTTTAACTCTTTGACTTTTAATATTGTACGCTACTTAGAATGTGTGTGTGTGTGTGTGTTTGTGTGTGTGTGTGTGTGTGTGTGTGTGTGTGTGTGTGTGTGTGTGAGAGAGAGAGAGAGAGAGAGAGAGAGAGAGAGAGAGAGAGAGAGAGAGAGAGAGAGAGAAAGAGAGAGATGGGAAGTTATATGAGTTTGTTTAATGAATAAATAACGAATGTATAACATAGCAGATGCACCTCAATTTTGATGATGAGAATAGGTCAAGGTAATGATTTAGAAGCTAACCAGCTTGTATAATGTGAAATGAATGATGCAATGTTAGGAATGACCAGTGCTTTTTTTGTCACAGAACGCACCGGAACAGAGTTCCGGAACCTTTTTTCGACGAATTTTCCAAGTTTTAAAAGTAACTTTTGAAAATTTGATGTTTGGTCCATGTGGACTTGAATCGCCCTGTCGAGCATAGCAGGTCGGCAGCAAAATCATTAAAATGGTGTATACAGGCTGTTTGTGTGTCGAGTCCGCACTGGTTGTGATGGAGCTGCTCGGCTTGTGGCACTGCTCGGCTTGTGATTGGTCGTGTGGTCGCATGCTGGGTGCTTACTGCGGGCGGCGACCGTTATGTTTCGTTACACAACTGACATGTGTGCGTGTGTATACAATGATGGACTACGTGTGAGAGATAAATAATTTCTTTATTTTAAAAAATCATTGGTGAATTGAAAAACTTTTCTAAATTTTTAGTGAAAAAGTGTGACCCAAATTTAAAAATGAAAAAAAAAGAAGAAACATACTAATTACTTCTCAACCACCTGTCCTGCTAAGAACTGAATATATAATATTTTAAATAAAAGATAAACAAGATGTGAGTTCTGGCACCTTTTTTCTTACAAAAAAAGCACTGGGAATGACTCAGCAGTATCCCTTTAAGAGCTTGAGTATAAAAGGGAAGGCTTGCTAGTCTTTCTCTCTCGTAATTGCTGTGTGTTAAGAGTTTGCTGAATGACCACGTGTAGGTATCTTGTTTCGTGTATATTTGTAGATAATGTAATATAAACCACAATTTACTACAGACCGCTGTTTACTGTATTTACTCCTGGGTTACCTCAGCGCAATAAGACTGAATATCATCCATCTGGGTTTAAATACAGGTAACAGAAGCAGCTTCTGGTGGAAATAAAAAAGTATTCATATGAGGGAGTCATACACAGATGACTCCAGAGAACCGAACTTATTATATAGGTTTAAAGCGCTCATTTCTGCCAGCCCTCTGCCCCCACTTTTTTCCCATTTGGGAGGATTTAAGGGCAAAATGGATGCCTTAAGCCCTCTTAAAACTCTTATTAAAGGCCTGGATATTTTGGTTTCTCTTGTTCCAGTGACATCAAGGTCACAAATCCTCAGAAATGAGGTCAGTGCAACTCCCTGACACAAGAAACTTGCAAATGTCTATGCTTTGGTTGCTCAAGAAGTGAGTGAGGAAAAAAAAAGATGGATGTGAATTTTGAGACAGGGATCTTTTTTTTCTGTTACGAGGGATCAACAGAATGGAGGAAATGTGGGATTTTTTTTCCTTCTCTTTTTAGGGCTATAATAATGAGGAAATATAATACACAGAGATGAAATAACTGTAAAAATGAGTAATCAAAAAGTGGACTGGAAAAGATGAATTAACAGGGATGTGGAAATGGAACACTAGGCTTGTGTTAAGATTTTGTTTAGGCTGATTTTTAAACCAGAAGTTATTTTTGCAGTCTGGTTTATTAGTTTTTATTTATATCCTATCTTTATTATATGTTTTTTTATTCAAAGCAGTGAACATATCTCCTCCCTCGTTTTCCCCACAAAGGTGAGTTGAACTGAGGTAAAAGTGACTGGGTCAAAGTCACCCAGCTGTTTTTCATGGTTAAGGCGGGAATGGAACTTAAAACTCTCCCAGTGATTGGCCCAGTTATCCATCCAGCTTTCATGGCTAAGGCGGGACTAGAACTTAAAACTCTCCCCGTGATTGGCCCAGTTACCCATCCAGCTTTCATGGCTAAGGCGGGATAGAACTAAGAGTCTCCTGGTGATTGGTCCAAAGTCACCCATCCCACTTTTGTACCTAAGGTGGGACTGGAACTCAGCACCTCCTGGTGACTGGCCCACAGTCACCTAGATCGGAGGTCCCTAACCTATGGGCCGCGGCCCACTGCCAGACTGTGGCCCCTTGGCCGCATGAGTAGCTGGGCAGTGCATCCGCATGTGCGCATGCCCACTCCGCCTTGTGCCCGTTTCTGCGAGTGTCGTGTGGGCAGCGGCAGCACCTAGTGTCGTGTGGGTGGCGGCGTTGCCACGAACCTTGTGTGGGGGCGGCAGCGCTGCAAGTGGCAGGTAGACCATTGTATGAACCTTGCGTGGGGGCAGCAGCACAAGCCTCGCATGGGGGCAACATCGTTGTGGGCCGCGATGCAATTCTCGCACGGGACAGCAGCACAATCCTCTTGCCGGGGAGAGCATCATTGCGGGCTGCGGCGCTATCCTTGCGCTGGTGGTAGCATCGCTGCGAGCCTGGCGGCAGCAGCGCCACAACCTCAAGCAAGCACTGCCATCGCAGAGTGCTTCGGGTGCATGTTCACAGCCCCGCTTGCATGGTGCACATGCTCGCAGCCTGTTTGTACACACGCACATGCGGCCATTCATGTTTGCGCATGCGCGCGTAAGGCGCCTGCCCCTCCCTCTCCCACTGGGCCGCCACCCCAGAAAGGTTGGAGACCGCTGACCTAGATGACTTTCATGCCTAAAGTAGGATTAGAACTCCTACTTTCTAGCCTGGCTGGATGGAGTCACTGAAGCAGGAGGCGTGAGCCTCAATGGACTCCAGAAGATGGTAGAGGACAGGAAGGCCTGGAGGAAGGTTGTCTGTGGGGTCGCGAGGGGTCGGACACGACTTCGCAACTAACAACAACAACATTATATTTGCACTGAGAAAAGCTGAACGCCTTTCCCTGCTTTTCTCCTTTTTCTACCACTCTTTCACTCTGTCTCCTTTTGAATGTTCTCCCTCCCCTGTTTTGGGCAGTCAGTGTGCATTTTAATTCTTTCTGAAATTTAATAAAGTGGTATTAAAAAAAGAAGAAGCGACCTGAGGGGGAAAAAAGCGTCTACCTTCTCTTTTAGCCTCCTGCGTAGTCTGTCCTTGGAAGACTGCAGCAAGTTCACTTTGGGTCTCTCGTTTTTCCGCTCGTGGATGCCGTCCTTCCGTTTGCTTTCGGGGTCCGGGAGATACGGCGCTGAGGGCCTCTCGGTGGCGTCGTGGTTGCGATGCGTCTCCAGAGGGATGTGCACCGTGCAGACCGAGGTATCGTCTATTTTCAGATTCTCGGTCTCTTTGGCATTCCGGTGCGCCTCTTTGTCGTTGGGAGAGTGTTTCTGGTTGTGGTGCCACCGCCGGTTCTGGCTGTAGCCGTGGTGGCCACATCGCCCCGAGGAGTGTGGCGCTGGGCCGCCTTGCGAGGGTTTCTGGTGCTCTTTGTTGTGCTTGGTGGTGCCTGGCTGATGTTCTGGGTGCTGCTGCGGCTTGTTCCCCCCAGGAGCCCTCTGCTTCCTGCAAAGCCAAAGCAGGGGGGGTCAGCGGGGGTCTCTGCTGGGGGGTCTCTGGGGATTCTCGGTCTTTGTCCCAAAGGTGCTTTTTGCAGAGGCAGCTGGACTTCCTTTGTTTTCCTTTGAAGACGTTTTGCTTCTCGCCCAAAAAGCTTCTTTGGCGCGGACTGGAATGGTAGGGAACGGAAGGATTTATACTCCTTGTAGACAGCCAGTCATTTGCATCCTTTTTAGAGAGTCGTTGAGGCCAGGCTTATCTGTGTTGTCTTGGTCACCTGAGTAGTGCAAATGGGGGCGGGGCTTTCTCCGTCCTTTCAGCAGTCCCAAGAAGGCTCCACCCCCATTTGCACCCACTCAGGTGACCCTGAGGGCACAGGTAAGCCTCCAAACGGTCTCCACGATTCTCAGGAAGAGTACTAACGACCAGCTGTCTGCAAGGAGTATAAATCCTCCCACTCCCCACCTTCCCGTCAGAGCTGAAGAAGCCTCTTAAAGGGGAAGCGAAAGGTCTTCCAAGAAAAAGAAAGGAAGTCCAGTTGCCTCTTGAAAAAAAGCACTTTTGGGACGTCTCTCTGCACGTGGCCATGAAACGGGCCTCCTAGACACCCCGCCCACAGCACAGCCTGCGTCACACAATATCAGTGTGAATCCATCTGAGAAACAACACAGGGAGTCCTTGACTTACAACTGTTTGCTTAGTGACTGTTGGGATGCTGTGATAGTAGTAAATTCCAGTTTTAACTCGTTTCAGCGCCACTGTAACCTCGAATTGTTGCTAAATGAATGATGGTTAAGTCAAGGACTATTTCTAGAAATACAGGTAGTTCCTGACTTACATCAATTCATTTAGTGACCGTTCAAGGTTACAGCGGCACTGGGAAAAATGACTTATGACCATTTTTCACACTTATGACCATTGCAGTATCCCCGTGGTCACGTGATCAAAATTCAGACGCTTGACCACTGGTTCACATTTATGACAGTCGCAGTGTCCCGGGATCGTATGTGATCCCCTTTGGCGACCTTCTGACAAGCAACGTCAGTGGGAAAGCCACTTAACAACTCTGTTACTAGCAATAGCGCTTAGACTTATATACCACTTTTTTTTTAATTCCATTTATATCCCGCCCTTCTCCGAAGACTCAGGGCAGCTTACAAGCTTAGCAGTAGCCTTCATTCTATGTATATGCCTGCTTGTTAGGGCTTTCACACACCCCCCCCCAAGCGGCATTATTACAAAGTCAGCTTAATTGCCCCCAACAATCTGGGTCCTCGTTTTACCTACCTGGGAAGGATGGAAGGCTGAGTCAACCTTGAGCCTGGTGGGACTCGAACCTGCACTAATTGCAGGCAGCTGGGGTTACTTAAGGAGGCATTAGCCCACTGCTCCACCAAGGCTCTTATTGCAACATCTGTATTAATAAAAGATGGAAGCAGATGTGGAAAAATAAGGATAGTCCTCCAAAACATCTCTGAACTCAGAAGGCAGTTCTGACCTCAAATTGGTGTGCTAGAAGATGCTGATAGATAGTAACTAACTCAAAGGAAATCTAAGGAAGATGGAAGGAATATGCTGAAACACTGTACAGTAGATATGTCAACATCCATCATAGTGCTCTTGCAGCCTTCTCTAAGCGGCTTACACGGTCAGCATATTTGGCCCCTTCCCTTCAACAATCCGGGTCCTCATTTTCCCGACCTTGGAAACCTCGAGCCTGTCAGGATTGAACTCCTGGCAGTGGGCAGAGTCAGCCTGCAATGCTGCATTCTAACCTCTGCGCCACCATGGCGCTAACTTAACAACTGCAGCGATTCACAACAACTGTGGCAGTGATTCCCTTAATCACTGTGGCGAGAAAGATCGTAAAACGGGGCAAAACTCAACACACGTCTCGCTTAGCGAGAGAAATTTTGGATTCAATTGTGGTCGTAAGTCAAGGACTACTGTACTGGATAAGAGTAGACCTAAAATCCAGATCAGGCTTTATAGGTCCAGCTGATCCAGCCTTTGTTTATTGCTTTGTCCGATTTTTTCCATTTGGAAGCTTTCAAGTGTGCTTTGCAAAGAATTCACTAGGTCTTTTTTGGACCCCAATGTCTGAGTAAAGAAAAAGCTTTAAAATATGCATGTCTGCACCCGCTTCCACCCAGCTCTTCTCACCCTTTAAATGTGGCGCCACCAATACCAGGGGGCCAACTTTGCTTTTAAAGAGCAGTCAACTGGGCACATTACAAATGTGTTGGACTACAGAGTCCATAACTCTCTCGCTGGTCGTGCTGGATAGGGATTTTGGCCACTGTATTGCTTTATCTGGAATGAAGCCCTATTTGACTGGCTTCCCCAGCAGAAATGAGTAAGATGGCGTAGCGAAATATAAAACAAAGCAAAGAGGCAAGCAAACAAAAACTTTGAAATACTGTAAACTCCGACCGCTGGTTTTCTACGCAACTGACAGTCCAAACTTTAAAAGATGAGGAAAAAGGAGATCTCGGCTAAATCTTGGGAGCAGCAAATTCAAAGGACAAAACCGCAACCAGATATACACAGAATTGTTTGTCGGAATCCCTTTTATGAAAATATACGCGTATAAAATGGCTTCCTGGCCCCTTTTCTTGGTCCCTGACTGGCTCTCTCGGGATATTCAGTGGGAGGTTTATAAACAGGTCCCTCAACTCCCGCAAGATCAGATAACTCAGCACACAATCACAATGGGAGCATTAAGAGTCCATGAATTTAAATTACTCCACCAGTCCCCTTCCTTCCTTCCTTCCTTCCTTCCTTCCTTCCTTCCTTCCTTCCTTCCTTCCTTCCTTCCTCCCTCTCCTTCCTTCCTATCTTGTCTTCCTTCCTTCCTTCCCTTCCTTCCATCCTTCCCTTCCTCCCTCCTTCCTTGCTATCCTCCCTCCCTCTTCCTTCCTTCCTTCTAGCTTTCCTTCCTTCCAGCTTTCCTTCCTTCCAGCTTTCCTTCCTTCCTTCCTTCCTTCCTTCCTTCCTTTTTTCCTTCCTTCTTATCTTGTCTTCCTTCCTTCCCTTCCTTCCATCCTTTCCTTCCTTGCTATCCTCCCTCCCTCTTCCTTCCTTCCAGCTTTCCTTCCTTCCTTCCTTCCTTCCTTCCTTCCTTCCTTCCTTCCTTCCTTCCTTCCTTCCTTCCTCCCTCCCTCCCTCCCTCCCTCCCTCCCTCCCTCTCCTTCCTTCTTAGCTATCCTCCCTCCCTCCCTCTTCCTTCCTTCCTATCTTGTCTTTCTTTCCTCCCTCCCTCCCTCCTATTTTTATTTATATCTCCATGAATCTTTGACCGAGGGGCAATGAGTCACCTCTCTCTAGCTTTTATTCTATTTCCCCCAAACACCTCACAGCCTGGCCTTTGAGTCAACAAACTAGGCTTCTTCAAGCATCGGACAGAGAGACATTCTTCGCCCCCCCCTCCCCACCCGGGACTCTCAGGAGGGATAAACCAACCCCCATTTTCCATGGCGCACGGGGACTTCCGATCCGTGGTTTTTGCAAAAGGCACGCAGCGCTTGGGAGCACGCCCCAAGGGCTGCCAACGAACTCGGTGCAATTGGTTCTCCCACATGTATCTGTGGCCGGAGAGGTGCAGCCAAGGATGGGGCCGGTCATTCTGAATCACAGTGAAAGCTGCCTCTCGTCTCTGTAGCCACGCTCTGAGTTTCTGTATTATATATATATATATATATATATATATATATATATATATATATATATATATATATATATATATATATATATATATATATATATATATACATACAGAAAAACTGACTTCGCCCTTCCCTTACGGCTGCTGAATGAACGATTCACAACATGTTGTCACTGAGCCTTGTCAGAAGTTATACTGTTTATGACTGTTCCATGACACACCAGCCCCTGGGCCAATTCCTGGGAAGAGAACTTGTACAGAACTAGGTCCAGGTATAAATCCAAATGTATTTCTGCACATTATGCTGGCTGTAGAGTTATAATCACTTTGCGGGAGCTTAACTAGGAGATTAGTGGCTAAGCTTGTAAGCTTAGCTTACTGCTAAGCTTGTAAGCCGCCCTGAGTCTTCGGAGAAGGGCGGGATATAAATGGAATTAAAATAAAATAAAATAAAATAAATAAAATAAAAAAACTGCATTCTCAAATTCCGTTCCCATGTGGATCGGACACCTCTTCCCACCGCATTATTCAGGGGGCTTGGTAGGAATATTAGTCAAAAAGATCTGGGTGTTCCAGTACCCCACGGGTGGAAATTGTGGAGAATGGATTACGGGGTCCGGCTCTCTCTGCTGGGCAACCTGCAGATAAAACTGGAAGGAAATCAGCCCCAAACCTGGCCACTTCACAAGAAAAATCAAGAAATTGTGAAATGATAAAAGTCAAATCCAGCAACTTATGGTTTCCGGAAACAAATGTATGAACTTTAGATGGCTGGTGGGTTAGAGATAAAGGCCTTTATATAGACACCAGAGTTAATACAGATAGTCCTTGTGACTTACAACAGCTTGCTAGCGACTGTTCAAACTTACAACGGCACTGAAAAAAGTGACTTATAATAACAGTTACAACTTTTGCAGCATCCCCATAATCGTATTTATGACCGTTGTTGTGTCCTAAAGTCAGGGGATCCCCCTCTGCAATCTTCTGACAAACAAAGTCAATGAGGGAAGCCAAATTCACTTAACTGGGTTACTAACTTATCAAACGCAGTGATTCAATTAAAAACTGTGGCAAGAAAGGTCACGAAATGGGGCAAAATTCACTTAACAAACGCCTTACATAACAACAGAAATTGTGGTCGTAAGTCTAGGGCTTTTACCTGTACATTGGAAAATCAATTAAAAGCATTTTAAAAAAAGTTTTGAAACGGAAAAAAAATGTTTCCCAAAAAAAGGGGTGTGTGTGTGTCACTGCGAACATCCATTTGGAAGCAGCCAACAAAAATTCTGAATTATCAACTCATAATTATAAAACAGAACCACGGCTGTCTGAATATTAAAAGCTACTTAGAGGAAAAAAGTTTTGGAATGCATGAAAGAAACGGTAAGAAAAAAAGATTGCTTTCTTTGATATCTATTCAAGGAAAACATTTTTAAAAAAATTGCTTTGCACAGTGCAAATAGGGCTGTCCACTCAATTATGACACAAATGATCAAAGGGATGAATCAGCTCATGAACAGCCTTGCAGAAATAACAGCAGCAGAACCGGGTTATAAATTAAAAGCAAGCTACCACACTAAAAATCAGAAGCCAACCTAGAAAATGAAATTGGAAAATGAATTAAATCAGTTTTTTTTAAAAAAATACTCACAACGTACAAAGTTTAAAGTAACAAAAATGTGAAAAATGTAAATGACAAAAAGCAAGACAGCAAAATAATTGCAGAAAGTCATGGAAGAATTAAAGGAAAGAATAGTGGCCACTTCTAGCAAAATGGACTAATATGAAAGCATATATGGTGGACTTGTAAAAAGGTTAAAGCTTTTTGGATTAAAATTTGGTGGAACATGCAAAAAATATTTAAGAAAAGGATAAAGTTTTCTCCGCAACTGTTTTTACTGGGTATTATCACAGATACCACCGTTGTGGACACTAAGTTGATGTTGAATTTAATTACGGCAGCGAGGCTTTTAGTAGCTCAATATTGGAAGAAGGAAGAACTGCCGACTATAGAAGAATGGATTTAAAAGTTTCTAACTTGGCGGAGATGGCAAAGATCTCAGCGTATTTGAAAGACCAATCGCATTGTGGAATGGAGAAGATGGATTGATTACATCCAGAATAAATATGGGACTAAAAAGTTTCACTTAACATTCGAATAAGTAGCGGATATATATGATGTATAACTAGCTTGTAGTTATTTTACCAAGAGTTAAAATGCGATAGAATTTAATATTTTATTGTTGTTTGCATATTTTAGATTATGTTTGTTTGTATTTTTATACCCTGTATTTTGCTCTGGGAAGTCGGGGAGGGGGGAGGGGAGGATTGGGGGGGTTGGGGAGGGGAGGGGGAGGGGGGGTTTGTATTAAAAAATGTATTGTAAAACTTTTCAATAAAAAAAGAAAAGAAAGCAGAGCTAAGCCATTCCAAAAACAATAGGTACATGCAAACAAAGGAACACCTGTTTTTTCCACAAAGCTTAACTGAAAACATAAAATCAAGTGGAGTCCCTAAAATAAGGAAGAAATATTGGGATTCTGAAAAATAACACGTGGGATAATCCCTCAAAAAAAAAAAATCAGAATTATATATCCACGTGAACATAACACAGAAAGACAAACAAAATCTGAGGAAATAGCAAACACAGAGGCAAAAGGCAGAAATGCTAAAAGAACAAAATCAGAAGATGAAGAACTTGACTGTCCTTGGAAAAAATAAACTTCATCGATTTTAGCTCAAATTTGACATTCCTGTTTTACAAATCCGTTTGAAAAGTGTTGCAACAAAGGTCGAAAGAGGGTTGGTTCACTAGAGGCTGGGCATTTCTGATCACAAAAGACAAAAACACAATAAAGCAGCAATGAGCTTTGGGGTTGAATGGTTGTGGTCTACTTTTCGTTTGTTGTGACGTTTTGCCAGCAATTGTGGCGGGCATCTTCAGAGGCAGAGCGAGCTGCTTTGCGGCGTATCTCTTAACAGATGAGGGACAACTGAAATGGGATGAACAGACTTTGGAATTTAAACTGGATAAGATGTCTAATGAAGAGAAGGAATAAGGGGTGACAAGATGGCAGTCTTCCAGTATCTCAGGGGCTGCCCCAAAGAAGAGGGAGTCAAGCTACTCTCCAAAGCCCCTGAAGGCAGAAGAAGCAACGGATGGAAACTCATCAAGGAGAGAAGCAACCTGGAACTAAGGAGAAACTTCCTGATAGTGAGGACAATCAAGTTCAGAAGTTGTGGGGTGCTCGATCACGGAGGTTTTAAAATGAGATTGGACAACCATTTGCCTGAAATGGTATAGGTTCTCCTGCTTGAGGAGGGGGTTGGACTAGAAGACCTCCAAGGTCCCTTCCATTCTATTCTATTCTATTCTATTCTATTCTGTTCTGTTCTGTTCTGTTCTGTTCTCTTCTCTTCTCTTCTCTTCTCTTCTATATTTTCTCTTCTCTTCTCTTCTCTTCTCTTCTCTTCTCTTCTCTTCTCTTCTCTTCTCTTCTCTTCTATATTCCAACATTCTATGAGAAAAAAGCCATATATATATATATATATATATAGGGACGCGGTGGCTCAGTGGGTTAGGACGCTGAGCTTGTCGATCAGAAGGTCGGCAGTTTGGTGGGTCGAATCCCGAGTGCCGCGTAACAGAGTGAGCGCCTGTTACTCGTCCCAGCTTCTGCCCACCTAGCAGTTCGAAAGCACGTAAAAATGCAAGTAGAAAAATAGGGACCACTCCGGTGGGAAGGTAACAGCGTTCCGTGCGCCTTTGGCGTCTAGTCATGCCGGCCACATGACCACGGAGACGTCCTCGGACAAACGCTGGCTCTTCGGCTATGAAACGGAGATGAGCACCGGCCCCTAGAGGATGACTTCCTCACACACCTCAATAGCCTACACCCCAAAATACAATTCACCATGGAAACAGAAGCTAACAATCAACTTCCCTTCCTTGATGTCTTAGTCTACAAGAAATCCAACGGCTCCCTAGGACACACTATCTACCATAAAAAAACACACACAAACCGCTATCTGAACGCACTCTCACACCACCACCCAGCACAGATCAACTCCGTAGCCAAGACACTCATCTCCAGAACAAAACACCTAGCTGACGAACAACACCTAAAAACCGAACTACACACTCTCACTAATGTACTAACAGCCAATGGATTCCAAAGAAACACGATTACCAACTTAATCCAAAGAGAGACACCCACAAAAACCCAAGACAGAGAACAAGAAAATGGCAAAGCCCTCCTCCCATACTTAAAAGGGACCACAGACAGAATCAGCAAGGTCCTCCAAAAACACAACATCAAAACAGCATTCTACACAGACAGAAAAATATCCACCATCCTAAGAAACCCCAAGGACATAATTGGGTTAGAAAACCAAGGAGTATACGAAATCCCATGCACCACCTGCCCCACCACATACATCGGACAGACCAACAGAAGAATAAGTGCACGCATTGAAGAGCACAAAAACTCACTCAGAAAGGGAGAACAAACTTCATCCCTGGTCCAACACTTTGAAGCCACGGGACATGAAATTGATTTTAAAAAAACCAAAACTATCGCCAAAATTGAACATTTTAACAACAGAATAATCAGAGAAGCCATTGAGATAGAAAAACGCCCCCACAGCATAAACAAACGAGATGATACCTCTCGCCTACCAGCCATTTGGAAACCCGCCTTGATTGATAGACGAGTCCCAACCACCAAGAATGATACCAGACCCAAACTCATGATAACATCACATGACATCACCACCACACAACCATTCAAAAAGCAAATCCAAACCCACAATGATAACGAGGCACAACCACAAAACAGAAACCTAACTACAGCTGCAACATCAGCCACTTTAAACCCCTCCAAACCACACAATAAGCAAACTGACACCCACTATAAAAACAGGGCACCACCACAAACACGAAGCCGAACAAAAGCAGCACAACTCACCAGCTCAGGTCTAAGGCTGGCAGCTGAGACCAGCCCATCCACTCAAAACACCCCCCCACCCAATCAGAACACACCCACCATTCAAAACACACTCCCACCCAATCAGAACACACTTAATCCCCCACCCAATCAGAGCACACCTCCACCCACAGAACACACCCCCTCTGGCAGTTTAAAAAAGAGGAACAAACAGCCACATGCTTCTCCCAGAAGAAGGAAGCTGAAGCCACCAGCCTGATGATGACGGATGGGATTCCGTCGAAACGTTGCTCCTACACCTTTAGTTCTACGCGGGAAAAAACCCGAATGACCAAAGATCCACATACAAACACCCGCGAAAACCTCAGAAAACATATATATATATGTTGGCACCCCAGAAAGTTTTCCAGAAAATCAAGTATTTCTCACAGAAAAGTATTGCAGGAACACATGTTTTGCTATACACAGGTTTATTCCCTTTGTGTGTATTGGAACACAACAAAAAAAGGAAGGAAAAAAAGCAAATTGGACATAATGTCAAACAAAACTCCAAAAATGGGCTGAACAAAATTATTGGCACCCTTTCAAAATTGTGGATAAATAAGATTGTTTCAAGCATGTGATGCTCCTTTAAACCCACCTGGGGCAAGTAACAGGTGTGCGCAATATAAAAATCACACCTGAAAGCAGATAAAAAGGAGAGAAGTTCGCTTAGTCTTTGAATTGTGTCTCTGTGTGTGCCACGCTAAGCATGGACAACAGAAAGAGAGAAGAGAACTGTCTGAGAACTTGAGAACCAAAATTGTGGACAAATATCATCAATCTCAAGGTTACAAGTCCATCTCCAGAGATCTAGATTTGCCTTTGTCCACAGTGCGCAACGTTATCAAGAAGTTTGCCACCCATGGCACTGTAGCGAATCTCCCTGGTCGTGGACAGAAGAGAAAAATTGATGAAAGGTTGCAACGCAGGATAGTCCGGATGGTGGATAAGCAGCCCCAAACAAGTTCCAAAGGCATGCAAGCTGTCCTGCAGGCTCAGGGAGCATCAGTGTCAGCGCAAACTATCCGTCGACATTTAAATGAAATGAAACGGTATGGCAGGAGACCCAGGAGGACCCCACTGCTGACACAGAGACGTAAAAAAGCAAGATTACAGTTTGCCAAAATGTACTTGAGTAAGCCAAAATCCTTCTGGGAAAACGTCTTGTGGACAGATGAGACCAAGATAGAGCTTTTTGGTAAAGCACATCATTCTACTGTTTACCGAAAACGAAATGAGGCCTACAAAGAAAAGAACACAGTACCTACAGTGAAATGTGGTGGAAGTTCAATGATGTTTTGGGGTTGTTTTGCTGCCTCTGGCACTGGGTGCCTTGAATGTGTGCAAGGCATCATGAAATCTGAGGATTACCAAAGGATTTTGGGTCGCACTGTAGAGCCCAGTGTCAGAAAGCTGGGTTTGCGTCCGAGATCTTGGGTCTTCCAGCAGGACAATGACCCCAAACATACGTCGAAAAGCACCCAGGAATGGATGGCAAGAAAGCGCTGGAGAGTTCTGAAGTGGCCAGCAATGAGTCCAGATCTGAATCCCATTGAACACCTGTGGGGAGATCTTAAAATTGCTGTTGGGAAAAGGCGCCCTTCCAATAAAAGAGACCTGGAGCAGTTTGCAAAGGAAGAGTGGTCCAAAATTCCGGGTGAGAGGTGTAAGAAGCTTATTGATGGTTATAGGAAGCAACTGATTCCAGTTATTTTTTCCAAAGGGTGTGCAACCAAATATTAAGTTAAGGGTGCCAATAATTTTGTCCGGCCCATTTTTGGAGTTTTGTTTGACATTATATCCAATTTGCTTTTTTCCCTCCCTTTTTTTTGTTGTGTTCCAATACACACAAAGGGAATAAACCTGTGTACAGCAAAACATATGTTCCTGCAATACTTTTCTGTGAGAAATACTTGATTTTCTGGAAAAATTTCTGGGGTGCCAACAATTTCGGCCATGACTGTATATATATGGATATATATATATGCTAAAAATTTATTAATAAATGTAATAATGATGTCTTTATTGAGCTGATTTAATTAGAAATGTACTAGTTTGAATACGAGACAGTAAATGTTAAGGGAAAAAGAGAAGAGATATCTGATGTTGTAACCTGAGATTTGCACTAAAGATTCTGTTATTGAATTATTGATTAACCCAGTCACCACATTGCTTTTTAAATATTCAAATGTAAAATTGGAAAATTAATAAAATATTATATTTTTTTAAAAAAGAAAAACAATATTTTGGATGCACCGGTGAAAAAGAAAACCAGCACGGAGTATGTAACAAAAGTTAGAAAAGTTTTTAAGAGGAAGTTGAATGACGATAATATAAGCAAAGCCATTAATAATCTGGCCTATGCTTAGAATATCCCACAGCAGGATTAATGATTAATTTAAGACTGCAAACTTATTTATACCCCAAAATTGACACAGATCATTTGTATCTATCAAGGGAAAATGGCGGTTGTGGTTTGTTGCAAGTGAAGTAACGGAGAATGAAATTTTATGTAAATTGGGACCAGGTTTTTTGTTGCTAAACAAGGGAGTCGTTAAGGTCATTTCTGCCCAATTTGACAGCCTTTTTGCCCCAGTTTTTAAGCAAATCACTGCAGTTGTTAAATGAATCACACGGTCGTTAATTGAATTCAGCTTCCTCTATTCACCTTGCTTCTCGGAAACCTCTGGGAAAATGATAAATGGGCGATGCCATGATCCCAGGACTGTCATACATGCATATTGGTTGCGTGACCGCCTAATGCAGGGGCTGGCCCTAAGTTGCTTTTTTCAAGGCTGTGTAGCTCTGAATGGTCACTGAACGAGGACTGCCTATACATGAAGGCAAGCAAAGAGAGGATGCTAATAAGGGTCTTGGACAGAGGTTCTCAAACTTGGCCACTTTAAGACTTGTAGACTTCAAGTCCCAGCATATTGGCTGCGTGACCGCCTAATGCAGGGGCTGGCCCTAAGTTGCTTTTTTCAAGGCTGTGTAGCTCTGAATGGTCACTGAACGAGGACTGCCTATACATGAAGGCAAGCAAAGAGAGGATGCTAATAAGGGTCTTGGACAGAGGTTCTCAAACTTGGCCACTTTAAGACTTGTAGACTTCAAGTCCCAGAATTCCCCAGCCAGGCATGCTGGCTCAGGAATTCTGGGACTTGAAGTCCATAAGTCTTAAAGTGGCCAAGTTTGAAAACCCCTGCTGTAGAGGGTCTAGGGCACAGGTCTGCAACCCGCGGCTCCGGAGCCACATGCGGCTCTTTCAGGCATCTCCTGCGGCTCCCAGTCTTCTGCCATGTGCAGTCCCCCCCCCAAAAAAGTGGGACTAAAAAAGTTCAACCAATCAATTCAAATATGCAGGGTAGGTGCATATCTCGCCTTGGCTCCACTCTTCAGTCAAACCCTGTTCTGCACATGTGCGCATGTACGCGCATGCACACACATTTTTTTGCGGCTCCCAGTTTTTCCTTCTGTGAGGGAACCGGTTCTGAGTGGCTCTTTCACTGTTTCAGGTTGCTGACCCCTGGTCTAGGGGTAGGCAGCCTTGCCTCTTTTATGACTTCAACTCCCAGAATTCCTCAGCTCAGCATGGAAACCTCTCCCTGTCCCCTCAGCATGCCTGGCTGGGGAATTCTGGGAGTTGAAGTCCACATGTCTTAAAGTGGCCACGTTTGAAGGCCCCTGGTCTTGCAGGAAACCATTTTGAATGTGACAAAATCAAAGTTGTCTCACAAAACCGCATAGCTACAAAAGCGAATGAAAAGAAAAACACCCAGAATAATTGACCTCCGCAGGGTCTACGGTTGAAAGGAACGGAAGGCAAAAGGCGAACAGGACTTAAATCTGGCAACGGTTTTAGGCTGGAGCCATCAGGAAGGAAACAGAAGGCTTAAACATTTGCTGTACAAAAAGTACTAGCAACAAATCCCATAAAAAGGTTTTAAAAAGTGAAACCAGAGCACATGTAGACCACACACGCAAAAAAATAAAAATGAGTGTGTTCATTACCTAAATCAGCATTATAAGACATGGTTGTGCAGTTAAAATGATACGCCAAAACATACATGGCCCAGTATATGTCATAACCTGGCTTACAGAGTTAGAGGGTATAATAATAATAATAAATTGGTGGTGGTGGTGGTGATGATGATGATGATGATGATGATGATGATGATGATAATAATAATAATAATAATAATAATAATAATAATAATAATAATAATAATAATAATAATAAAAGTTGGCATGTCCACAATGTTGACAGAGTGCTTCAGAATGGCTGTGGAAAATTATTATGCTATTTCTGAATCCAGACAGATCTATGCCTAGAACACAACTTGCCTCCTTGACCTACAGCTACAATTGAAACCCAAAATATATGTTGCTAAGCGAGACACTTGTTAAGTGAATTTTGCCCCATTTTACGTCTGTTCTTGCCAGTTATTAGGCGAAATCAGTGCAGCTGATTAGTTAGCAACACGGCTGTTAAGTGAATCTGGCACCTCCCTTTGTCAAAAAGGTCGCAAAAGGGGATCAGGTGTCCTTGGGACACTGCGACCGTCATAACTACGAGTCAGTTGCCAAGCATCCGAATTTTGATCCCGTGACCACGGGGACGCTGGAAATGTTGTAACTGTGAGAAACGGTCGTAAGTCACATTTCAATGCCGTTGTAACCTTGAACGGTCACTAAACGAACTGGGCCAACCAGCCCGGTATAAGAGTGAAGGTGCTGACTTAGAAACTGGGTGATGGTGAGTTCTAGTTCTCCCCGAGGCACGCAGGATGACAGGGTGATTTTGGGCCAGTCATTCTCCCTCAGTCAAACCCGCCTCAGGGGCCTTTTTTTGTGAGGCAAACAGGAGGGGCGACAACAGGACGAGAAGCAACGGAGGGAAACTCACCAAGGAGAGAAGCAACCTAGAACTAAGGAGAAACTTCCAGACAGTGAGGACAATTAACCAGTGGAACAACCTGCCACCAGAAGCTGTGAATGCTCCAACACTGGAAGTTTTTAAGAAGAGACTGGACAGCCATTTGTCTGAAATGGTATAGGGTTTCCTGCCTGAGCAGGGGGGTTGGACTAGATAACCTCCAAGGTCCCTTCCCACACTATTATCATCATCATTATTATTGATCATTGCACAGTCAGACAGATGTTCAGCCTGGATTTGGCCTTTTTGTCTACCTATCGAGGCCTTACCAAGGACCTGGGATAGGCAGATGTGGATGTTTGATGGTATTACAGATCTCGTCGCAGGATGGAAGCAGTTCCTATAAGGCTGCCTTTTGCAATTGACTAATGGCGAATCTGTCAATGCCGATGATGGTGTTCAAGTGGTCTGACGGGATGGGGTTGGGTTTTTATAATTAGTTTTAATTTTTAATATGTATTAATTACCACGGGCATAGTTATTTAATCACTTTTTAATTTTTGTATTCTGTTTTTTATTATGTATTGCCCTGTTCACCACCCTGAGTCCTTCGGGAGAAGGGCGGTATACAAATTAAATTATTAAATTAAATTAAAATTAAATTAAGTGGTGCTCCAGTTGCTTTGGGATGGCACCCAAGGCGCCTATTTCTATTGGTGCCACCCTTGCTTGCCTTTGCCCCAGTCTTTCTATTTCTATTTGTAGGTCTTTGTATTTTGTTATCTCCTCCAGTTCTTTCTCGTCTATTCTGCTGCCACGTCCACTATCCAGACTTTTTTGTCTTTCTTATCGACAATTGTTAAGTCCGGGGTGTTACGGTATGTTGCAGGTGATTGTCTGTTTGAATTCTGAAGTCCCAGAGCAGTTTAACTTCTTCATTGTCTACGACTTTCTCTATTTTATGGTCCCACCAGTTCTTGCTTACGGGCAAATGATATTTCTTGCAGATTATTGTTGTTGTTGTTGTTATTTACATTCTGAGTTGTAGAAATAAAGGTGGGATCTAAGCCTAACAAAAGCGTGTAAATAAAGGCTGGCTGAGTAAACTATTAAGAAGGGGGGGGGGGAAACACCACCTTATCCAATTTCTTTTTCTCCTTCAGAAACCTCAGCCAAGCCTGTTATCAAAGGTGGAAACGAAGGGAAAAAAATGGTTCTGCGGGAAGGAGCTTAGAAAATGCTTTTTTTTGCGGAAACGTAACAAACAGGGCCTATTTGCCAACAGCTATTTTAAGATTCGGATGGAAAGCAAGGTGTCATTTCCTCCAGATAGGAAGTTAATTAAAACATTAACAACAAAAGCATTTTGGTTTTGGTTATTTAAACACCAAATCGAATGACCAGTCGAAAAGTCACTCAACTGGAAGGATTGTCTCCTGTTACTTACTCAGGGAATATTGAGCAAATACCTCTTGCAGCCTGAAGAGACAAAGAATTAGAGCAGCGGTCCTAAACCTTGGCCACTTTAAGGCTTGTGGACTTCAACTCCCAGAATTCCTGGCTGAGGAATTCTGGCAGTTGAAGTCCACAAGTTTTGAAGTGGTCAAGGTTGAGGACCCCTGAATTAGAGTTGAGCTTATACAATGACTTACAACAGTGACTATTCAAAGTTAAAACGGCAGTGAAAAAAATGACTTATGACCATTTTTCACATTTATGACCGCTGCAGCATGGCCATGTGATCAAAATCCGGATGTTATTTGTAGCAATGCTGCAAAAATGTCTGTATTCAATGGCTATTTACTAAAATTACTAAGAAATGTACTAATCTAATATTATTGGAAGAAGAGAAAATCAAGGAAAGCCATTACGTGGAGTATGGAACTATAGATATTAATTGTTATTGATGGTTTGTAAACATAAACCCAGACAACATGCTGTTTACCAAATATTAATGATGGTTATGTTAAAAAATAATAAAATATATTTAAAAAAAGAAATTCGGAAGTTTGGCAACTGGCATGTATTTACGATGGTCGCGGTGCCCCAGGGTCATGTGATCACCTTTTGCGACCATCCGACAAGCAATGGGGAAGCAGATTTACTTAACGACTGTGGTATGAAAGGTCGCAAAATGGGACAATATTCATTTAACAACTGTCTTGCTTAGCAATGGAAATGTTGGGCTCCATTATAGTCATAAATTGGGGACTACTTTGTACTCCATTCTTCCTATACTGCAGGCCCATACAACCTGACGCTTGGAGGCTTCTTGTAATCTCTTACAACTTGCGATACAACCTACAAGCCTTGACCAAAAGTCACAACAGGTAATCCTTGGCTTACGACCAAAATTGTCAGCAAAATTTACCTTATTAAGCAAGGTAGTTGTTAACTGTTGTTGTTCTTAGCTGCGAAGTCGTGTCCGACCCATCGCGACCCTATGGACAACGTTCTTCCAGGCCTTCCTGTCCTCTACCATCTTCTGGAGCCCATTTAGGCTCACGCCTACTGCTTCAGTGACTCCATCCAGCCACCTCATTCTCTGTCGTCCCCTTCTTCTCTTGCCCTCAATCTTTCCCAGCATGAGGCTCTTCTCCAGTGAGTCCTTCCTTCTCATTAGGTGGCCAAAGTATTTGAGTTTTAGCTTCAGGATCTGGCCTTCTAAAGAGCAGTCAGGGTTGATCTCCTCTAGGACTGACCAGTTTGATCGCCTTGCAGTCCAAAGGACTCGCAGGAGTCTTCTCCAGCACCATAGTTCAAAGGCCTCAATTCTTTGGCGCTCAGCCTTTTTTATGGTCCAGTTGTTAACTGAGCCACACCCAATTTTCCAACCTTTTTCCCCCCCATAGTCGTTAAGCTTTCCCCAACGACTTTGCTGGTCAGAGACCACCTGGGAAGGTCCCAAATGGTGATCACGCAACCCAGGAGGTTGCAACTGTTGTATAAATCCACACCAGCTGCCAAGTGCCCTAATTTTGCTGTTGTGGGAATGCTGCGACAATCACAAATGCGAGGACCGGTCGTAAGTCAGTTTACTTTTTACTGCTGTTGTAACTCTGAATGGTTGTCAACAGAGCTGTAGCTGTTTTTCTCCTGATCTTCTTCAGTTTTGGGAATGCTCTCAAAGGCCAAACGTTGCTTGGAAACGTCTTACAAGGACTTACTGATGCTGTTCAGGATCTCCTCTCTGTAGGAGTAGCAGAACGCGGGGGCGGAGTTAAACGAGGGCTAAGACTAGAATCCCTACATAGCCACAAATTCTGTGGACCCTTATCTAAATCCAAGCAAGGGCTAACCTTAAGTTAAGAAGATTGCTGCGCCTAAGCTGTTTAGTAATGAATCAGTTTAATTGGACCTTCTCATGTCTGGACCCATGTTTCACACCTCACAGTTCCCAAGTAGACTGCTTGCTTTAAGGTTGGGGAAGGGCCCACCTCAGGCCTTGAGGACACAACACTTCAGAAAAGGACTCGGCTCTCCTTTCCACGTGCCCCTCGCTCGAGGGCAGTAGAGCCACCACTACTCCCTGGCATTGTGAGGCAACTGCCACAGGCACCTCACAACACGGCATCCTCAGGATGCCTTCACCGTGATGCAGGTAGACAGTGGAGACAATTTCAGAGAGAGGAGACCTTTACAGGCTCCGATTCACGGCCTATCCTGGTTCACCACTGGAAGCAACTTTGGCTTTGTAGCCAACAGTAGGACGAGTCCTGCAAAATCTCAAACGGGCAGTGGAGTTTCCGTCTCTGCTTCGTTTCTGAGGTGGACAATAAGAAGAACCCGGATTTGGGGGAGAAGAAGGAAGCATGGGGAAATTACTGACGGAAAATCAGGATGCAAAAATCTATTCCTTACCTCCGGTCGTTTCTCTTCCTCCTGAACAGTTTTTTGGTGTGTGCGATTTCTGCTTCGTGTGGCAGTGGGTGACCACCCTGGGATAAAACGGGAGAAAAAAGAAAGATGGTTATCAGTTCAATGGGAAGAACCAGAGAATATTCATGATTATGGCAAGAAGCAAAAGGTGGCTGTCCCGGACCTTCCAGGGTTCAGACCAACCACTCGTTTTAATTTTTTTCCTAAGAGTTTCTAGAGCAAAATAAGCTTATGATGATTAAAGTTAGAATCGCATGCTGTTCATACAAGCAAGCTTCACCATTGCAGTGCAGTGTGAAAAAAAGCTATTGCTTCAAAGCTTTAAGGACACAGCATACCATACTGTGGGAGTCAAGCTCTTCTCCAGAGCCCCTGAAGGCAGGACAAGAAGCAACGGAGGGAAACTAATTAAGGAGAGAAGCAACCTGGAATACTAAGGAGAAACTTCCTGACAGTGAGGACAATTAACCAGTGGAACTACCTGCCTCCAGAAGCTGTGAATGCTCCAGCACTGGAAGTTTTTAAGAAGAGACTGGACAGCCATTTGCCTGAAATGGTATAGGTCAGGGGTAGGCAACCTTGGCTACTCGTAGACTGCAACTCCCAGAATTCCCCAGCCAGCATGGGGGAACTATGGCCCCTTCATGACTGGTGGACTTCAACTCCCAGAATTCCTGAGCCAGTATGGCTCAGCTTGGAAATTCTACCTTTCCCCTCAGCATGGCTGGCTCAGGAATTCTGGGAGTTGCAGTCCACCAGTCATAAAAGAGCCAAGGTTGCCTACCCCTGGTATAGGGTTTCCTGCCTGAGCAGTGGGTTGGACTAGATAACCTCCAAGGTCCTTTCCAACTTATTATTATTATTGTTGTTGTCGTCATCATTATCATCATCATCATCATCATTATAATAATAAATGGAATGCATCCATGGCCCTTGTAAAGTATTCTGGGAATTGAAGTCCAAAGGAACTTAGATTGTGGATGTATGGATTAGCTTTTTCAAACTCTGGTATTCGTCCAAAACTACTGTGATAGGAAAATGCCCTCCATCTGTGGACAGTATCACCAGGTGTCAACTCTCCCAGGTAGACCAAACAGGAAACTTAATCAGATGAGATAATTCTCCTTTACGTAAGGCTAATGAACAGAATCTTGCAAATCCGAAGGTACAGATCTCTTTTTTTTACAAAGCCTGGTAAGTTAGGGAGGATCCTTTCTCAAACTGTATCAAGTCTGATCTTATGGCAGGAGCTATCATTTACATTTCTGTAGACTGGCAGAAGCATCTGGAGAGTCACTTTGAGAACAAAATGTAGGACCAATAGGTTGTTGTTGTTTTCCAACTGACCTTTTATCAGCATAATACAGTTCTGACTTGCCTTAGGGGCAATCTCAACGTTACTCGAGATATTTTAAGATGGTTTAATCCTGTAACAGACTGAGCACAATTGAACCCCTATATCGAATTACACTAACTTATTTACGTAATATACTTCTCTGCTGCATTTTCCAGTGTTAAATATCTTGGCGAGAGGCATATAATCGGAATAAAAGAGAAGGCAGGTAGGTAAAAAAGGCAAGGAAACAAGTTACAATAAATCAAAGCCTTCAATATAAAACAAAAGTGAAATCTGGATATTTAAAAGGCGAGAGTGGAACAGAAAAACATTCATGAGCACCATTCACACAATTGTGGCCTGGGTTAGACAGTACCTTCGCTAGGTACCAAGACTTAATTTTAAAAGCCTCTCCGAGAGCATTTCAGAAACTGGGGCCATTCCTGCAGAGGATGTTTGCTTGCAATTAATACAAATGACAATTTGCAAGAGGCCTGCAAGTCTGGAGCCCCTGAGAACGGCTTTCTACTTTGGCTCACTCATAAGGGCCATCCCAGGTGAAGATACCAACTCCACGCGGCTCTTCGTGAAGAATAAAGGACTGTTGTCAAAACTGCAAAGGTTTGAACACCAAAGTAGGTGCTTCTTGAACAGTTCGCGGTCAACGTCTCGGGTCCTCATCCTAAACTTTCCAGAACTTGCCTCCTGTCTCCTAACATTTCTTTCTCAGAGGAAGATCTAAGATTCAACCTGGAAACGTGGAGGAATTTCCTGACAGTGAGAACAATTAACCAGTGGAACAACCTGCCTCCAGAAGTTGTGAGTGCTCCAACACTGGAGGTTTTGAAGAAGAGAATGGACAACAATTTGTCTGAAATGGTATATTGTATAGTATATAAAATGAAATCAAACCCCATCCCTTTCCTAGCACTGATGATGTTATCTAGTTTGGCAATGAACGTGCTCAAGCAGGAGACCCTATACCAGGGGTGTCAAACTCAATTTCATTGAGGGCCGCATCAGCATTGCGGTTGCCCTCAGGGGGCTGGGTGGGTGTGGCCTACTGGGTGGGCGTGGCCTACTGGGTGGGCGTGGCTAGAGTGCGTATGTCCTACTGGGTGGGCGTGGCCAGCTCTACATCGTTGGCATCAAGGGTGCCTATGGGGGGCCTGGGCAGGAGTGGGACAGATCTGAGGGTCTCTGGCAGAAGGAGGGTCTCTGGGCCAGGGCCAAGGCAGTGGGGGTCGTTCCCTCACTGTTTCCAGGATGGCTTCGCGGGCCGCATGAAACCACTTCACGGGCCGGATCTGGCCCCCGGGCCTTGTGTTTGACATGCCTGCCCTATACCATTTCAGACAAATGGTGGTGGTAATAATAATAATAATGGTGATGATGATGATGATGATCATGTTGGAAGGGACCCTGGAGATCTTCTAGTCCAACCCCCTGCTCAGGCAGAAGACCCTCCACCATTTCAGACAGGTGCCTGTCCAGTCTCTTCTTAAAAGCTTCCAGTGTTGGAACATACACATCTTCTGGAGGCAGGTTGTTCCACTGGTTAATTGTTCTAACTGTCAGGAAGTTTCTCCTTAGTTCCAGGTTGCTTCTCTCTTTGGTTAGTTTCCATCCGTTGCTTCTTGTCCTGCCTTCAGGTGCTTTGGAGAACAGCTTGACTGCCTCTTCTTTGGGGCAGCCCCGGAGATATTGGAAGACTGCTATCATGTCACCCCTGGTCCTTCTTTACATTCAACTAAAAAAGGTAAAGTTTCCCCCACATATGCATGCTAGTCGTTTCCGACTCTAGGGGCCGGTGCTCATCTCCGTTTCAAAGCCGAAGAGCCAGCGCTTGTCCGAGGACGTCTCCGTGGTCATGTGGCCGGCATGACTAGACGCCAAAGGCGCACGGAGCGCTGTTACCTTCCCACTGTAGTGGTCCCTATTTTTCTACTTGCATTTTTACGTGCTTTCGAACTGCTAGGTTGGCAGAAGCTGGGACGAGTAACAGGCGCTCACTGTTACACGGCACTCGGGATTCGACCCGCCAAACTGCCAACCATCTGATTGACAAGCTCAGCGTCCTAACCCACTGAGCCACCGCGTCCCTTATATAGTATATAAAATGAGATCAAACCCTATTCCTTTGCTAGCACTGAAGATGTTATCTAGTTTGGCAATGAAATGTCTGCAAGAAGGTTTAGAGTTTCATTACTATTGTTTAAAGCAGGGGTCCCTAACCCCAGTCCATGGGCCGATACTGGTCCACAGCCTGTTGGGAACTGGGCCGCACAAGCAGCGGGTGAGCAAGCACCTGTGAATGTGCGGGATCTGTAAGTTGTATATGTGAAACCATTCCCCCACCACCCCCAAGCTGGTCCGTGGAAGACAGCTTTTCTTCCAGAGCTGGTCCCTGGAGCCAGAAAAGTTGGGGACTGCTGGTTTAAAGAACACCCCACTTTTTGGAAAAAGAGACTCTAATAATTGCACAGTGTTACTCATTTTCCTAGAACGACACAACTGTCACTTTGCAAGCAGTAGTATTATTTTATTCACGCTACCCAGCGCTTAGCAGACTGGCATCAAAATGGCATTCTGCAACTGTCTGGAACAATTCATTTTCCTGTTTATCTTATCTTTTTCTTGCAGAGTACCTTTATCTATATAAATGCTTTTCTGAATAAGAAAACTGAATGTTTAGTTTTTAGTTTAGTTTTTATTTGATTTGTATACCGCCCTTCTCCCTAGGGACTCAGGGCGGTTCACAGGGCATATATAAATAACAATACAAAAGTTAAAAAAGATTAAATCAATGCCCAGTTAAAAAACAATAATACAATACTAAAAACACCAATTTAAAAAACCCATAATCCCCATCAGGCCAGACCAGTTAATTCAAATAAGTGGGTCTTCAACCCACGATGGAAGGAGCGAAGGTCCGATGCCATCCGGAGCTCAATCGGCAGTTGGTTCCATAAAGCCGGGGCGCCCACAGAGAAGGCTCTCCCCCTGGGGGCCACCAGTCGGCATTCCCTGACCGGAGGCACCCTGAGGAGGCCCTCTCTGTGGGAACGCACAGGGCGGAGGGGAGTTGACGCCGGCAGCAGGTGGTCCCCGAGGTAACCCAGACCCATGCCATGTAAGGACTTGAAGATCATAACCAAGACCTTGAACCTCACCCGGAAGACAACTGGCAACCAATGCAGCTCGCGGAGCAAAGGTGTAACATGGGAGTACCGGGAAACTCCCAAGACAACTCTCGCGGCCGCATTCTGTACCAGTTGGAGCCTCCGAGTGGTCTTCAAGGGAAGCCCCATGTAGAGAGCATTACAGTAGTCAAGGCGAGAGGTCACGAGCGCATGAGTGACCGTACACAGGGCATCCCGGTCTAGATAGGGCCGCAACTGGCGCACCAGGCGAACCTGGGCGAAAGCCCCCCTAGTCACGGCCACTATATGATCTTCCAGGGTAAGCCGTGAATCTAGGAGGACTCCCAAGTTGCGAGCCCTATCCACAGGGGGTAAGAGCTCACCCCCCATAAAAAGAGATGGAACATTTTGAATGTCCCGGGATGCCGGGATGCACAGCCACTCAGTCTTGTCAGGGTTGAGTTGAAGTCTGTTCCTCCCCATCCAGACCCGAACCGCCTCCAGGCAACGGGACATCACAGCGAGGGCATCACTGGGGTGGTTTGGGGTCGAAAGGAAAAGTTGGGTATCATCAGCATATTGATGATACCCAACTCCAAAACCACGAATGATCTCACCCAGCGGTTTCATGTAGATGTTGAACAGGAGAGGCGAGAGAACCGACCCCTGAGGAACTCCACAAACGAGAGACCTAGGGGCCGATCTCTGCCCCCCTGCCAACACCGACTGCGAGTGTCCCAGGAGATAGGAGGAGAACCACTGAAGAACTGTGCCTCCCACTCCCAATCCCCTGAGACGCCGCAGCAAGATACCATGGTCGATGGTATCGAAAGCCGCCGAGAGGTCTAATAGGACTAGGACAGAGGAATATCCCCTATCCCGGGCCCTCCAGAGATCATTCACCAGAGCGACCAATGCCGTCTCCGTGCTGTACCCGGGCCTGAAACCTGATTGGTAGGGGTCCAAATAATGTGTGGGTTTTAAATTCTGGGCTTCTGAACGCTACTTGTTTTGATGTTCTTTTATCATTCATTGTATTTTGTTTTGGATATTCTGTTCTTCTCCCCTCTCTTGCTGCCTCCATTCTTGTGCATTGAGAACAGTTCACGCCGTATGTTCTGGAAAAATGCACGTAGCAATGTCAATTTATTTTTTAAAATTTCAGACCATATGGTACAGGCCAGTGCTTTGCTTTTCTCTGTGCCAGGGCCGTTTGAATTCCAATAAAGGAGAATATTATTTGTAGATATGCAGATGATACCACTCTAATGGCAGAAAGTGAAGAAGAACTAAAGAGCCTTTTGTTGCGGGTGAAGAAGGAGAGTGCAAAAGTTGGGTTGAAACTTAACATTAAGAAAACCAAGATCATGGCATCCGGCCCTCTCAATTCCTGGCAAATAGATGGGGAAGAAATGGAGGTAGTGACAGATTTTATTTTCCTGGGCTCCAAGATCACTGTAGATGGGGACTGTAGCCAAGAAATTAAAAGACGCTTGCTCCTCGGGAGGAAAGCCATGGCAAATCTAGACAGCACACTAAAAAGCAGAGACATCACCCTGTCAACAAAAGTGCGTATAGTCAAGGCTATGGTCTTCCCAGTTGCAATGTATGGCAGTGAAAGTTGGACCATAAGAAAGGCTGAGCGCCAAAGAATTGAGGCCTTTGAACTCTGGTGCTGGAGAAGACTCCTGCGAGTCCCTTGGACTGCAAGGCGATCCAACCGGTCGGTCCTAGAGGAGATCAACCCTGACTGCTCTTTAGAAGGCCAGATCCTGAAGCTAAAACTCAAATACTTTGGCCACCTAATGAGAAGGAAGGACTCACTGGAGAAGAGCCTCATGCTGGGAAAGGTGGAGGGCGAGAGAAGAAGGGGACGACAGAGAAGGAGGTGGCTGGATGGAGTCCCTGAAGCAGGAGGCGTGAGCTTGGTAGAGGACAGGAAGGCCTGTTGTCCATGGGGTTGTGATGGGTCAGACACAACTTTGCAATTAACAACAACAACATTATTTGTAGCTCAGAGTTGAAATGGGGGGGCGGGGAGGAGGAGGAAGAAGAGGAGGAGAGGAAGGACTGTGGGGTCCTTGGTGCTCTCTGAGTTTTGTTGCTTCCTTGCAGATGTTTCATGACCCAAACTAGGTAACATCATCAGTGCTAGAAGGGAGAGGGAGGAGGAGGAGGAGGAGGAGGAGGAGGAGGAGGAGGAGGAGGAGGAGGAGGAGGAGGAGGAGGAGGAGGAGGAGGAGGAGGAATATAGTAGGATCTCTGAGCTGGGTTGTTTCCTTGCAGACATTTCATTTCCCAACTAGGTAACATCATCAATGCCTTTAAATTCTTCCTTTAAATAAAGCAAACGAAACAAAAAAATAAAGGCACACAGAGAAACTACGCAAGGGAGGAAGAGAGATTTTTAGGTGTTTGCTGTATTACCTGTAAACATTAAAGGTAAAGGTTCCCCCGCACATGCATGCTAGTCGTTTCCGACTCTAGGGGCCGGTGCTCATCTCCGTTTCAAAGCCGAAGAGCCAGCGTTTGTCCGATGACGTCTCCGTGGTCATGTGGCCGGCATGACTAGACGCCAAAGGTGCACGGAACGCTGTTACATTACCTGCCTCTAATTTTAAGGCCTGGGACTCAGAACTACCAAATGATTTTCAAATATGCCTCCTTTTTTTTTGCAAGAGAGAAGAAGAAATATGTCAAGTGCAAAGTAACACTTCCAAGAATAATCTGCTCTGGGTTTGCCCAGCTCTCTTGTCACCTGCCTGAAGGTGCCCACAAGGTGTGTGGTCCAAAAAAAAAAAAAGGTGTGATGCCCATTAAAAATCAGTACAGCCTCAATCACGTCGAAGGCAGCACCTAGACCAGGGGTCTTCAACTTGGCCCTTTTATGACTTGTGGACTTCAACACCCAGAATTCCACACATGCCTGGCTGAGGAATTCTGGGAGTTAAAGTCCACAAGTCATAAAAGGGCCAAGTTGGAAGACCCCTGATCTAGAGCAATGTTTTTGAAACTTGGCCATTTCAACATGGCCCGGACTTCAACTCCCAGAATTCCCCAGCTGGGGGACTCCACACTATTTAAACTTGCCAAGTTTGGAAAACGGTGTGGTGTTGTTGTTGTTATTTTCTGGACAGCATCCTATGGATGGCCCTGCATGACCTACCTCAACGGAAACCCCAACAGGACATGGATTCAGCATTGCCTCAGATGCAAGGAAATGGTTTTTCCGGGAGCCACATTGATAAAAGGATCTCACCACTTTGTGAGACAGTGTGTGTGTGTGTGTGTGTGTGTGTTAATTTGTGGGCTGCCTGCGTGGGAGATCTATTCAGCACCTGAGTATTACGGTTTCCCTGGAAACAAGACTGTGAGGAACACGGTGGTTAAGTCCGAGACGAAGCTATGTTTTACTCCTGCTTTTGCAACTGGAGGCAGCTGTAGCAGTATTTGGAGACTTATTATCTTTCACACCCATGGCTTGCTCAAACAATCCCAGATAACGTTGGGGGGGGGGAATGTGATAATCTCCCTCTGACTCCTTCTTTGCCAGCCCTGCAAGGTAATCCAGATCAGGAAACGGACTCTGCTAGAAAAACACAGTGCTAGCACTCTGTGGCTATCCCAAAATGATTTTTCAGGAGGCCACTGGACTTCCTTGTTTTTCTTTGAAGACGTTTTGCTTCTCCTCCAAGAAGCTTCTTCAGCTCTGACTGAGCAACGTGGTACATGCAGTAGGATGCGGTGAGCCACGTGCGGATCTGTAGATTGGGGAAACGAAGCGACCGCTTCATAAATGCTTGGCACAACACAGGAGAACAAACCAATCAGGACAAGAGTCAGCCCTCCATCTGCATTTAAGAGACAAAAGGCCGCTCTTTCGAAGACAGCAAAGTCCACATTTTGGACAGAAGGACCGGCTGATTTGAAAGAGGGGTCAAAGAGGCCATCTAGGTCAACACTGAACAGCCCTCTCTCAACAGAGGGGGGAGGGACAGGACATCATCTATCTCCAGTCCACAACACGGTCCTTTCAGCAGCTCCAAGGAGGCTCCACACCCCTTTGCACCACTCAGGTGACCCTGAGGACACAGAGATAAGCCTCCAGGTGGCCTCAACAACTCTCTGAAAAGAAGGCAAACGACCAGCTGTCTGCAAGGTGTACAAATCCTTCCATTCCCCACCATCTAGTCAGAGCTGAAGAAGCTTCTTGGAGGAAAACAGGAAAGTCCAGTTGCCTCGTGAAGAAGCATCTTTGGGATAACGATGACCCAGATGACTGAGAATCTACATGGACACTCTGTTGATAGAGGCCAGGGGGTCTCTAAATTTGCCAGCTTTTAAGACGTAGACTTCAACTCCCAGAATTCCCCCGCCAGCATGCCTGGAAGTCCACAAGTCTTAAAGTGACCACATTTGGAGACCCTTGCTGTAGGCAATAACAGGATTTTCTCTCTCTCTAAAACCCTAGATGCAGGGGTGGGCAACCTTGGCTCTTTTATGACTGGTGGACTTTAACTCCCAGAATTCCTCAGCCAGCCACGCTGAGGGGAAAGGGAGAGGTTTCCAAGCTGAGCCAGGCTGGCTGAGGAATTCTGGGAGTTGAAGTCCACCAGTCATAAAAGAGCCAAGGTTGCCTACCCCTGGCCTAGGGAATTAAGATGGTACCTGACCGAGCTTCGGATGGTTCTCTACATAATTCCAGCCCCAAAATTAGAGGTCTTCATTTATGCCAGACATCGGAAAAATGTCATAGGCAAAGGTTACGGAGCCCCACTTGATGGAAAGTCTCCAAAGATCAGCTACAAAGGGGGTATTTTGTCTTCCCCAAAAGATTTGGCCCTCTGAACCCTCCAAAGGTTAGCACCAAACTGTGTTTTTTAAAGACAGAAGGGAAAAGTATTAATAACAGAGGTTGCAATCAAAGTATCCCTATTTAAATTCCATTTACAGGTGACCCTCAACCCACGGCTGGTCGCTCAAAGTTCTGAGCTGCATTTACGGCACTTAGCAGCAACCTGTGGCCTCGTGACGGCATGTTACAAGGGCTTTAGTGCAAACTGGCATTTACTTCTGGATTTTGGCAAAACGGCCCCCTTGGTGAAGCAAAGGAAGGCTGGTGGACTGTCCTTGGCCTGAACTGAAGCCAGGATGGACTGAAAGAAGAGGCTTCCAGGATACCCAGAATCCTCCAGCCCAGCGTCTTCCTTGTCCACCAGCCTTCCTTTGATGGTCTCCAGAAAATTTAGAACTTTGTTAAAACGATTTGTTTGTTTTGTCTATTGACTACATCTTTCAGTCACTGAATCCCAGGGACTCGTGAAAGGTTGCTATTTTAATTTATCCATGCTGGGCTGGGGAATTCTGGGGACTGAAGTCCACCTGTCTTAAAAGTTGCCACGGTTGAGAAACCCTGCTGTTCTATGGGATGTTACTGCCCGATCAAGAAGGGAAGCAACCTGGATTTAAGGAGAAACTTCCTGACAGTGAGGACAATCAACCAGTGGAACAGCTTGCCACCAGGAATCGTGGGCGCCCCATCACTGGAGATCTTGAAGAAGAGACTAGACCAGGGGTAGGCAACCTTGGCTCTTTTACGACTTGTGGACTTCAACTCCCAGAATTCCTCAGCCGGCCTGGCTCAGCTTGGAAACCTCTCCCTTTCCCCTCAGCGTGGCTGGCTGAGGAATTCTGGGAGTTGAAGTCCACAAGTCGTAAAAGAGCCAAGCTTGCCTACCTTGGAGTAGACAATCCCCTGTCTGAGACGGTGTAGGTTCTCCTGCTTAAGCGGGGGGCTGGACTAGAAGACCTCCAAGGTCCCTTCCAGCTCTATTCTATAATAACCCTGATTAGTGAAGATGAGAATGACCCGCAGCCTACACAGCTTCTGCTTCCCCTTATCCACGACCGGGCGCCAGGTAGACTGCTCTCCTCTCACACGCTCCACGCAAAACCGCCGAGGCCGCCCGGCTGACTTTCGGAAGGGCCCAAAAATAACTCACAAAAGAAAATCCTCTTTTGTTGGGAGAATCAAACCGGTCAATGCGCAAATCAGTCACGATCTGATCTAGGAAACTCACCAGCACTTTTCCCAAGTTACGGCTGCGCAAGGGAACAATGCTTTTTTACCCGTGGATGTGACTGTGATTGTTTTAGCCGATGTTATTTTAGTTCTGCTTGGGTTTATTGCTTATTTGTCTGCATTTCCCGTGAGGGAGGTCACGTTTAAAAACAGACTTTTCAGCATCGTTCAGCCTAACGGGGCTGCGAAAGAGATAAAAAGGGGGTGGGGTGAAGGAAACCGGTCAGAAAAAGGAGTGGGTAGATTAAAACAAAAAAAGCAAAGCAAAACAAAACAAAAAAAAAAGCCCCCAGCCATTGAGCTGTTGAGGCTAAAATTACGGAAGGCGGCAAAGTCACAAATGCTTGGGAGTCATTTTGGAGGGGAAAACAGTCGCGAAAAACATCCGCCTAATTGTCAATATTTAGTAGGACGTGCTTGAAGAATAAAGCGAAGGTTGGGGACCCGGACAGCAGGTTTAAAACATGGGTGCAGCATCCCTGGGTCACGTATGACCACACGCAACCCTCCCACCCGGCCTCAGATAAGCCAAGTCAAGAAGGAAGACAGATTCCCTAAACCACCACTAAACCACCATGGCAAAAAAAGGGCATAAAATCAGGCAGGGCTCTCTTAACGGCCGCCTCACTTAGTACAGGCAGTCCTCAACTTACGACCACAAGGGGGAAAAGGATTTCTATTCCAGGTGGTCCTCGACTTACAACGGTTTATTTAATGACCGTCCAAAGTTACTGCGGCAAGGGAAAAAAGGGACTTACAACCATTTTTCACACTTATAACCGCTGCCGCATCCCCACGGCCCCGCAATCAAAATCTAGACGCGTGGCCACTGATTCACGATGGTCGCCGTGTCCCGGGGGGTCCTGTGATCCCCTTTTGCAACCTTCTGACAAGCGAAGTCAACGGGGAAGCCGGATTCACTTAGCGACTGTGTTCCTAGCAACTGCAGTGCTGCACTTAACAACTGTGGCCAAAAAGGGGTCATAAAACGAGGCAAAATTCACTTTGCAATTGTCTCAGCAATAGAAATTTTGCTCAGTTGTGGTCGTTAAGTCGAGGAGTACTTGTGCCTTCGTGCGACTGGGTATAAACCCTGCAAGGCTTCCTTCCCTTAGCTATCGATGGCTTCCCGTATGGAGGGATGACTGGGAGCATCCTGTCACACGGCATCACCGTCTGGTTTGGAAGCATCCCTGCTTCGGACAGGAAGGCGGTGCAGAGAGTGGTGAGGACGGCAGAAAAGATCATTGGCAGTTCCCTCCCTCCCCTCCAGGACAGGGCTATAAATGTTGTGTGAGCAGGGTCCGCAGGATTGTCTGGGACGCTACACACCCTCTTCATGACCTGTTTTCCTTGTTCCCTTCCGGGGGGAGGGGGCTCCATGGTATCCGAAGCAGAACAGATTCAGTCACAGTTTCGTTCCATACAGCATTAAGCTTGTGAACTCTCAGGCTTCCACCTTCCGTTATGTATTCAAGATGGGCAGTGACTAATATTTATATGTCACTTACATGTAAGGGTGTAGTACTATACATATGTTGTATATAGTATACTTAAATGTGTGTAAGTGTACACCTTGAGAGCAAGCAACTCAATTTAATTTTTAATGTGCCATTATCTGTCTAACTTATCCTATCTCTCTCTCTGCAACCATCCATCCTATCTATCTATCTCTCCATCCATCCATCCATCCATCCTGTCTAATCTATATCTATTTCTCTCTCTCCATCCATCCATCCTATCTATCCTATCTATCTATCTACCTACCTATCTATCTACCTATTTTTCTCTCTCCATCCATCCATCCATCCATATCTATCTAATCAATCTGTCTTTCTATTTCTCTCTATATATATCCATCCATCCTATCTCTCTCTCTCTCTTTCTCTCTCTCTCTCTCTATCTATATCATCTATCTTTCTACAGTATTTTTCTCTCTCCATCCATCCATCCTATCTAATCTGTCTGTCTGTCTGTCTGTCTGTCTGTCTGTCTGTCTATCTATCTATCTATCTATCTATCTATCTATCTATCTATCTATCTATTTCTATATATATATTCATCCATCCATCCATCCTATCTATCTAATCTATCCATTCTATCATCTATCATCCTATTTTTCTCTCCATCCATCCATCCATCCATCCATCCTATCTAATCTGTCTGTCTATCTATATCTCTCTATATATATCCATCCATCCATCCTATCTATCTAATTATCCATTCTATCTATCCATCCATCCATCCATCCTATCTACCTAATCCATCCTATCTCTCTCTCTATCCATCCTATCTATCTATTTCTCTCTCTATATATATCCATCCATCCAATCTAATCTATCCATTCTATCCATCCATCCATCCATCCATCCATCCATCCATCCATCCATCCATCCATCTATCTATCTATCTATCTATCTATCTATCTATCTATCTATCTATCTATCTATCTATCTAATCCATCCATCCCCCCCTCTCTCTCCTACCAGCTCCAGAAAGCTGGAAGTTGACAGAAATTCTCTCAGCCTAGGAAGGGGGGAGGAGGGGGGAGAGAGCCACGGTCCAAGGACTGGATGGCCAGCCACGTTTTCTTTCTCCGCCAAGAATGGGCTTTACAAGGCCCGAATTCCTGAGGAGAGGCCGAGTGGGCTCTATTTGTCCCAGATGCCCGTTTCCCTTCCCCTCTGGAAGTGGCATTTCCCAGAGGGATCCAGTTTGCTACGCTCTGCTTTGTGTTTTTATTGATGGGATGGCTCTAGGGGGGGGCAAAGCGGGCAGACAGGAAAGGAATCGGCATATTTGCTCGTGACTCCAGGAATAAGAGGAAGCGGGAGCATTCTCCAAAAAAAGGAATCGGAGAAGAAAAAGGACGAGATTAGAAAGGGACAAGAAGCAGGGAATTAGTTGGGCCGCAAGGTGTTTCACTTTTTACAGGTAGTTTTGACTTATGACCAAAATCACGCCCAAGTGAAACATTTATTAATTTTTTTTTTAATCCCATTTATATCCCGCCCTTCTCCGAAGACTCAGGGCGGCTTACAATCTAAGAAGCACAAATCAATGTGCTTAGCAATAGTGAACTTTGTCCCATTTTTACGACCTTTTGTGCTGCAGCCGTTAAGTGAATCACTGCTGTTGTTAAGTTAGCGACACGGTTGTTAAGTGGCTTCCCCGTTGAGCTTGCTTGTCAGGAGGTCGCCAAAGGCGATCACGTGACCCCGGGACGCTGCGACCGTCATAAATACGAGTCCGTGGCCAAGCATCTGAATTTTGATCCCGTGACTATGGGGGTACAGCAATAGTCGTAAGTGTGAAGAATGGCCCTAAGTCACTATTTTTCAGTGCTGTTGTAACTTTGGACGGTCACTAAATGAACAGCTGTAAGTTGAGGACCAGCTGTATTTATTTCTAGAAGCAGTTCTCGGCTTGCCATTGTTCATTTAGCAACCATTTGAAATGGCCGAAATGAGTAAAAACTGCAATTTGCACTCACAACCATCCCTGCATCCCAACGGTCACGAGATCAAAACATGCTTGGAAACTGGCAGGTATTTATGCCGGTTGATCACCATCACATCATTAATGGTGGAAAGTGGACCTCACAATTCACTTAACTGCTGTGTGGCCAAAACGGCCTACCTCACCTAGCAACGGAAATTCTGGTGCCAAGTGTGGCCGTAAAGCGAGGACTATGTGTATCTATTAGCAGAAAAGGGATCGAAGTCCTATGTGCGGTCGGGAGGATCCCTGCTTCTTCTCACCTCTGACTTTCCTTGGATCATCGCCATCATACCAAGTGATCATCATCTGTGGCCTTCCCAGGCAGCTCCAGCAAGCGCAAGCAATGGGCCAAGTTGTGTTCCCTTAACAACTGCAGTGATTTTTCTTCACAATCCTGATTTTTTTAAAAAATGATCCCAAGATATGGCAGGACACTTAACAGCTAAGCAAAGCTGCCACAAATTTTGTGATCATGATTTGAGGACTGCCTGCGTTGTCTTTACTCTTTTTATCCGTTTTTTTTTTTAAAAAATCATGCTTAATTATTCCTTTAGCCCAGGGGTCTTCAAACGTGGCCCTTTTATGACTGGTGGACTTCCAGAATTCTGCGTGCCTAGCTGAGGAATTCTGGGAGTTGAAGTCCACCAGTCATGAAAGGGCCCAGTTTGAAGAGCTCTGCTTTAGCCCCAAATCTATGTTTCATGCAAAATTGAGAAGACAGAATGCTAATTTTGGATCTACATTTGCGTTTACAGGAACCCGGTGAGAATGAATGGGATGGAGACTGCCAATTAGTGTTCATATCAAAAGAGCTACAGAAATCTGATTTATTTCATTGTAACTTTCTCCCTCTTTCCCCCTGCCATTTTAAAAACAAACAAATAAAAGGTATCAACGGCAGGGAATCCAGAAGGAACCCTTCCTAAATAAATCAAACTCAACGTTAGGCCAATGAAATCTAAACACGCTAGGATAGATCAAGACCGCAGGGAAAAGATACTCCTCGTCTTACAAATGTTCGTTTAGTGACGTTCGCTGAAAAAAGAGACTCAGTTATGGACACAGGCCGAGGACTCCTTGCCGCTGGGAAATGGAAGTTTAAATTCTTGCGTGCTTTTAAATGGGGCGATTCCCACCCACCCACTCTCACTGCCATCCATCCTTTCCCCCACTTGGTTCCCTCTAGCTTTGTTCAGACCACAACTAAATCCAAATAAATAAACTCTTGGAATCTAGGAAATTCAATTTGGCAAAACCGGGGCAGAGAGAACGCGTTTCAAACTCATCCCCCATCCCGATTCAGCCACGCAACTTCAGATTGCGTGGCCAAGTGTTTCGTGTTCTAAGCTGCGGGCGCATGGCGATTAATGCGGTTTTTGTTCCGCAGCGGTTTCGAGAGCCGTGTTGTTGTTTTGCCCCCCACCCCAGGGTCTAAGCAAATAGTAAGGTATTTGGCTGGACACACGGCTGTTTCCCTGGGTGGCCTGCAGTAAAGAGCACTCGAGGAACCAGCCAGGAATCACAAACCCAGCTTGTGTGTTTTACAAAAGAGCTGCAACAGTGGGCAAATTAAAACGAAACGGCTATATTCCTTAGCCTAGCGATTTGCAGATCCACTGCGAACAGGACTCGGACTTCCCAGCCACTCAGGCTCTGCTCCCTGTGGATTCTTTTCCTCCTTATGTAAAAGGCCAGCTGCCTAGGCCAGGGCTAGGCCACCTTGGCTCTTTTATGGACTTCAACTCCCAGAAGTCCTGAGCCAGCATGGCTCAGCTTGGAAACCTCTCCCTTCCCCTCAGCATGGCTGGCTCAGGAATTCTGGGAGTTGAAGTCCACCAGTCATGAAGGGGCCATAGTTCCCCCATGCTGGCTGAGGAATTCTGGGAGTTGAAGTCCACCAGTCATGAAGGGGCCATAGTTCCACCATGGTGGCTGAGGAATTCTGGGAGTTGAAGTCCACCAGTCATGAAGGGGCCATAGTTCCCCCATGCTGGCTGAGGAATTCTGGGAGTTGAAGTCCACCAGTCATGAAGGGGCCATAGTTCCACCATGCTGGCTCAGGAATTCTGGGAGTTGAAGTCCACCAGTCATGAAGGGGCCATAGTTCCACCATGCTGGCTGAAGAATTCTGGGAGTTGAAGTCCACCAGTCATGAAGGGGCTGAGGTTGCCTACCCCTGGCCTAGGGCCAAAGAGGTCCTCGGATGCTCTGCGCATGGGATCAAGGGATTTTTATTTGTTCCTTGGTGCTCCCCGAGCTTGATGGCTTGCTTGCATACATTTCACTACCCCACTCGAACACAGAGCATAGAATAACAGAGTTGGAAGGGACCTTGGAGATCTTCTAGTCCAACCCCTTGCTCAGGTAGGAAGCCCTATACCTTTCTGGGCAAATAGCTGTCCATTCTCTTCTTGAAAACCTCCACTGATGGAACACCTATAACCTCTGGAGGCAACTTTTGTTCCGCTGGTTGATTGTCCTCAATTGTCCTTGGAGGTCATCTAGTCCAACCCCCTGCTCAGACAGGAAACCCTGTACCATTTCAGGCAAATGGCTGTCCAGTCTCTTCTTAAAAACCTCCAGTGTTGGAGCATTCACCGCTTCTGGAGGCAAGGAGTTCCACTGGTTAATTGTTCTCACTGCCAGGAAGTTTCTCCTTAGTTCCAGGTTGCTTCTCTCCTTGACTAGTTTCCATCCGTTGCTTCTTCTCCTGCCTTCGGGCACTTTGGGGAATAGCTTGACTCCCTCTTCTTTGGGGCAGCCCCTGAGATATTGGAAGGCTGCTATCATGTCCCCCGTCGTCCTTCTCTTCCTTAAACTAGGTTCTCTGTGAGGACTTCTCAAATATTGGAAAGGTGCTCTCGTATCAGCCCCTAGTTAACCAAGAGAAGGACTAGTGGGGTCCTTGACGCTCTCTGAGCTAAGGGGCTGCCTTACTGCCCCTTTGGCTGGCTGGCTGGAGGCCCACCCGCTGCCAGCTGCTAAATTAAGCGGTAAAGTCAAAACAATCAGCTCTGCTTCCTTGTGAAAAGTGGGCCTATATGGCCTATATGGGCCTATATGGCCACGTGATGAAAGCTCAAACGGTTGGCGACGGACTCATATTTATGACGGTCGCAGTGCCCCGAGGCCGTGGGATCCCCTTTGGCGACCTTCTGACAAGCCAAGTCAATGGGGAAGCCAGCTTCACTTACTAACCGGGTTAAAAGTCTATGGGGATTCTCGGTCATCCAACTCACGGTTGTCCCAAAGAGGCTTTTTTCAAAAGGCAACTGGACTTCCTTGTTTTTCTTTGAAGACGTTCCGCTTCTCATCTGAGAAGCTTCTTCAGCTCTGACTGGAATAGTGGGGAATGGAAGGATTTATACTCCTTGCAGACAGCTGGTCATTTGCAGTCTTTTAGAGGGCCGTTGAGGCCACTTGGAGGCTTATCTCTGTGTCCTCAGGGTCAATCTGAGTGGTGCAAAGGATGTTTCCTGTCCTGGGTCCCTTCCCTGTTGAAGACAGGCTACGTATGCACTCTGGGATGGACACCCTTTGGATGGTGCGGGAGCATGAACGGATTTCCAGAAAACATCGTGGACTACAAAAACCATCTGCGCTTCAGCTGGAGATGCAGACAACACAAAACTCATCCCCATCAGCCTGCGCCCGTCTTCAACAGAGAAGGGACCCAGGACAGGAAACATCCTGCAGCCAAGGAGGCTCCACACCCCTTTGCCCCACTCAGGTGACCCTGAGGACACAGAGATAAGCCTCCAAGTGGCCTCAACGACTCTCTAAAAAAATGCAAAGGACCAGCTCTCCGCAAGGAGTATAAAGCTTTCCCCACCATCCAGTCGGAGTTGAAGAAGCTTCTGGGATCAGAAGCAAAACATCTTTTTTTTTTTTAATTGAAAAGTTTTACAGTACATTTTATCTTTAACAATCCCCCCTCCCTCCACCCACCCCTACCTAACCCTCCCTATCCCTCCCCCCCATTCCCCCCTCCCCCCCCCCCGACTTCCCAGAGCTAAGTACAAGGTATAAAAACAAAAAACAATCATAAACATCCATATGCTAACAACAATAAACTATTAAGTCTATCGCACTCTAGCTCATATGAAATGACTACAAGCAATACTAATATTACATATAAAAAGAAGAAAAAGAAAAGAAAAGAAAACTTATTCAAATGCTAAATGAAACTTTTTAGTCCCATATTTGTTCTGGATATAATCAATCCACTTTTTCCACTCCATAATATAACGTTCTTGCAAATGATCTTTCAAGTAAGCCGAAATCTTTGCCATTTCCGCCAGGTCAGAAACTTTTAGAGTCCATTCTTCTATAGTCGGCAGTTCCTCCTTTTTCCAATATTGACCTATTAAGAGTCTTGCTGCTGTGATTAAGTTCAACATCAACTTAATGTCCACAACAGTAGCGTCTGTAATTATACCCAATAAAAACAATTGCGGACAAAACTTTATCCTTTGCTTGAAGATCTTCTGCATATTCCACCAAATTTTTATCCAAAAAGCCTTAACCTTTTTGCAGGTCCACCATATATGAAAATACGTTGCATCTTCGCCACCACACCTCCAACATTTAGGTTGATAATTCGGATACATACTTGCAAGATTTTTAGGATCTAAATGCCATCTATAAAACATTTTATAAAAGTTCTCTCTTAGGTTTTGGGCTTGCGTAAATTTTACGTTCCTCACCCAGATCTTTTCCCACGTGTCCATTGTAATAACTTCTTGAATATTCTGGGCCCATTTTATCATACAGTCTTTAACAAGTTCTGTTTCTGAGTCAATATCTATCAATGCAAGATAAATCCATTTGATATGTGCTGGACCCTGGTTTCTAATTTGCTTTATCAAATTTTCATCAGTCATTGAGAAACCAATTTTCTGATCTTCTTTCCACCTGGCACGTAATTGAGTATATTGAAACCAAGTTTGAATGATCTTCTCATCTCGCAAGAGATTGTACGGCTTCAAACACCAGACGTTCCTTTCCAAGCTTAAGATCTCCTTATACGTAGTCACATCATGTTTGAAGCCAACATTTATATTTTCTATTGCATGTTTCGGGATTGCCCACAACGGCATCTTGTAGTCTAACTTATGTCTATACTTCTTCCAAACTCTCAACAATGCCTGTCTTAAAATATGCACTTTAAACACATTATCTACCTTCTTATCATACAACAAATATGCATGCCAGCCAAATAACAAGTCGTGGCCCTCAAGATTTAATAATCTCCCTTGTGTCAAATTAATCCAGTCACTTATTCCTGACAACGCAGCAGCTTCATAATATAATTTAAGATTAGGCATTTTAAGACCACCTCTTTCACGAGTATCCTGCATAATCTTAAGTTTAACTCGTGGCCTTTTCCCTGCCCACACAAATTTATTGATACCCCGTTGCCATTCTTCCAAATTAAGAGTCTTTTTTAAGGACCGGTATCATTTGGAATAAAAATAAAAATTTAGGCAGGACATTCATTTTCACTGCTGCAATTCTTCCCAGCAAAGACAATTGCAGTTTTTCCCAGCTCTCCAATTCTTTTTGAATTTTTCCCCATAACTTTTCATAATTATTTTTATATAACTTTGCATTGGAGGGTGACAAATACACCCCCAAATATTTAACCCTTTTAACAATCTCAAATCCAGTTAATCCTTCTAAAAGGGCCTTTTGCGATACTGTCATATTTTTGGCTAAAATTTTTGTTTTTTGTACATTAACCTTAAATCCAGAAACCTTCCCATATTGCATTATTATCTCCATCAGGTCCACAACAGAGTTTTCTGGCTGGGTCACCGTAACAACCAGATCGTCTGCAAACGCCCTCAATCTATAATCCTGATCTCTAATTTGAATACCCTTAATTTTTTCTGAGTTCCGTATTTTTATCAATAATATCTCCAATGTTAAAACAAATAATAAAGGTGATAACGGACACCCTTGTCTTGTGCCCTTCTCAATATTGCATACTTCAGTCAGGCTATTGTTAACTATTATTCGGGCAGTTTGTTTTTGATATAATGCCCTAATTGGTTGTAAAAATTTATCCCCAAAATTCATTTTATCTAAAACTTTCATCAGAAATTGCCAATCCAGTTGATCAAAAGCTTTTTCGGCATCTAAAAAAATTAGAAGCAAAACATCTTCAAAGAAGAACAAGAAAGTGTAGTTGCCTTTTGGAAAAAGCGCCTTTGGGTTAACGCCTGTGCCACTAACTTAGCAACTGCAGCGACTCATTTAACAACTGTGGCGAGGAGGGAAAATGGAGCCAAGATCACTTAGCCAATGTCTCGCTTGGCAACAGAAATTTTGGCTGCAAGTCAAGGACTACTTTAACTCAAAGAGCGTGGAGAATCTTGCTGTTGATGTGGGGGAAGTACGAATGTTCTCTCTCTGCAGAAACGTTTTTTGGAAGGTGGGCGGGAGAGAACTTTGTCCCAGATTCCTCGCGTCCTTGTGGCCCCCGGCCATTAAGCTACCCCGAGGAACAGTTTGGCCGTGTGTGGTGTCAGCCTGCCCCGTGCTCACTAACACCCTTTTCTGAAATCCCCACCCAGACAAGGGAGGAAATTAAGGAAATGCCTGAGTTTTCCAAGAGGAAAAACCATTCTAACTAGCTTTAAAAAAAGAAACACATTACGCTGGGCAAATTGCTTCCTCCTTGCTTCTCTGTTACCCAAGATGGTCTCGCGCGTCTGCGGTGATTCAGGAAAGGCGCCCCAGGAGAAACACCCTAAGATGGAAAAAAGCCTCAAGCAGTCGCCTTGAATGAAGGACTTAGCCCAAGACAGGAATCGTCGCAATAAAAGGAAAGATCAGTTCGGTCAGGGAAGACCCTAGCAATTAAAAAATCACCAAGTAGAGTTATGCAAACCTGTTTAAATTTTGCTGCTTTGCTTTTTCAATAGAATAGAATAGAATAGAATAGAATAGAATAGAATAGAATAGAATAGAATAGAATAGAATAGAATAGAATAGAATAGAATAGAATAGAATAGAATATAGAAGCTGGAAGGGACCTTGGAGGTCATCTAGTCCAACCCCCCTGCTCAGGCAGGAAACCCTATGCCATTCCTGACAAATGGCTGTCCAGTCTCTTTTTAAAGGCTTCCAGTGGTGGAGCATTCACAGCTTCTGGAGGCAGGTTGTTCCACTGGTTAATTGTTCCGACTGTCAGGAAGTTTCTCCTTAGTTCTAAGTTGCTTCTCTCCTTGATTAGTTTCCATCCGTTGCTTCTTCTCCTGCCTTCAGGTGCCTTGGAGAACAACTTGACTCCCTCTTCTTTGGGGCAGCCCCTGAGATACTAGAAGGCTGCTATCCTGTCCCCGCTGGTCCTTCCCTTCATTAAACTGGACATCCCCAATTCCTGCAACTGTTCCTTGTATGTTTTAGCCTTCAGTCCCCCGATCATCTTCCTTGCTCTTCTCTGCCCTCTTTCTAGATAACAGCCTAGGTGGCCTTCAGAAAAGCCTCCAGTTCTAGAAGCAGTCACAACTGGAACCCAAGATGTAACTTGGGGATTCCTAACCTCCATCTGCTGCTTTAGCAGGAGCTGCGACTTCCAAGGACAAACCCCGATGCCAAGAGAGCTTTGCAAGGGAGAAGACACCTTCATCCAGAACAAGAAATGGATATTCTAAGGAAACAGAAATTATGGGAAGGGAACTACCTTCTCTCTTTTAGGCGTGGACGTTTGGACTTTGATATTTCTACCAAGGGAGGCTAAATCTTATTGAATGGAGCAGATCAAAGCCGGTGTGCTTACAGTGCAGAGTTGATTCCCTACTCCTTTGCCCCAAGATGTGGGGTGAAACACTCCCACGTTTACCCACGGAAGGCCCACCCTGGGGAACTTGCCTACGTGTGTGCACACACAGCTTCAGCCAGCCAAGGTGCTGTTTACCTTGCGTATCTGTGATATACAATCGTTTGCAGTGACAAACTTTCCCACGGGCAGACTTTATCATCTCCCAATAGGGAGATGGGAGGGGGTGGAAGGGTTGTTTCTTTCCACAATTCCCTACACAACGTGTCAGGTTGCACGTACTGGAAGTCCGGCTGCAGACTTCTCAAAAAAGAGGGAATTTCGCCCGATTCACGGCGACTTCCTCTCCTGAAATTTGCCGGTCTCCAGGAAAGTCACTCAGCTCTGAGGAAATCTTTGGCTCCGGCTACTGAAGAAAAGTTGTAGCATCTCTCCATTTAAGGGGGCCAGGAGGAAAAAATTAAGATTGGCGAACTGCCGCTGGTGTTCGTGGGAAAGCCCAAACATGGAGGGTTTACGCGCACAGCGTGTCCTGCCATCAGCTCACTGGGGAGAAAGAAAGGAGCCAGCAATGGTAAATCGCCTTCGGTTGACGTGGTACTAGCTTGTAGGACAGAACAGGTGACGTGAAACCTTTGCTGGACCAACATATGAGGGTGAAGGAACATGCAACGTTTTCCATAGATCCAGCAGGAGAAAAGAGCACGTTGTGTAGGTTGCTTCATCATACAGAAAAATAGAGAGAAAAAGAGAAAACTAGTGTATCGGATGTTCAAAGCTGGATCCTCCTCGACTTTAGAACAAGGGTAACCCAACCTTGCCCGCTTGATGACTTGTGGACTTCAACTCCCAGAATTCCTCAGCCAGCATGGCTGAGGAATTCTGGGAGTTGAAGTCCACAAGTCATCAAGCGGGCAAGGTTGGGGACCTCTCCTTTAGAACAATTAACCAGTGGAACCACCTGCCTCCAGAAGCTGTGAATGCTCCAACACTGGAAGTTTTCAAGAAGAGACTGGACAGCCATTTGCCTGAAATGGTATATAGGGTTTCCTGCCTGAGCAGGGGGTTGGACTAGATGACCTCCAAGGTCCCTTCCAACTCTGTTATTCTATCCTATCCTATCCTATCCTATCCTATCCTATCCTATCCTATCCTATCCTATCCTATCCTATTCCATTCCATTATATATTTTCTATTCTATTCTATTCTATTCTATTCTATTCTATTCTATTCTATTCTATTCTATTCTGTTCTGTTCTGTTCTGTTCTGTTCTGTTCTGTTCTGTTCTGTTCTGTTCTGTTCTACCTTACTCCACTCCACTCCACTCTACCCTACTCTCTTGCCTACAATCTATGGCATGTGCATGTTGCACGGAGGAATTGAACGCTAAAGCCTGGAGCAGGGGTCTCCAACCTTGTCAACCTTAAGACTTGTGGCTGGCTGAGGAATTCTGGGAGCTGAAGTCCACAACTCTCAAAATTGCCAGATCCCCGACCTTGAGGACAGAAGGGAAAGAGGGGGGGCATGATTGACACCTTTAAATATATTGAGGGTGTGAAGGAGGTTCTAGAAGGCAGTATTTTCGACATTAAGCCAAAATCAAGAACACGGGCGTATAACCTCAAACTGACCGGAGGGAAATTCAAAAGTAATCTTGGAAAGCATTACTGCACAGAAAGAGTAGTGGAAGCTTGGAACCAACTTCAAGCAGAGATAGTAGGTCAAACATCAGTAACTGAGTTTAAAAAATGCTTGCGATGAAGACGTGTCCACCATCCAACTCAAATTAAAACAAACAAATATAAATATTTTTTTTTCCAAAAAAAAACTTCAAAGGGAAGATTTGACGGACCACGAGGAGTCCCCCCCTTCCCCCCCGGCTGTCAGTTTTCTATGTTTCTCCTTTCTATAGAACATGTCCCTGAAGACTGTCAGTCATCCAGGCAAAGGTGTCTGAAGATTGAATCCTGGCAACGGGACAAACCTTTCTTAGCTTGAGACGTTTCACTGCTCATCCAAGCAGTTTCATCAATCCGAGTGAGTCAGCTTAGGCAGAGAGTGGTACCAACTCTTTATCACACCAACCTCAGGGGGTTTTTCCTCCCCAAAATGCGTTCCAATACGTTGATGAACATTTTTATAGGACCTTCCAACCTATTTCCACAGCTCTCCTAAACTGTCTGGTGGTTTTAGAGGAGTCTGCTGTTTGTGCGAAACCATTTCCAGGAATGTGTAAAAGCTTCACATGAAGAATAGTGTAGTCCAACTGTATTGGACTAAAACAACAGCCCAAAGATTAATATCAGAACGGAACACAAGGCCAAAAACTGTTCCCCAAACTTGCTTTTGGCAATTCACTGTATCCTAAGCACACGGAAAACTTTCTAACATTTTTTTTTCCTTATCACGACGCCAAGGAATTCTGTTTCCGATGAGAAATGGATCTGACCTCATGGCTGGGTTTACGCAACCTGGTAAATCCTAAACCTCGATCAGCAGACAAAATATATCACGCTAACCAAAGAGAGAAGCAACCTGGAGCTAAGGAGAAATTTTCTGACAGTGAGAACAATTGACCAGTGGAACTACCTGCCTCCAGAAGCGGTGAATGCTCCAACACTGGAAAGCTTTTAAGAAGAGACTGGACAGCCGTTTGTCTGAAATGGTATAAGATCTCTTGCTTGAGCAAGGGATTGGACTAGAAGACCTCCAAGGTCCCTTCCAACATGATCATCATCATCATCACCATTATTATTATTATTATTACCACCACCATTTGTCTGAAATGGTATAGGGTCTCCTGCTTGAGCACGTTGAACGAGAGGACCTCCAGAATCCCTTCCAACTCCTTTATTTTGTTTTTTTGACCCACTGCATGGACTTGGTATCTTGGTCCAGCTTGGCATGACTGTCAGGAGATCAGGGTCCCTCTCTCCAGTGACTGCCTTTTAACCCCAAATACTATGAACATTTCACCACACCATCATTCTTAGGAATCCCACCTCTAAACTCTACCCCAGGGCTCCTCAAACGTGGCCCTTTGGACTTCAACTCCCAGAATTCCTCAGCCAGGCACGTGTGCCTGGCTGAGGAATTCTGGGAGTTGAAGTCCACAAGTCACCAATGGGCCAGGTTTGAAGAGCCCTGACCTGTGTCAGCATGCCTGGCTGAGGAATTCTGGGAGTTGAAGTCCACAAGTCACCAATGGGCCAGGTTTGAAGAGCCCTGACCTGTGTCAGCGTGCTTGGCTGAGGAATTCTGGGACTTAAAGTCCACAAGTCACCAATGGGCCAGGTTTGAAGAGCCCTGACCTGTGTCAGCGTGCTTGGCTGAGGAATTCTGGGAGTTGAAGTCCACAAGTCACCAATGGGCCAGGTTTGAAGAGCCCTGACCTGTGTCAGCGTGCTTGGCTGAGAAATTCTGGGAGTTGAAGTCCACAAGTCACCAATGGGCCATGTTTGAAGAGCCCTGACCTGTGTCAGCGTGCTTGGCTGAGGAATTCTGGGAGTTGAAGTCCACAAGTCACCAATGGGCCAGGTTTGAAGAGCCCTGACCTGTGCCAGCATGCCTGGCTGAGGAATTCTGGGAGTTGAAGTCCACAAGTCATCCAAGGGCCATGTTTGAAGACCCCTGCCCTACCCCAAGGAAACACAATCAGCCTCGGTGACCTGGCGCATTCTTTGATGGAGCCCAGATCACGAACGTCAAACTTGGTCAGCTAGACCTTCTCCCTCCCTCCCACTGTGCTATCCCGAGCTTTTTGCTCAGTGCCGGAGTCCTGAAAACAGCCTGGGATTCTTTGCACAATGGAAGGAAGAGGGTGTAAAGGAGAAGATCTCACCGCTGACCCCTTTATTGTTCTTGGGCTAGAAAAAGCCTTCCTCCAAGCTTCGGAACTGCCACGTTGAAAAAATATTTTCCAGCCAAGCCGAGCCATACACAGCGATCCCGCCGCCTCCCGCCTCTGTTTGGCTGAGCCGCAGGGAGTCACCGGGCTGAAGTCCATTCACAAATACCTGCTACTTATCACGTACTCTCACCCCCAGCGGCCCCAGCCCTGCAGAGCCACCCAGAGGCAGGAAAGGCCAGGAGCAGAGGGCCTTGGCCAGCTAAACACAACTTCCCTCTCCCCGAGAAATATAATGGGAGGGTGGGGGGGGAAGCCAAGGAAGCGAGATGCCCCCACCCCAGTGCAGGTTCGGATACAAGGGAAGTAACCTTCTTGCTGGCGGAGACCCTGGTCTGCAAGTGACGGGAGGGATGAATTAAAAATAAATCCGCATTTGTTCCTAAAGGCAGCATGGCAAATTTCTCCAAAGGATCCCTTGTTTTTCATCGGGATCTCACAAGGCCAGCCAAGTAGGAAAACCCAAAGGGCAACATTTGCCTTTGAATTGGCAAACAAAGCATTAGGAAGTAGCACAGAGGCCTGGTGCAAGTCCAAGAACGGCTGATCTCCACAGGGACTTCTTTACTCCGGGGTGTTAAGGTTAGATTGGGCCTGCTCCCGTTGGCCTTTCAGACGGCCCCGGAGATGCAGGTTTTGCCAGCTGGAACCTGGAGATCCGGTTCAGTGGTTACTTGGAATGCTGTAAATCAGCCATCTTCCAGCTGGGCCCTTTTATTTATTTTATTTTTATTTTAATTCCATTTATATCCCGCCCTTCTCCGAAGACTGAGGGCGGCTTACAAGCTTAGCAGTAGCCTTCATTCTATGTATATGCCTGCTTATTAGGGCTTTCACACAAACCCCAAGCGGCATTATTACAAAGTCAGCTTAATTGCCCCCAACAATCTGGGTCCTCATTTTACCTACCTCGGAAGGATGGAAGGCTGAGTCAACCTTGAGCCTGGTGGGACTCGAACCTGCACTAATTGCAGGCAGCTGGTGTTACTTAAGGAGGCATTAGCCCACTGCTCCACCAAGGCTCAGTATGACTTGTGGACTTCAACTCCCAGAATTCCCCAGTCAGGCACACTGGTTTGAGGTTTCCCACATCATAAAAGGGCCAAGTTTGAAGACCCCTGGTATAGGGTCTTCTGCCTGAGCAGGGGGCTGGACTAGATGACCTCCAAGGTCCCTTCCAACTGTTATTCTATTCTATTCTATTCTATTCTATTCTATTCTATTCTATTCTATTCTATTCTATTCTATTCTATTCTATTCTATTCTATTCTATTCTATTCTAATATTCTATTCTATTCTATTCTAATATTCCATTCCATTCCATTCCATTTTTTATATTCTATTCCATTCCATTCCATTCCATTCCATTCTAATATTCTATTCTATTCCATTCCATTTTCTGTTCTATAATATTGTTATTGTTATTGTTACCATACAGTCAAATTGGGCTGTATTTTTTGACAATGCAGTCAAACAATACTGCTTTTTAAGGTACATTGCCCGTCCGTAGACAGCCAGACTGATCTCATTACAACGTACTACTGAGTAATGTTAAATCTTCTCCCAATCCTGGCGTTCTCCAGATGTGTTGGCATCTATATTTCCTGGAATTCTGCATGCCCCTGGCAGGGGGCCAAGTGAGGAGGATTCCTTGCTGGAAACCTTTCGGAATCCACGGAGTCTTTGGCCACCTACTGTTCATTGGAAAGGGGTGCCAGGCTGCCTCTGCTTGCAGCTACGGTTCTGCCGGAGGGCATCAGGCTGGAATAGGAAGCAAGAAGGGGGCAGAAGGGAGGAGGGGGGGCAACCTGTCAGCCGCTGTTGAATGTTGCAGCTTTCTGACTGAATTATGGGGTCTCCATAATCAAGCACAAATCCGCCTGGCAGATATTTGGAGAATGGAAGTCTCGATTCATACCACCCTGGCAGCAATGCAATTCTGGCTGCTGCAGGCCCCAAATACCAAAAGGATGCCCAGTTGGAAAAAGTGGTGTTAACTCAGGAATTAAGGCTTAAGACACAGGAGGATCTGGACAGACTTGAACACTGGGCGCTGTCTAACAAAATGAAATGCAACAGTGAAAAAAGTAAGGTTCTACATTTAGGCAAGAAAAACCAAATGTACAGGTAAAATACAGGTGGTGCCTTGCTCAATAGTAGTCACTGAAAGGGATCTCGGAGTCCTAGTGAACAATCCCTTAAATAGGAGCCAGCCGCGTGACGCAGCTGCCAAAAAAGCCAACACGGTGCTAGGCTGCATTAACAAGATCACGTGAAGTATTAATACCGCTTTACAAGGCCTTGGTAAGGCTAGACTTGGAATAGGGCATCCAGTTTTGGTCACCACCATGTAAAAAAGATGTTGAGACTCTCTAGAAAGAGCGCAGACAACAGCAACAAAGATGATTAGAGGTCTGGAGGCTAAAACATATCAGGAACGGTTGCTGGAATTGGGGGTGTCCAGTTTAATGAAGAGAAGGATGAGGGGGTACATGATAGCAGCATTGCAATCTCTCAGGGGCTGCCCCAAAGAAGAGGGAGTCAAGCTATTCTCCAAGGGTCCAGAAGGCAGGACAAGAAGCAACAGATGGAAACTAATCAAGAAGAGAAACAACCTGGAACTAGGGAGGAATTTCCTAACAATGAGAACAATTAACCAGTGGAACTACCTGCCTCCAGAAGCTGTGAATGCTCCAACACTGGAAGCTTTTAAGAAGAGACTGGCCAGCCATTTGCCTGAAATGGTATAGGGTTTCCTGCCTCGGCAGGGGGTTGGACTAGAAGACCTTCAAAGTCCCTTCCAACGTTGTTGTTGTTATTGCCCCAAAGCCTTGCAGGCCAGACTTTCTGAAGACTATGTTTTCTTTCACTGGAAAAGAGACATAACCAAGTCGAGTCGAGTTTGTTAGTGATCAATTCTCGACAGCAGCAGCCCCCAACCTTTTGGGCATCATAGACTGCTTCCGTGGAGAGGTTTTTCCATGGACTGGAGAGCGTGTGGTTTTGTGTGCTGCCTGCGTCCCACGGAGGGGGCTTTGCTTGTTTGTGCGGGCCGGCTGCTGGCATGCTATGGACCGATGCTGGTCCACGGACCGGGGGTTGGGACCCCTACTCAACAGGGCACTTGCAGACAACCAGATTTCTCATCACCCAACTGTTCTCATTTGTCTTAGACATGGGAGAGCCCTGGTGCAGGCTGATTCTGTTCACTGCCAGGAGTTCGATCCTGACCGGTTCGACGTTGACTCAGCCTTCTATCCTTCCAAGGTCAGTAAAATGAGGACCCAGATTGTTAGGGGCAAGATGCTGACTCTGTAAACCGCTCAGAGAGGGCTGGGAAGCGGTATATAAGTCTATAAGCGGTATATAAGTGCTACTGCTGTATAAGAGCCATGGTGGCCCAGTGGTTAAAATGCGGTACTGCAGTCTGGCTCTGCCCACTGCCAACAGTTCGATCCTGACCGGCTCAAGGTTGATTCAGCCTTCCATCCTTCCAAGCTCAGTAAAACAAGGAGCCAGATTGTTGGGGGCAATAGACCGACTCTGTAAACCGCTCAGAGAGGGCTGTAAAGCCCTGTGTAAGTCTAAGTGTTGTCGCTATTGCTATTGAATGGGCTGTTGTGACTAAACAGGTTGTCTGGAGGCTATGGGTATCTCTGCCGTGTGTTAGTCCTTGCAGATGTCTTAGATGATCTAAGATGGGCTTAGCTACTAGCCAATAACCGGGTTTCTTGTTTCACACCTGATTTTCCCTCAATAACGTCGTATGTGACACGAGCTGATCCAAAGCAACACATCAAAATACTTGTAAGCTACTTTTGGCCCTGAAAGCTGGCTATCTTCCTGCCTCTCTGACATGTAAACTGGCATGTAGTAGGCAGGTAAGTGAGAGTAACATCCTGACCATCGATATATGCACCACAAGAAGTTAATCGCCTCTTTTGACCACGCCTCAGAGCAGGGGTCTTCCAACTCGTCCCTTTTATGACTCGTGGACTTCAACTCCCAGAATTCCCCAGCCAGGCATGCTAGCTGAGGAATTCTGGGAGTTGAAGTCCACGAGTCATAAAAGGGCCGAGTTGGAAGACCCCTGCCTTAGAGTCCAACTGGCGTGTAAAAGTAATGAGGAACAGAAAGCCTGCCTATGTGACAGCATGCCTGATGGGCTACTTAGTCAAGCCAGGCGGGTAGGAATGAAGAGACTCGACCACAGCTTTAGCTGGCTTGGTCGCTCAACAGCGAGACACGGGTGAGGCGGGCACAGCGGCACCTGCATTGCCTGCGTCACATGAGAAAAGCTCATCTTCCTTCCCCTGTCCTGACCACTTTCTACGGAGGGACGATCGAGAGCCTCCTGTCATACAGCATCACAGTCTGGTTTGGAAGCATCCCTGCTTCCGACAGGAAGGCGATGCAGAGAGTGGTGAGGACAGCAGAAAAGTTCATCGGCAGTTCCTTCCCTCCCATCCAGGATGTGGCATATAAGCGATGCGTGAGCAGGCTCCGCAAGATTGTCTGGGACACTGCACACCCTCTTCATGACCTGTTTTCCTTGTTCCCTTCTGGGAGGAGGGGGCTCCGTGGTATCCGAAGCAGAACACCCGGATTCAGCCATAGTTTCATTCCATATAGCATTAACCTTGTGAACTCTCAAGCTTCCTCCTCCCGTTATGTATTTCAGATGGACAGTGATTAATATTTATATGTTACTTATACGTAAGGGTGTAGGTCTATACATATGTCGTATATGTTGTTGTTAGCTGCGAAGTCGTGTCTGACCCATCGCGACCCTATGGACAACGTTCCTCCAGGCCTTCCTGTCCTCTACCATCTTCTGGAGTCCATTTACGCTCACGCCTACTGCTTCAGTATACAGTATGTTTTAAATGTGTATTGTGTAAGCGTACACTTTGAGAACAAGCAACTAAATTTCATTTTTAATGTGTGCCGCTGTGCCCACAGGAAAAAAAATGACGATAAAGGTTATCTAATCTAATCTAATCTAAAACTGGGAAGCTGTGAGCATCCTAGACCAAGCCAAGTCCAACAACGCTAGTGAATTCCTGGAAGCCTGGCGCTCAGACAAATCAGCCATCAACAGGCACACAGAGATAAGCAACGTCTACATGCCACTCAAAAGAGATGAATCAAAACCCCCAAAAGCAAACAGAGAGACCAAAATACATCCTCACCAGGAATCAACACCCAGATGAGCAGAGATTAACACCAAGGTTAACACTAGACCAACGTTCAAGTCAACCCTAACCCTATCAAGGAACTACCAATGCAGACAAACAAGTTAACAGTAAAACAACAGCCCAATCAAGGTACCCCCAAGAATATTCCCACCAACAATGACAGGGCAAATCTCTTGTATATAAACAGAGAACAATCCTTCTAGCACTGGTGATGTTATCTAGCTTGGTAATGAAATGTCTGCAAGAAAATCAGTGGAACCACCTGCCTCCAGAAGCTGTAAGTGCTCCAACACTGGAAGTTTTTAAGAAGAGACTGGACAGCCATTTGTCTGAAACGGTATAGGGCTTCCTGCCTGAGCAGGGGGTTGGACTAGATGACCTCCCAGGTCCCTTCCAACTTTATTATTATTATTAAGCTTGCCTTCAGGAGTTGTGGGTGCCCCATCACTGGAAGCTTTTAAGAAGAGACTGGACATCCATTTGTCTGAAATGGTGCAGGATCTCCTGCTTGAGCAGGGGGTTGGACTAGATGACCTCCAAGGTCCCTTCCAACTTTATTGTTGTTGTTATTATAAAACAAGCAAGCTCAGAGACACACCACGGACCCCACAATTCAACCCTGATCTACAAATATTCTCTTCTATCTGAAGTAAGAATGACTTAAGCAGCTTTAACAAAGTAGAAGTACACGACGTGCTCTGGAGTGCGAAGAGCAAGCCAAAGCGGGCCTTTAACTAAATGCAGAGGATTCTGCATTGTCAGTCCTTCACATGGCTGGCGCCATATTTATTAAATCCAGGTCTTTGTTTGACACGGCGAAGAGGGAATCCAGACTCCGAGGCAACATTGTACAATAGCTCCTAAGTGCCTACCTACTAGCCGAGGACAGGAAACCAGCATTTGAAGAACTTAATATTGTATTGGTTGCTATTTTGATAATATCGGAGGAAATGCTTCGGGGATGCGGGGGGGGGGGAGGGATAAGAAAGAATACGGTGGACAAGCGAATAACCCATTTTAGTCTCAACAGGAAACATTAACCTATTATATTACGAGAAAGGATGTGCCATTAGCACAGATCTAGCAAGGAAACCCAAGCAAGGTGATGCGTGGTGCTGGAAAGGCTAATTTTCCCTAGCAGAAACGGGCCCCGTTCTGGTGGACCTCCCACTACAGTGGAGTTTTTCAACTCTCTCCTTGACTAAAACCAAATGTGAAAGAACGGCTATTATTAATTTTATGTTTGGCCCATAAAACAGAATTCAGGTTTGTTTTTGTTTTTTGTTTTTTAAAAAGGATGAAACATGCCCAAATTTAGGATATTGACTTAAACCAATGTCATCAGCAACAAAGATGATCAGGGGACTGGAGGCTAAAACACACAAGGAACGGTGGCTGGAATTGGGAATGTCCAGTTTAATGAAGAGAAGGACGAGGGGGGACAGGATAGCAGCCTTCCAGTATCTCAGGGGCTGCCCCAAAGGAGAGGCAGTCAAGCTATCCTCCAAAGCGCCTGAAGGCAGGTCAAGAAGCAACGGATGGAAACTGACCAAGGAGAGAAGCAACCTGGAACTAAGGAGAAACTTCCTGACAGTGAGGACAATTAACCAGTGGAACTACCTGCCTCCAGAAGCGGTGAATGCTCCAACACTGGAAGTCTTTAAGAAGAGACTGGACAGCCATTTGTCTGGAATGGTATAGGTTTTCCTGCGTGAGCAGGGGGTTGGACTAGATGACCTCCAAGGTCCCTTCCAACTTTACTATTATGATTATGATTAAGACCTTTGTCTGGAATGGTATAGGGTTTCCTGCCTGAGCAGGGGGTGGGACTAGATGGCCTCCAAGGTCCCTTCCAGCTCCATTCTACTCTACGAAGCCCAACCCCTAGGCTCCCCCCCTCCCCTTTCTGAAATCCACCCAAATCCGAGCTCTTTTATGCCAGGCTGAGCCTTGCCTTTGCCAAGCACTGAGGCTCTGCAGGTAGCCTGAGGTCAGCCGTGATGACTTCAGTGGGAAGACAGCGTGCCCTGACCTTGTTCAGGATGTGTAGAGAAAGGCTGCTGCTAACACACACGGCATTCTGCTATTTGGAAAAAGTGAGAACAGCTTCCTTTGCCCACAGAGCTCTGTTTAGCTAAAGGAGTCAGCTGCCAGCTGCCATTTTTGTTAAGCATGGTAAAGGTCACAGCGCCCTCTAGTGGTGCCCGTGCAAAGTGCAGGGCTGAAAATCTCCCCCAGGGGGAGAATGCCTCACGTTTTTCATTTAAAAGAAAAAAAGGAAGAAAAAGCTAGAATAGGAATAGAATAGAATAGAATAGAATAGAATAGAATAGAATAGAATAGAATAGAATAGAATAGAATAGAATAGAATAGAATAGAATAGAATAGAATAGAATAGAATAGAATAGAATCTGGAAGGGATCTTGGAGGTCTTCTAGTCTAGCCCCCTGCTGAAGCAGGAGAACCTCAGACAAGTGACTGTCCAGTCTCTTCTTAAAAATCTCCAGTGATGGAGCGACCACGATTTCTGGAGGCAGGTTGTTCCACTGGTTGATTGTCCTCACTCTCAGGAAGTTTCTCCTTAGTTCCAGGCTGCTTCTCTTGATTAGTTCCCATCTGTTTCTTGAGCTTCCCTCTGGCCCATTGGTGAATAGTTTGACCCCCTCCTCTTCTTTGTGGCAGCCCCTCAGATACTGGAATACTGCTATCACGTCCCCCCTATTTCTTCTTTTCTCTAGACTAGCCAAACCCAAGTCCTGCTTGGGTTAAGGTAAGGTAAGGTTAAGGTAAAAGAAGGGAAATCAGAGCCCTATTGCAAGCAGTCCTCAACATATGACTGCAATTGAGCCCACAATCTCTGTCCTAAGTCACAACAGTCGTAAAGCAGTGATCTGAACGTTATGGTTAAGAAAACTCCTTGTTTTGCTATGGAGCGGTTTGGAGTGACTTTACGATTGGTTGTCACATGTACAACGGTGGCAGAGTCCCCACAGCCACATGCTTGTAACCAGCGTGGATGCTGAGAAACACCCAGCCAGGCAGGAACAAGCAGGGAACCAGCCTTGAATCTTTGTGCAGCCCCAAGAGATCCAGAACTCACCCCACGAAGCTCCAGAGAGCCTTACAGTATCTACGTGTTCCCAGGCCGAGAAGTCTGGGGAGATTCCCGTATTACAGGCTGAACGTAATAAAGTAGTTAGCTTGACCTCTACACAGGTGGATCTGGTTGCTTACAACTTACAGCCACAAAGGACCCCTTAGTTCTGTTGCTAAGTGAGACAGTTGTTAAGTGAATTTTGCCCCATTTTACCACCTGTCTCACCACAGTTCTTAAGTCAGGGGTAGGCAACCTGGGCTCTTTTATGACTCGTGGACTTCAACTCCCAGAATTCCTGAGCCAGCCTGGCTCAGCTTGGAAACCTCTCCCTTTCCCCTCAGCATGGCTGGCTGAGGAATTCTGGGAGTTGAAGTCCACAAGTCATAAAAGAGCCAAGGTTGCCTACCCCTGTCTTAAGTGAATCACTGCCGTTGTTAAGGTTATTAAGTGGAACCTGACCTCCCCACTGACTTCGCTTGTCAAAAGATGGCCAAAGGGGATTACATGAGATGCTCAAACCGTTATAAACATGAGTCAGTTGTCAAGCATCCGAATTTTGATCACATGGCCGTGGGGATGCTGCGACGGTCGTTAAGTGGGAAAAACGGTCACAAGTCCCTTTTTTCAGTGACGCTGTATCTTTGAACGGTCACTAAATGAGGACCACCTGAACTTATGATGGTTGCCGTGTCCTTCTGTGAATCCCACTAGCCACCTTCCCAGCTAGCTTCCAACACTCAATGCCAATGGGACAGGTGGGCTTTGCTTAACGACCATGTGCTTCACTTAACAACCGCAATGATTCACCTAGCAACCGTGGTAAAACAGTTCACAAAATGGAGCCAGATTCGGTGAACCCCTTTCCTTGCTTAGCAAAAGAAATCCCGGCCCCGGTTGAGGCCGTTGAGTTCGAGGCACCTTCATTTCTTCTGCGCTGCAGGGCGGAGAGAACAGAACTCGCTCCCCTCTAAAATCAAATTGACTGTGCCCAATCAAACACGAATACAGGCTGCCCTCTCCTGGCCGTCAAGAAGAAACAACATTTCTGGAATGGAATGTGGAATCACGGCCAAAAAAGGGCTTTGGTTTCTTCGGGCTAATTTGCTGCAGTGGAGGAAGCGCCACCGGTTTTAGCTCCTGTTAGAAAACTTAGGAAAGGGGAAGTTGCAGCCACCAGCAGTCTAGGACAGGGCTCTTCCAACTTGGCCCTTTTATGGCTAAAGGTAAAGGTAAAGGTTTCCCCGCACATGCATGCTAGTCGTTTCCAACTCTAGGGGCCGGTGCTCATCTCCGTTTCAAAGCCGAAGAGCCAGCGCTTGTCTGAGGACGTCTCCGTGGTCATGTGGCCGGCATGACTGGACGCCAAAGGCGCACGGAACGCTGTTACCTTCCCACCGGAGTGGTCCCTATTTTTCTACTTGCATTTTGACGTGCTTTCGAACTGCTAGGTTGGCAGAAGCTGGGACGAGTAACAGGCGCTCGCACTGCTGCGCGGCACTCGGGATTCGACCCGCCAAACTGCCGACCTTCTGATCGACAAGCTCAGCGTCCTAACCCACTGAGCCACTGCGTCCCTTGTTTTTATGGCTGGTGGACTTCAACTCCCAGAATTCCTCAGCCAGGCATGTGGGAGTTGAAGTCCACCTGTCATAAAAGGGCCAAGTGGGAAGAGCCCTGCTCTAGGCAAAGCAGAAAGACACCTGCTTGAATCTTTCTTTCTAATTTTTGTATTTCAACACAAAAGAGATGACCGGCATAAAGTTGAGCTCGTTGAAGCCTTGAAATGTTTCCCTCTGGATGATGCAGACAGAGCACTCAGTAATCGGAGGCTTCTTAGCAGGAATGAAACTGGCCTCTTTCCTTTTTCTTTTTTTAAAGCAGAGTTGCTTTAATCCCTTGAAGTTCAAGGGTTATATTCCTAAAGGAGGTTATTAGGTTATCTTTCTAAAATTCTGGGTGATGGACAAGCTAAAGAGTTTTTTTCCCTCTCTTAGTAATTTCCAGGGAATAGAATAGAATTAGAATAGAATAGAATAGAATAGAATAGAATAGAATAGAATAGAATAGAATAGAATAGAATAGAATAGAATAGAATAGAATAGAATAGAATTAGAATAGAAAATAGAATAGAATTAGAATAGAATAGAATTAGAATTAGAATAGAATAGAATAGAAAATAGAATAGAATAGAAAATAGAATTGAATAGAAAATAGAATAGAATAGAAAATAGAATAGAATAGAATAGAATAGAATAGAATAGAATAGAATAGAATAGAACAGAACAGAATAGAATAGAATAGAATAGAATAGAATAGAATAGAATAGAACAGAATAGAATAGAATCTGGAAGGGACCTTGGAGGTCTTCTAGTCCAGCCCCCTGCTCAAGCAGGAGAACCTGTACCATCTCAGACAGCTGGTTGTCCTCTAATTCTAAAGGAGGCCTATAGCTTGATAGTTCAAAAGGCAGCTGAATGCTAAATAGGTCATCTGAGGTCACTTATCCTTATCTAAAGAGGTCCAGTCCTGGCACACTGATCTACAGATGTTAAAGCATAACATCTTGGATGATGGAGGGATTTTACAGTTGAAAGACTGAAGGGATGCCATATCCATCAAATCCCTCTGTCACGTCTCCTCTATATATCTGCTGAGATGTCTTCATCATCATGGATGCCCTTTGCATCCATATCTTCCAATGCGTGAGAGGCTACCACGAAGAAAAGTGGGTCAAACTATTCTCCAAAGCATCAGAAGGCAGGCAAAGAAGCAACGGATGGAAACTCATCAAGGAGAGGAGCAACCTGGAACTGAGGAGAAACTTCCTGACAGAGAGAACAATTAACCAGTGGAACTCCTTGCCTCCAGAAGCGGTGAATGCTCCAACACTGGAAGTCTTTAAGAAGGGACTGGACAGCCATTTGCCTGAAATGGTATAGGTTTTCCTGCCTGAGCAGGGGGTTGGACTAGATGACCTGCAAGGTCCCTTCCATCCCTGTTATTCCATGTTACGTTATGAGATCCGTTTGGCTTTGAGAAAAATCCCTCACGAGGTGTCATTGATCACCTGGTTGTTTTAGGCCCATGGTGGCGAACCTATGGCACGGGTGCCACAGGTGGCACACAGAGCCTTCTCTGTGGGCACACACGCCGTCGCCCCAGTCCTAGGCCTTCAGCTGGGTTTTATAAAAACTTTTCACTTTAGGCCTCTGCCACCATGTACCCCCCCAAAAAAGGTTCAATTAATCAACTTCTCGTGGGGGGAAAAAAGTTCTCGCAAAGTTGGAATTGATTGAACTTTTTAGTCCCACCCAGTCTGCTGTTACCACTGCAGCCACGCCCACTCAAAGGGCCACGCCCACCCAATGGGTCACGCCCACCCAAAGGGCCACGCCCACCAGGCACCTGATGATACCTAAGTGGGTTTTGGGTTGCAGTTTGGGCACTCGGTCTCTAAATGGTTCGCCATCACCGTTTTAGGCTCTTGTCTGAGGCGTTTTTGCTTGTGCCAACAGTTTAGTTCCCATATTGTTGCCCGGATCAGCTCTTCTGTAAGGCAACGGTGCCATCAATGTCTCCTCGCCAGACTTAGAAACTTCACTTCCATTTCACCCTCGAATTCTAGTCCATGAGCAACTTTCTTTTATCTACAGTGCCCAGAACTGGACATCATATTCCAGATATGGCTTCATCCACGTTTAAGGAAGCTTAGGATTGCAGTGGCCATATCACACTGAGCTTGGCCTCATGCCCATCCTACATAACAGAATAACAAAATAACAAAGTTGAAAGGGACCTTGGAGGTCATCTAGTGCAACCCCCTGCTCAGGCAGGAAACCCTATACCATTTCAGACAAATGGCTGTCCAGTCTCTTCTTAAAAATTTTCACTGTTGGAGCATTCACAGCTTCTGGAGGCAGGTTGTTCCACTGGTTAATTGTCCTCCCTGTCAGGAAGTTTCTCCTTAGTTGTAGGTTGCTTCTCTCCTTGATGAGTTTCCATCCGTTGCTTCTTGGTCTGCTTTCTGGTGCTTTGGAGAAGAGCTTGACACACATACACACACACACCCGTCTTCTTTGTGGAAGCCCTCCAAATATTGGAAGACTACTATCATGTCACCCCAGTCCTTCTTTTCATTAAACTAGAAATACCCAATTCCAGCAAACATTCTTTGTATATTTTCACCTTCGGCCCCCTAATCAACACATTTATACATCCTAATCTTTTCTGCCAAGCCCCATGTTATTCTCTATTTAAATTAATTTTATTAATTTGGAGTTAATCACCTACACCTGTTAAGGATTCTGCCTCTATCTTCTACCCATCACAGTTTTGTGTTATCTGTATCTCTATTAATGACCAGAGAGAGAAGCAACCTGGAATTAAGGAGAAACTTCCTAACAGGGAGGACAATTAACCAGTGGAACAACCTGCCACCAGAAGATGTGGGTGCTTCATCACTGGAGGTTTTTAAGAAGAGACTGGACAGCCGTTTCTCTGTAATGGTATAGGGCAGGGGTAGGCAACCTCGGCTCTCTTACGACTCATGGACTTCAACTCCCAGAATTCCTGAGTCAGCATAGCTGACTCAGGAATTCTGGGAGTTGAAGTCCATGAGTCGTAAGAGAGCCGAGGTTGCCTACCCCTGGTATAGGGTATCCTGCTTGACCAGGGGATTGGACTAAAAGACCTCCAAGGTCCCTTCCAGCTTCGATTTGATTTGATCTGATTCGATTCCCTATTCTATTCTATTCTATTCTATTCTATTCTATTCTATTCTATTCTATTCTATTCTATTCTATTCTACTCCATTCTATCCTATTCTATTTTCTAGTCTAGTCTATAGTCTATTCTATTTTGTAATTCTATTCTATTATATCCTGTAATTCTACTCTATTCCATTCCATTCCATATTCTATTCCTATTTATTTGTGACAATTACAGCCCCTCTAAAGACTCCAAAATGGTACACAAGAGCAAGTAGAAAGCCAATACAAAAGAATGGAAGAAAAATAATGACCCACAATAAAATTTACTAGAGTTAGTCCTTGACTTAGGACCATAACTGACTCCAAATTTCTGTTGCTAAGCAAGACAGCTGTTAAGAGAGTTCTGCCCCATTTTATGACCTTCCTTGTCACAGTTGTGAAGTGAATCACTGCAGTTGTTAAGTTAGTAACATGGTTATGAAGTAAGTCTGGCTTCCCCCTTTGACTTTGCTGGTCAGACGGTCACCAGAAAGGATGCTGCAATCGTCATAAATATGAGCTAGTTATCAAGTGTCCGAATTTTGATCACATGATCACAGGGATCTCGCTAAGGTCATAAGTGTGAAAAACAATCATAGTCACTTTTTTCAGTGCTGTTATAACTCCAAACGGTCATTAAACAAACGGCTGTAAGCTGAGGACAACCTGTATGTCCAAGAGGAATCACTACGCAATGAGCATTTATATCAGGCCTCAGCAGCTCCATCAGAATCAAGTGCAAAAGACGTTCCCGAACTCCACATCTTTACGGCTTCAGGAAAGCCACAAAAACGGGACTCGCTCTTGGCTGAGCAGGAAGGGAGACCACACAGGAGGCCCGGTTTTTCGGTCCCTCCCTGTGGACACCTTCAGAAGACCTTCTCCATGGTCTTGGGATGGATTGACAAAAGGTTATACGGAAGGAGGAAACTAACCAAGTCAATGAACTGCACCCTGAAACCCACAAACAATCAATTCTACGGTACAAAATGGCACAAACTACACAGCTGGCTTTTCAAGGGCAGTTCCAGGAAAAATGAACTGCAGTATAGGGGGTACCTTGCTCAATAGTAGTAACTGTGAGAGGGATCTTGGAGTCCTGGTGGACGATCCCTTAAATAGGAGCCAGCCGTGTGACGCAGCTGCCAAAAAAGCCAACACAGTGCTAGGCTGCATTAACAGAGGGATAGAATCAAGATCACGTGAAGTGTTAATACCACTTTACGATGCCTTGGTAAGGCCACACTTGGAATCCTGCATCCAGTTTTGGTCATCACAATATAAAAAATGATATTAAGACTCTAGAAAGAGCGCAGAGAAGAGCAACAAAGATGATCAGGGGACTGAAGGCAAAAACATACAAAGGACAGTTGCTGGAATTGGGGATGTCCAGTTTAATGAAGAGAAGGACCAGGGGGGACAGGATAGCAGCCTTCCAATATCTCAGGGGCTGCCCCAAAGAAGAGGGAGTCAAGTTATTCTCCAAAGCCCCTGGAGGCCAGACAAGAAGCAACGGATGGAAACTGACCAAAGAGAGAAGCAACCTAGAACTAAATAGGAATTTCCTGACAGAACAATTAACCAGTGGAACTACCTGCCTCCAGAAGCAGTGAATCCTCCAATACTGGAAGTTTTACAAGAAAAGAGTGGACAGCCATTTGCCTGAAATGGTATAAGGTTTCCAGCCTGAGCAGGGGGTTTGACTAGATGACCTTCAAGGTCCCTTCCTACTTTATTATCATCATCATCATCATCGTCATCATCATCATCATCATCATCCTGTGAGAAACAGTGAGTCCAAGTTATTTCCTCTCATCACCCAAAAAATCAAGCGGATCCACTGATTCAGGATGGAGCAGCCCTGCTGCAGTATGGTATCACCAACTTCCAAGCAAGATCCTATGACTGAGAGTTTCAAAAGCTGCTGAGAAGTCCAGCAGGACAAGGATAGTTAAAAACTTCGCCATGAAGAAAATCAAAAGTGGGGAAAAAACAAAACAAACCCGAAAGATGTCCGTTTCTCTGTTTTGGGTGAGAACTTCAGCAGAGGGCTGCTGTGTCCATCTACGGCCACCAGATGGCGCAAGGATAGTCCTGAAAATTTTCCAGGCAAAAAAGCTGGAATGTAAATTTCAGTGCTTGAGCCCAGCATACACACCCAGATTCTTGACAACCATCATCCTTGCCCGGAAAAGAATTCTGACAATTGCAGTCACGCAAAGGAGGGAAAGGAGAGAATTCACAACGACAACTGGCAACTTCAATTCCAAGCGTTCTGGATGAAAGTCACAACAGAAACCTGGCATAAAAAGGTGTGTGTGCAATTGTGACTGTTAACGGAGTCCGGAATTTCCATGGTATGTCACGATGATCAGAGGTTGAGGCAGCCAGACATTTTACGACATTTTTTGCAGTGGCCATTAAGTCAACATGGCAGTCGTTAAGCGGACCCATTTTCATAATGGACATTTTTTTGCTGGAAATAAAATGCTAAGGTTCTGGCAAAAAAATAATAATTGTGATCACAGGACTATGGAACCCCGAAAACAGTTGCCGAGTGCCCAAAATGGGATCACATGATTGAAGAGGGGGAGCGACCATCGTAACTTTGAATCTAATAACCATAATGATAAAGTTAGAAGGGACCTTAGAGGTCATCTAGTCCAACCCCCTGCTCAGGCAGGAAACCTTATACCATTATGACCCTTAAGTACCTTTTGGGGAGTCTGTCGTGACTTCAACCAGTTACTAAGCAACTGGTCATAAGCTGAGGATTACCTGTCGTTTTGATCTGTTCTTAAGGTCCGGATAATAATAATAATAATAATAAAGTTGGAAGAGACCTTAGAGGTCATCTAGTCCAACCCCCTGCTCAGGATATTGCTATTACATCACTGTACACATAGCTTAGAAAGTAACCACATGATCCGATGCTTTGATCAAAACGACAAAATGAGCATCAGCCTGATGGGCAGAGAAAAAGGGGCGGAGCCTGTGTCGTGATAGCACAATACTTGCTTGACCTTTGGCTTCCCCTTGCAGGGTCTCTGCTAGGAAATGACGCAGATGGGAGATCCTTTGGGGGGGGCAGCTGAAATTTGGGGAGTAAATGGCCCAGCTTCATTCAGACATTGGTCTGGTGGTTAAGAGCGCCAGGCTAGAAAGAGGGAGATACTGTGAGTTCTAGTCCTGCCTTAGCCATGAAAGCCGGCTGGGTGACCTTGGGCCAATCACTAGGTGACTGTGAGTTCTAATCCTGCCTTAGGCAGGAAAGCCGGCTGGGTGAGTTTGGGCCAATCACCAGTCAATTTGAGAGTTCTAATCCCGCCTTAGGGATGAAAGCCGGCTGGTGTCTTTGGGCCAATCACCAGGAGATGGTGAGTTCTAGTCCCGCCTTAGGCACAAAAGCCGGCTGGTGTCTTTGGGCCAATCACCAGGAGACGGTGAGTTCTAGTCCCGCCTTAGGGATGAAAGCCAGCTGGGTGACCTTGGCTCAGTCACTCAGTCCAACTCACCTCACAGGGTTGTTGTTACAGGAAAAATCGGAGGAGGAATGAGATGGATAAGTTCGCCACCTTGAGTTATTTGCAAAAATAATAAAGGCAGGAATACAAATAAATAATTTGGGTAGTCCGTGACTTACGAACACAACTGAGCCCGAAATTTCCGACAGTTGTTAAATGATTTTTGCCTCATGTTACGACCTTCCTTGCCACAGTTAAGTGAATTCAACACGGCTTTGGCTGAATCTGGCTTCCCCCATGACTTTGCTTGTCAGAAGGCGGCAAAAAGGGGGATCACGTGACCCGGGGGGCGGCGACTATCATAAATACAGGCCGACTGGCAAGCGTCCGAATTTTGCTCACGTGAACGTGGGGATGCTACAACGGTGGTTAAGTGTGAAAAACCTCCTAAGTTGGGGTGCTTCTAGAGTTAGCTCCGCTTCTTTCACAGTTTTTCCCTATTCGCGGCACACGCCTCTCTCTCTCAAGGAATTTCCATCGTGAAAGGAAAAAGCTTCCTATTAATAGCAATCAAAGCAGTTATGTGAAATAGAAGCCTCAGCATCTTCTGGAAGAGGATGGAAATTAACTTTCGTGGACAAGAGGAAAGAGATCCGAACGGAGCAGCAAAGAAAGAGTTGCCGTGTGTGGATTTTTCTTTACTTTTGTGTGTACAAAATGAGCAGAATGGATATTTTATGGAAATATAAATGAAATAAATAACTCTCTCCTCCAAACTGAGTATGATAGATCTGATTTTAATTAAACAATTCCTATTTTTTATGCTGATGTATTCAAGTGTGTGTATCCATTTCTATATATTTAGCTGCACGAGAGCCTTATAAAAAATCAAATTCTTAAGGCAACATAGGAGTATTAAATGTCTTTTTCAGACCTAATTAAAAACAAACAAACACACATCCTAAGTCAATTTTTCGGTGCTGTTGTGACTTCAAACGCTCATTAAATGAGCTGAGAATTACCCATATTAGATAGTTTATCGCACAGTTTGCTGTTAATTAGTACCCAAATATTTGGTCCAGCAAAGAAGAATCCGGATTCTCCGGGACGGGAGGAAACTTACTTGCCAGGCTGGGAGAACTTTCCCAATGTCGTTCAAGTTGATTCCGTCGCTGTCTTCACATTTCCCTTTGCCAATTCTAAAGCAGGGGGAGACAAAACGGGCCAAGTAAATAAAGCATTATTATTTCGTGTATTTCAGTTATTGTTTATTAAGCAACCTTATATGGCTGCTCAACTTACACACGGTGACTCTGGGCGGCTTACAACATTTTAAAGCTTCACCGTGTAAGAATCCGTAACATACACAGAAACACGGCAGTGGTGGCAACTACACAATCGCAGCACCCACTTGAGCGGCTCTCCGCCTGGACTCCTAGGCCTGCTGACAGAGCCACATCTTCCGCGTGTTTTGAAAAGACATCGAGGTGGGGGCCAATCTTATCTGGCATTTCAAAGAGGGGGAGCCACCACACAGACGGCCCTGTTTCTTGGTCCTACGAGACCAGGGGCTCCCAACCCTGGGGGTGTGAGACGATATTCCAGGGGGCTGCGAAAACTTGGGGTTTTAAAATTATAGTGCATATGCATAATTTGCTGCTGTTACTTCAAACGTTTGAAAGGGGTGCGAGAATATATCAGAAGTGTTCTAGGGGTGAGAGGCATAGAAAAGTTTGGGAGCCGTTGCACTAGATGTAGCTCCCTAATCGATGACTTACAACAGGTAGTTTGCCTGTATGAAACTAACCAAGGAGAGAAGCAACCTGGAACTAAGGAGAAACTTCCTGACAGTGAGAACAATTAATTAGTGGAACTACCTGCCTCCAGAAGCTGTGAATGCTCCAACACTGGAGGCTTTTAAGAAGAGACTGGACAGCAGCTTAAAGTGTCAAATTTAGCAGAAATGGCTAAGATTTCTGCTTACTTGAAGGATCATTCACAAGAAAGATACATTTCGGTCTGGAGAAGATGGATAGATTATATTCAGAATAAATATGGGACTAAAAAGTTCCATTTAGCCTATGAGTAAATTTTAGAGTATTATTATTATTAATAGTTTATTATAGTGGAATTTTTATTAGTTTTAATTATATGACTTTTAATCTGTTTATATTTATGTTAAAGGGGAGTTAAAGCGCATTATGGACTTGGTTATTTATATAGTTGGTTAATGTTAGATTATGATTATTATATTTGTAACCCTGTACTCAGCTCTGGGAAGTGGGGGAGGGAGGGGGGTTTAGGGTGGGTTGGTTTTGGGGTTTATATTGTAACTTTTATAAAACATTTCAATAAAAAAAAGAAGAGACTGGACAGCCATTTGTCTGAAATGCTATAGCGGGGGGTTGGACTAGATGACCTCCAAGGTCCCTTCCAACTTTATTATTATTATTAAACTGTACACATATGTAAAGCTGACATTGATGGAGGTTTGGGGTTTTTTTTGAGAATAATCCAGGTAGTTTTTCTCAAATTATAAAACAAATAGTGACTGCTAATATTTTTTCTTCTTCTTTTTTGGATTATAATTTTTATTCATGTTGCGTTTCTTTCTAGGATGGCAGGATGCCGGCAATCTGTGGCCCTACCGGGATTCCTACTTGCTAAGCTTGCAAAGGATTCTGGGAGTTGCGGTACACTATTATCCTAGATTGCCTTTCCTTGCAAGTCCCAAAGGTGCTTTTTTCCCAGGCAGCCACGGGACTTTCTTGGGTTTCTTTTGAAGACGTTTCCCTTCTCCTGCAAGAAGCTTCTTCAGCTCTGCCTGGATGGTGGGGAATGGGAGGATTTATACTCCTTGCAGACAGCTGGTCGTTTGCATTCCTTGAGTTGACCTGTGTCCTCAGGGTCACCTGAGTGGGGCAAATGGCTGTGGAGCCTTCTTGGCTGCAGGATGTTTTTGGCCCTGGGTCCCTTCACTCCGAGATTCGGACAATACAGACGCATCCCCAATAACCTGGGCTGGCCTTCAACGGGGAAGGGACCCAGAGCACAAAACATCCTGCAGCCAAGGAGGCTCCACACCCCTTTGCCCCACTCAGGTGACCCTGAGGACACAGAGATAAGCCTCCAAGTGGCCTCAACGACTCTCTAAAGAAATGCAAATGACCAGCTTTCTGCAAGGAGTATAAATCCTTCCCACCACCCAGTCAGAGCTGAAGAAGCTTCTGGGATGAGAAGTGAAACGTCTTCAAAAGAAACACAAAAAAGTCCAGTGGCCCCCTGAAAAAAAAACCCACCACCTTTGGGAGAAGTATACCAGGATGACTGAGAATCTCCAGAGACATTTTCCTTGCAGGTGTCTTTATGCTGCTTACCCTACCTAGGCTTCTCCGTTTCATATAAAGACCTAAATGATATTTCCTCAGGGTAAAGTTCAAATTTAATATTTACACAGCACAAAGATCTTTTCACTTCCCACCCCTCAGCCGGCGAAGCTCAGTCAAGCAGTGTGAAATTCTGGCTTAGAATACTGGGATCCAGAAAACAGAAAAACCACGGGGGAAAAAGGGTAAAAACTCATCAAGGAGAGAAGCAACCTGGAACTGAGGAGAAACTTCCTGACAGTGAGGACAATTAACCAGTGGAACAACCTGCCTCCAGAAGCGGTGAATGCTCCAACGCTGGAAGTTTTTAAGAAGAGACTGGACAACCATTTGTCTGAAATGGTCTAGGGCCGTGGTGGCGAACCTATGGCACACGTGCCACAGGTGGCACACAGAGCCCTCTCTGTGGGCACGCGTGCCATCGCCTCAGTCCCAGGCCTTCAGCCGCCGCCGTGTGAAAAAAAAAAGGTTCAATCAATCAATTTCAACTTCTCGTGGGGAAAAAAAGATCTTGCAAAGTTGGAATTGATTGATTGAACATTTTAGTCCCACCCAGTCTGCCGTTACCACCGCAGCCACGCCCACCCAATTGGCCAACCCACCCAATGGGCCACACCTACCCAATATGCCACGCCCACCTGGCACTCAACAATACATAAGTGGGTTTTTTGTTGCAATTTGGGCACTTGGTCTCTAAAAGGTTCGCCATCACTGGTATAGGGTTTCCTGCCTGAGCAGGGGGTTGGACTAGATGACCTCCAAGGCCCCTTCCATCTTTATTATTATTGTTGTTGTTGTTGTTATTAATTACTATTAATTATTATTATTACTATTAAAGAACATTTTTCTCCAAAGCCTTTTGTTTTGTGAGGCTTCCCACCACTCTCAGTTAAAACAAATAGGAGAAAAGAGATTTATGAAATAGTTCCTATTATCTGCATTTTAAACGATACACCCAAGTGATCAAGCTGCGGACTAAATTGATCTGTGTTTGGTAATATTTACACCAAATCGAAACAGGAACGTGTGAATTCACATCAAGACACAGCTGGTAATAGACTATGGATTCAGATGGATTAGTCCATGTCTCACACTGTAACAGGGGCCTTCAAACTCGACTTGGGGACTTCAACTCCCAGAATTCCTCAGCCAGGCATGCGCTGAAGTCCACAAGCCATAAGAGGGCCAGGTTTGAAGGCCCTGCACTACAAAATACGATATCTGCCCTCTGATGGCTAAGAGTTCTCTGATGAGTCCCAGCCCCTCTACAATGTTGGGAAAGTCACCAAAGTAGGAAAAGCAACTTCCTGCATTTTAAACTGTTTCGTTCACATCAACAGGATACTTACCCTTCTCTGTCTATCTGTGGAAGAGGAGGGTGCTTGGGAGTGTTGCGGAGTTTCCTGTGGAACTGTGTGAAGTCAAGTTTCTCTGGTTGCAAATCCCAGGTGGCCCCACTGCAGAATAATAATAATAATAATAATAATAATAATAATAATAATAATAATAATAATAATGATAATAATGATGATGATGATGAAATAGAAAGGCTGAAAGGGTGAAGATTTTGGAAGGAAAGACCGTACAAAATGGTAACTGGGTTTAACAGGGAATTGGGAGCCTAGGCACACAAAGAAAGATTGATGATAGATAGATAGACATAGATAGATAGATAGATAGATAGATAGATAGATAGATAGATAGATAGATAGATAGATAGACATAGATAGATAGATAGATAGATAGATAGATAGATAGATAGATAGATAGACATAGATAGATAGATAGATAGATAGATAGATAGATAGATAGATAGATAGATAGATGATATATATAGAGATGATAGAACATAAATAAACAGATGATAGATACAGAGAGAGAAGATAGATGGATAGATAGATATAGATAGATATAGAGAGTTGATAAAACATCAGACAGACAGATGATAGATACAGAGGGAGAGAAGATAGATGGATGGATGGATGGATGGGTGGGTGGATGGATAGAAAGATGATATATATAGAGAGATGATAGAACATAAACAGACAGACAGATAGATATAGATAAATAAGATAGATATGATAGACAGACATAGATAGTTGATAGATAGAGAGATGATAGAACATAGATAGATGATAGATAGATAGATAGATAGATAGAAGATAAATGGATGGATGGACGGAAGGACAGACAAACAGACAGATAAATATACAGGTACTGGAGTTTGAACTGTGGAATACAGTGGTCCCTTTTGCTACAATGAGTACCAAAAAGGATGAGTACCAAACAAATCTTTCCCATAAGGAGTAACATCGTGAGTCACAAGGCAGCCAACAAGTTCTAGCTTCTGCGTTGAGTACCAAACAAACAAGGAGTACCGGGACAAAATTTTCACGTCAAAAATGTGTCGAGTATCATATTCGGTGAGTTTCAAAGCAGCCGAGTGCCGAGGTACGCCTCTACTTGGGCAACCACACAGGCTGCCGGGGGGGGGGGGGATCCATCCAGAGGGCGAAGGGGAGGGGGCTTTTTTTACCTGAAGGGCTCCCGGGTGTTGGCTGCCCAGATATCCGTTCCCAGCATGTCCAGGGAGCTGTTTTTGTTGCCGTTCTTCGGGAAAAAAGAAAGCAAACAAGAAAATCAAGATGTTTCCTTCTGTGTTAAATGTTTGCTTTGCAGCAGCACTTTTTTTTAATACGGGCGGTCCTTGACTTACAACAGCTTGCTTTAGTGACCACTCAAAGTTACAGCGTCACTGGAAAAAGTGACTCATGACCGTTTTTGACCCTTGCAACCGATGTAAGCACGTGATCAAAATTCAGACGATTGGCAACTTACTCACATTTATGACGGTCACAGCCTCCTGGGGTCACGTGATCTCCCTTTGCAGCCTTCTGACAAGGAAAGTCAACGGGGGAGGCCAGATTCACTTAACAGCCGTGTTTCTAACTTGACAACTGCAGCGATTCACTTAATGACCATGGCAGGAAAGGTCTTAAATGGGGCAAAACTCACTTAAAAATTGGCATCATTTCGAAAGCTGTTAAGTTCTGGTATTTATTTTTATTTATTTTTTATTTTAATTCCATTTATATCCCGCCCTTCTCCGAAGACTCAGGGCGGCTTACAAGCTTAGCAGTAGCCTTCATTCTATGTATATGCCTGCTTATTAGGGCTTTCACACACACCCCAAGCGGCATTATTACAAAGTCAGCTTATTGCCCCCAACAATCTGGGTCCTCAATAATAATAAGTAATCCTCAATTTACAACCCCAATTGGGATCAGAGTTTCCCATTGCCAGGCCCCCAAATTTTAATCCAATGACTGTGTGGATGCTGTGAGTGTTGTTAAATGGAAGCATGGGTTTCAGTTACTTTTTCAATGCCATTGTAACTCTGAATGGTTGCTAAACGAATGATCGTAAGTCGAGAACGTCCTGTAAAGCTTCCAACAATCGGAACGGCTGCATCCATATGATTGTTCAGCTCCATTAGAATCGCATAGAAAAGGATAGGATAGGATAGGATTAGGGAGGAGGATGGGATAGGGATAGGAGATGGAATGGAATGGAATTATGGGATAGGATAGGATAGGATAGGATAGGTTAGGATAGGATAGGATAAATGGAATGGAATAGAATAGAATAGAATTATGGGATCAGTGCTTGGCAAACGTAACGCTCAGCCTCGCATAAAAGAGCTCGGATTTTGGTGGATTTCAGAAAGTGGGGGAAAGCCTAGGGGTTGGGCTTTGTAGAGTAGAATGGAGCTGGAAGGGACCTTGGAGGTCTTCTAGTCCAGCCCCCCGCTTAAGCAGGAGAACCTATACCATTTCAGACAAATGGCTGTCCAGTCTCTTCTTAAAAACTCCCAGTGTTGGAGCATTCACAGCTTCTGGTGGCAAGCTGTTCCACTGGCTAATTGTTCTCACTGCCAGGAAATTTCTCCTTAGCTCCAGGTTGCTTCTCTCTTTGGTTAGTTCCTTCATGTCCTGCCTTCAGGTGCTTTGGACATCAGCTTAAGTATCTTGATTAGAGACAGTGAAAGGGTAGGACCACCTGGTTGAACCTCCCAGTAGTTTATTATTTATTTATTATTTTATTTATTTATTGCAGAGGTAGCCTGCTCTGCTTGTTGGAAAATGCTGTATGATTTCTTTTACTCTCAGTGAAACATATTTTGAAGACTCTATGATTGTAGGAAGCCTTTTGGGTTGGGATAATAATCTTCCAGGATTGCATCTTAAACAAAGAACTGCACCAAAAATGCACCAATGTACAAGTCTGTCAAGAAGGATCTGGACAGACTGGAACACTGGGCGCTATCTAACAAAACGAAATTCAAAGGCAAAAAAAGTAAGGTTCTACATTTAGGCAAGAAAGACCAAATGTACAGGTATAGTACAGGTGGTGACTTGCTCAATAGTGGTAACTGTGAGAGGGATCTCGGATTCCTAGTAGACAATCCCTTAAATAGGAGCCAGCTGTGTGACGCAGCTGCCAAAAAAGCCAACACAGTGCTAGGCTGTATTAACAGATGGATAGAATCAAGATCCCATGAAGTGTTAATACCACTTTACAAGGCCTTGGTAAGGCCACACGTGGAATCCTGCATCCAGTTTTGGTCACCACGATGTAAAAAAGATGTTGAGACTCTGGAAAGAGTGCAGAGAAGAGCAACAAAGATGATCAGGGGACTGGAGGCTAAAACATATAAGGAACGGTTGCTGGAATTGGGGATGTGTAGTTTAACGAAGAGAAGGAACAGGGGGGGCAGGATAGCAGCCTTCCAGTATCTCAGGGGCTGCCCTGAGGGAGAAGAGGGAGTCAAGCTGTTCTCCAAAGCGCCTGAAGGCAGGACAAGAAGCAACGGATGGAAACTCATCAAGGAGAGTAGCAACCTAGAACTAAGGAGAAATTTCCTGACAGTGAGGACAATTAACCTGTGGAACCACCTGCCTCCATTTAGCTGTGAATGCTCCAACACTGGAAGTTTTTAAGAAGAGACTGGACAGGCACCTGTCTGAAATGGTGGAGGGTCTTCTGCCTGAGCAGGGGGTTGGACTAGATGACCTCCAAGGTCCCTTCCAACTTTGGTAATCTGTTAATTTGTGAGGTTCCTTGAGGAAGGAAACACTGTCTGCCATTTTTAATAGTAGGCAGCGCACTCATTAATGCAAGTAAACTTTCATTCAATTTTGAGTTAGAATTAGGAAGGGAACTCATTGTTAACCCGAGGTTTGCCTTTGTTCAATAGTCCCACTGGGTGTTTTTTTCCCTAGGGAAGTCTGTGTAGGTGTGAATTCACTCAATGGGATTTACTTTACAACAGAAACAGTACTCCGCTGCTCTCTAGCCTAAATATAAAACTATTTAATATATAAAAAGAGTGCAAACCTCACTCCCTTCTAGCACTGATGATGTTACCTAATTAGGTAATGAAATGTCCGCAAAAGGACCCCCAGCCGAGCTCAGAGCGCACCAAGGACCCCACAGTTCACCCCTCAGCTACAAACATTCTCTTCTATTGGTGCGAAAGGATGATTTTCTGGCTTAAAAAAAAATCCAGTTTTTCTTACCTGGTTTTGATTATGGGGCGCGGAGGAGCCTTTGCCTCTGCAGCCGGACGTGGTGTTTTCAATGTCCTGGTTGCAGTCAACTGTCCACTGAAGAGAGAGAAAGGATTTTCCTGTGTGTCGCCCAGATGAGAGGCACAGCTGTGTAAATTTGATTTAATGAACCAATGAATAAATTCCAACTGAAACACGAACCGAACGAGGCCAGGGTGACAGCAAGGCCCCCGGATGGGAATTAGGGGGTCGGCGTTTGCTGGCCGGGTCGAGACAAAACAGCCCTTCTTTCACCCCCCAGATGACAGAAGAGACCTGTGTCAACAGGTGGCTGCACCTGGCCGACCTCGCTGGAGCTTGGAAGCTAAGCAGGGCCTGGCCGAGACGCTCCTGGAATGGGGCAGCCCGAAGAAATGGCACGGCATCTCTGGGTGGCCAGTCTACCCAACTGTGGCTGACCGACAGAAGCCAAGTGGGCTCAGAGTTCATTCATACTTGGGTGGGAGCCCAGGGTTTTAAACAAGGCTAAAGTCAGATAAAATATATCTGGTTTCTGTTTCCTTTAACAAAATGGAGTCATATTCTATTTTGCCCACAACAATAAGCTTATGAGGTGGGTTGACGAGAGGGAGGGGGAGGGGGAGGGAAAGAGAGACTGGCCCAAAATCACCCAGCCATCTTTTATTCCTAAGGCGGGACTAGAACTCTCCGTCTCCTGGCGATTGGCCCAAACTCACCCATCCGGCTTTCCTGCCTAAGGTGGGACTAGAACTCTCCGTCTCCTGGCGATTGGCCCCAAACTGACCCATCCGGCTTTCCTGCCTAAGGTGGGACTAGAACTCTCCGTCTCCTGGCGATTGGCCCCAAACTGACCCATCCGGCTTTCCTGCCTAAGCCGGGACTAGAACTCTCCGTCTCCTGGCAATTGGCCCAGACTCACCCATCCGGCTTTCCTGCCTAAGGCGGGACTAGAACTCTCCGTCTCCTGGCGATTGGCCCCAAACTGACCCATGCGGCTTTCATGCCTAAGGCGGGACTAGAACTCTCCGTCTCCTGGCGATTAGCCCCAAACTGACCCATGCGGCTTTCATGCCTAAGGCGGGACTAGAACTCTCCGTCTCCTGGCGATTGGCCCCAAACTGACCCATCCGGCTTTCCTGCCTAAGGCGGGACTAGAACTCTCCGTCTCCTGGCGATTGGCCCCAAACTGACCCATCCGGCTTTCATGCCTAAGGCGGGACTAGAACTCTCCGTCTCCTGGCGATTGGCCCCAAACTCACCCATCCGGCTTTCCTGCCTAAGCCGGGACTAGAACTTTCCGTCTCCTGGCAAATGGCCCAAACTCACCCATCCAGCTTTCCTGCCTAAGGCGGGACTAGAACTCTCCGTCTCCTGGCGATTGGCCCAGACTCACCCATCCAGCTTTCCTGCCTAAGGCGGGACTAGAACTCTCCGTCTCCTAGCGATTGGCCTAAACTCACCCATCCGGCTTTCCTGCCTAAGGCGGGACTAGAACTCTCCGTCTCCTGGCGATTGGCCCCAAACTCACCCATCCGGCTTTCCTGCCTAAGGCGGGACTAGAACTCTCCGTCTCCTGGCGATTGGCCCAAACTCACCCATCCGGCTTTCCTGCCTAAGGCGGGACTAGAACTCTCCGTCTCCTGGCGATTGGCCCAAACTCACCCATCCGGCTTTCCTGCCTAAGGTGGGACTAGAACTCTCCGTCTCCTGGCGATTGGCCCAAACTCACCCATCCGGCTTTCCTGCCTAAGGTGGGACTAGAACTCTCCGTCTCCTGGCGATTGGCCCCAAACTGACCCATCCGGCTTTCCTGCCTAAGCCGGGACTAGAACTCTCCGTCTCCTGGCAATTGGCCCAGACTCACCCATCCGGCTTTCCTGCCTAAGGCGGGACTAGAACTCTCCGTCTCCTGGCGATTGGCCCCAAACTGACCCATGCGGCTTTCATGCCTAAGGCGGGACTAGAACTCTCCGTCTCCTGGCGATTAGCCCCAAACTGACCCATGCGGCTTTCATGCCTAAGGCGGGACTAGAACTCTCCGTCTCCTGGCGATTGGCCCCAAACTGACCCATCCGGCTTTCCTGCCTAAGGCGGGACTAGAACTCTCCGTCTCCTGGCGATTGGCCCCAAACTGACCCATCCGGCTTTCATGCCTAAGGCGGGACTAGAACTCTCCGTCTCCTGGCGATTGGCCCCAAACTCACCCATCCGGCTTTCCTGCCTAAGCCGGGACTAGAACTTTCCGTCTCCTGGCAAATGGCCCAAACTCACCCATCCAGCTTTCCTGCCTAAGGCGGGACTAGAACTCTCCGTCTCCTGGCGATTGGCCCAGACTCACCCATCCAGCTTTCCTGCCTAAGGCGGGACTAGAACTCTCCGTCTCCTAGCGATTGGCCTAAACTCACCCATCCGGCTTTCCTGCCTAAGGCGGGACTAGAACTCTCCGTCTCCTGGCAATTGGCCCCAAACCACCCAGCAGGATTTCATGTCTAAGGGAGGATTCATGGCGTCCCAGTTTCTAGCGCAGCACCCTATCCACTAGATCAGATTGGCTCTTAAGCCACCTGCAGAAAGCCAATGATCCCACGTGTGGCCTCTGGGTAACCGAAAGTAATCAGGGGCTAATGAGCGGCTTAGAGGTTCTTAATTCAGGTTTGATTTTTTGAGACTGACATGCTAAATGCACCATTCCTCACTCTTATTCCTAAAAACACCTTCCTAAAGACTGGGAAGATTTGACCCAGACCCACCTTGGTGACTGATTGTTCCTATTAATTATTATTGTTAAATTGATTTGCTGCCCATCTCGCAGTGACTGATACTGTCTTTGCAGCCTCCAAACTAACCTGAGGGCTGAGCAGCACAAGCAAATGACATCCAGTGTGATGACCCGGGGCACGGCACAGAGGCAACACAATCAGCTGACAGTTCAAATTGCTCCTTTATTGCTCCAAATGTTCCCCAAATGCTCCCACATCTCTGGCAAGTCCCGGAGCAAAGTGGCCACACACACACACACACACACACACACACAGAGAGAGACAGAGAGAGAGACAGAGACAGAGAGAGAGAGAGAGACGCACACCTCCAGCTGGCTCAGGAATTCTGGGAGTTGAAGTCCACGAGTCATCAAAGAGCCAAGGTTGCCTACCCCTGGACTAAATCAAGGCGTGCAGGAAGCAAAGGAACAAGGCAATTAATCCAGGAAAATAAAGCAGGAAATAAAGCAGGAAGTCCAGGAAACGTCCCAAGTCGGCAACGGCACACAACCCTCCGTGAATTCAGTGTTTGTTCCCGACAAATGCCCCTCGCTGCTCCCGCCTTCTCTCCACTCTCCATGCTGGAGGAGCAGGAGTGGGCGGTCCTTGCTCATCGCTTGAGCACTGTTTCTCACGCTCATCCTGCCCTTGTTCCTCTCTGCCTATGAGCCGTCCCAATCCTGAAAGGCCCTGGTCTGCCTCGGCCTGGTCCTCCCCGTCTTCCTCCAAACCCAACGATGCCTCCCCCTCAATCTCCGTTGGATCCAGGCTCCGACGGGAGCACGGCAGCCAAAAGCCAGCCATCGACACACACACACACCATCGACATCTAAAAACTGTCAAGACTAATTCGCCCTTTCACTCACATTTCCTCCCTCGCTCACAGCTTGACAATGGAATGGAAGGCAAAGGCGGGAGGGATGGTATCTAGGCAACCGAGGCGTCCTTGAGAACCTGCGCGGATGCCAAGGTCACTAAGGCAGGTGCTCGATGGAGAAGCGGACTGTTTCTATTACAAGAAGAAATATTACTATTGGACAATGAGAACCACCCGGTGGGCGGGGATGAGGGAGTCTATTGTTTAACTAAGCAAGCATTTGAGCGGGAAAACCAGAGCTGGTTTCGCTTCTTCTGTGCCAATGTAGATTTTCAGTAAAGTATTACTCTCTTGGTAAAACCGTGTCCCAAGAGTTTATTTTTCTGGAAACGCCAACTGGACAGTTGACAAAAAGCCACACACAACGGACACCACAAATGCCACCTACAGAACAGCACACACTTTGCTAGAGAGAAGTTCCCCGAAGGATGGGCCTCGGCACGAGTCGGAAAACCCGGAAGGCAAAAACCTCTGGTCCCGGTGACCGACCCAGATTGGATCCTGCAAACTTGCTTGTTTGTTAAAATGGTGTACACACCCTTGAAAACATACAGCTTGGAACGATCTCAAAACCATCCAACCTCTTATTCGGTTCTGCAGGGATTGTCCTCCTTCTCACTACTGCAGGCCTCTTTTTGTGTGTTTAAGCCAGTGGGAGCGACCCACTCCAGGTCCTCCACCCACCTGCGAGATATTGGACTGCGTTTTCTCGTTCTCGTCATCCCCTTCGTTTTTTTCGGTCAACAAGCCTTGGACTTGATATTCCAAAACGTAGCTGTCAATGAATCTTTCCAGCTCCTCGATTTCCTGCGACCGGTTGCTTCCTGCCTCTGAAGAGGCAGAAGCCACGGAAGAATTTTCCATCCCCCTCTGTGATGGAGAATTGCCGTGTCCTAAGTTGGGGAGAGGAAAAAAAGGAAGAAAAAAGATTAACCTAGTGACTGAAACATTTCATGCATTCCGTGTCCTCCCCCTTAGCAAAAACCCAAACAGGTAGTCCTTGACTTATACAAATTATGACTTTTTGAGTCCAAAATTTCCATTGCTAAGCAAGGTAGCTGTTAAGCAGGGTTTTCCCCATTTAACAACCTTTCTTGCCACCGTTGCTAAGTGAAATCGCTGCCCTTGTTAAAAGTTAGGAACACAGTTGTTAAGCGAATCTAACCCTAACCCTAACCTAACCCATTGACTTTGCTTGTCAGAGGGTGGCAAAACGGGACCACGTGATCCCGGGGACCGTGTGGCCGTCATAAATAGGAACCGGTTGCCAAGCATCCCAGCTCTGATTAGGTGGCCTCAGGGATGCTCCAACGGTCACAGGTGTGAACAACGGTTTTTCCCCCCCCGTGCCGTCGTAACTTTGAATGATCACTAAACACGTGGCCGTGCTCTACCAGTTGATCAGATTCTTCATTGTTTTGAGTAACAAATCCTTTGCAACTTAACGTGTGGTTTTTGCACCTGACAAATTTGTAAGAAATCCAGGAACGTGGATAAGTGTTTACAATATTGAGAAAGTATCATGTTTAATTGGTCTTATTTTCCTTCCCTCCCGCTCGCTCGCTCTGAGACACAAACACACACAATCTTTAAACCCCTACCTAGTGTTTAATTTTTCTTCCCATTCCATCTAGTACAGGGGTCCCCAGTTCCCCCAGTCCGTGGACCAAGCAAAGCCCCATCCACGGGATGCAGGCAGAACACAAAACTACACACTCTCCAGTCCATGGAAAAACCTCTCCCCACGGAACCGGTGGTCCCTGGTGCCCCAAAGGTCGGGGGCCTCTGATCTAGTAGACAACTGGCACCCTCTTCCGGCTGTGGGGGTTTGGCTGGTCTCCATCTACATAAAGATTAAACTTGCTATCATGTTTTTCAGCTGCCTGGCTCGCTCTGCGACATGTTCCAATCTTGCAGTTTTGCTATTACGATAAATCTGCTCCTTGACAGCCAGCCAAGATTTAAAAGGTGTCAACGTGCTACAAAAAACAACATATTCTAAAAATCTGGAATTTGCCTATTTATGAAGAATTTGGGGTTTATTGTGCTTGGAGAAGGGCCAAAAAAACCCATCATGTATTCCTGGGATGATACGTGGATGCCAATTATCAAAGTTTGGGTGCATGAAAGTTTGTTGTTGGCATGCCACAGCCCAGTACCAGTCCACGGACCTGGGGACTTGGGGACCCCCATTGTAAGGTTCCGGGCTGATCAGCCAAGAAATAAAAGGCAAAGGCTTTTGCCAGAAGGTGAGCTGGGATGAAATTCATTGTTCCTCCCTTTGCAGTGGACGATGGAGAGAAACCGCAGAGGAGCATTGTTCACTGCTTTTCACGAAGTGACAGCCGGACAATGCTGAGCATGACATGACGTGTGGGAGCAGGAAAGAACTTGGTGTGTGTGTGTGTGTGTGTGTGTGTGTGTGTGTGTGTGTGGTGATGATGGGATGGCAAACCATTAACTGGAGTGCATAAGGACCACAAAGGAATAAGCGAGTCTCCTCTACAAAAGATGTCGAGACTCTAGAAAGGGCACAGAGAAGAGCAACAAAGATGATTAGGGGGCTGGAGGCTAAAACATATAGGGAACGGTTGCTGGAATTGGGTATGTGTAGTTTAACGAAGAGAAGTAGCAGGGGGGACATGATAGCAGTCTTCCAATATCTCAGGGGCTGCCCCAAGCTATTTTCCAAAGCGCCCAAAGGCAGGACAAGAAGCAACGAATGGAAACTCATCAAGGACAGAAGCAACCTAGAACTAAGGAGAAACTTCCTGACGGTTAGAACAATTAACCAGTGGAACAACCTGCCTCCAGAAGTGGTGAATGCTCCAACACTGGAGGTTTTTAAGAAGAGACTGGACAGCCATTTGCCTGAAATGGTATAAGGTTTCCTGCCTGAGCTGGGGGTTGGACTAGATGGCCTCCGAGGTCCCTTCCAAATTATTATTATTATTATTATTATTATTATTATTATTATTATTATTATTATTATTATTCAAGCGCAATGCAGCTGCTTTCCTTAACGAGCCCTCTAAAAATGCAGGAAAAATTATATTTAACATGACATGCATTAAATGCAGCGAGGATTATATTTGCGCAGCGCTAGGAAAACAAGACAACCCCATCGGAGGAAGCGATAATTAAGAAAATCTTGGGACTGTGCAGAAATGGACAGAATCAAAGGAAAAGGAGATACAGAATACTTTCAAACGTGGAACTTATTTGGTCGATGGTGGGAAAAGCGGGATAGAAAGAATTTAGCCTTTGTGACTAGGCAAAAATCAACCCAGACAACACATGGTTCATTAAGCACAAATGAATTGTAATGATAGAAAACTAATAATATACTTTTTTTAAAACAACAATAACAACAATATAGCAGGGGTCTTCAAACTGGCCCTTTTATAACTTGTGGACTTCAACTACCAGAATTCCTCAGCCAGCCTGCCTGTCAGGCAGCCAAGAAATGGGAGGAGGAGGAGGAGGGAGGGAGGGAGGGAGGGAGGGAGGGAGGGAGAGAGAAAGAAAGAAAGAAAGAAAGAAAGAAAGAAAGAAAGAAAGAAAGAAAGAAAGAAAGAAAGAAAGAAAAAGAAAGAAGAAAAGAAAGAAAAGAAAGAAAAAAGAAAAGAAAAGAAAAGAAAAGGCCTGGGATAGGCATTTCAGAAGAGTTTGTTTTTTGGAATCCATTTTTTTAAGGATGGTCCAAAGTCAGAATTGTTGCAGAACAACATGATGAGCTCCTTTTTTTTTAATCCCATTTGTATCCCGCCCTTCTCCGAAGACTCAGGGCGGCTTACAATTTAAGCACAAACCAATGTGCTTAGCAGTAGCCTTCATTCTATGTATATGCCTGCTTATTAGGGCTTTCACACACACCCCAAGCGGCATTATTACAAAGTCAGCTTAATTGCCCCCAACAATCTGGGTCCTCATTTTACCTACCTGGGAAGGATGGAAGGCTGAGTCAACCTTGAGCCTAGTGGGACTCGAACCTGCACTAATTGCAGGCAGCTGGGGTTACTTAAGGAGGCATTAGCCCACTGCTCCACCAAGGCTCTTTTAACTTCACAAACACAAAGGGCTACCGACAATTCCTCTAGACCAGAGTTTCTCGATCTCAGGCACTTTCAAGACACGTCGACTTCAACTCCCAGAGTTCCCCAGCAGGTATGCATCGATTAAAATAGCATTCTGGGAGTTGACGTCCCTAGGTCTTAAATTCCTGAGGCTTGAGAAACAATAGTTTAGGCCAGGGGTCAGCAACCTGAAACAGTGAAAGAGCCACTCGGAACCGGTTCCCTCACAAAAGGATAAACTGGGAGCCGCAAAAAATGTGTGCGCGTGCGCGTACATGCGTGCATGCGCAGAACAGGGTTTGACTGAAGAGTGGAGCCAAGGCGAGATATGCACCTACCCTGCATATTTGAATTGATTGGCTGAACTTTTTTAGTCCCACTTTTTTTTTTCTTGGACTGCACATGGCAGAGGACTGGGAGCCGCAGGAGACGGCTGAAAGAGCCGCATGAGGCTCCGGAGCTGCGGGTTGCAGACCTGTGGTTTAGGTTGACCTAAGAATCATGGCTTAAAAAAATCACAGTTGACAAAACAGCCGTGGGTATTACAGTATGCAGTCCTTGACTTAGGACAACAGTTGAGACCAAAATTTCTGTTGTTAAGCGAGACAGTTCTTAAGTGGGTTTTTACCCTTTTATGAATTTCTTGCCGCAGTGGTTAGGTGAATCACTGCAGTTATTAAGTTAGTAACACGGTTGTTAAGTGAATCTGGCTTCCCCATTGCCTTTGCGTGTCAGCAGGTCGCAAAAGGGGATCACGTGACACACACTGCGACGGTCATAACTATGAACCAGTTGCCAAGTGTCTGAACTTGGGGTGAGTTGCCCGTGGGGATGCTGCAGTGGTATTAAGTGTGAAACACGGTAATAGGTCAACTTTTTTCGTGCTGTTGCAACTTCAAACAGTCACTAAATGAATGGTTGTAGGTGACTTCTTTCTTTCACTTCACAAAACAAGGTTTGCAAATTATTGTGCCTTAACCTCTTCCATTTTGAGAAACGGCTGTGTTTTGGTGGAGCAGTGGGCTAATGGAGCCTTGGTGGAGCAGTGGGCTAATGCCTCCTTAAGGAACAACAGCTGCCTGCAATTAGTGCAGGTTCGAGTCCCACCAGGCTCAAGGTTGACTCAGCCTTCCATCCTTCCCAGGTAGGTAAAATGAGGACCCAGATTGTTGGGGGCAATTAAGCTGACTTTGTAATAATGCCGCTTGGGAGGTGTGTGAAAGCCCTAATAAACAGGCATATACATAGAATGAAGGCTACTGCTAAGCTTGTAAGCCGCCCTGAGTCTTCGGAGAAGGGCGGGATATAAATGGAATTAAAATTAAAAAAATAAAATAACTGAAAGCCCCTTTTCCCAAAGTCTCCCTTTGCCCCATCACGCCTGCAAAGTAGTTGTCCAGTATCTGAGGGGCTGCCACAAAGAAGAGGAGGGGGTCAAACTATTTTCCAAAGCACCAGAGGGAAGGACAAGAAACCATGGTTGGAAACTGACCAAAGAGAGAAGCAACCTGGAACTAAGGATAAACTTCCTGACAGTGAGGACAATCAACTAGTGGAACAGAATTGCCTCTAGAAGTTATGGCTGCTTCATCATTGGAGGTTTTTAAGAAGAGACTGGACAATCATCTGAGATGGTATAGGTTCTCCTGCTTGAGCAGGGGGCTGGACTAGAAGACCTCCAAGGTCCCTTCCAACCTATTCTATTCTATTCTATTCTATTCTATTCTATTCTATTCTATTCTATTCTATTCTATTCTATTCTATTCACTTTCTATATTTCTATTCTATTCTATTCTATTCTATTCTATTCTATTCTATTCTATTCTATTCTATTCTATTCTATTCTCTTTCTATTCTATTCTATTCTATTCTATTCTATTCTATTCTACTCTACTCTACTCTACTCTACTCTACTCTACTCTATTCTACTCTATTCTATTCCATTATTCCAATCCATTCTATATTCTATTCCATTCCATTCCATTCCAATCTAGTTTTGAGGAACAAATAGAGTAGGTGAAAGTTGAGGTGCCTTTAAAATAACTAGGATGACCACCTGCTGGTGATGTTGTACTTTAAGAATCTGTCAGCATTTCCTCTTAAATATCTGTTTTCAGGGGATTAAAGGTTAATTGGGAAATATTTTTCCACATAGCTAAAGTCATTAGAGGAACATTTTAGCTGCTGCTTTGCTATAAATAAGGATTGCTTTTGCTGAGTAGAAGACCTTGAGACGTTTGTGAGTTCTTTTTTGCTTGCACAGTATTTACAGTCCCTAAATCTGCCGACACCGAAACCTTGATAGCCAGGAATGACTCAGCATGGTTCTGTGAATGGATCATTTCTCTTGATTTCAGAACTATCGGTGACTCAACCAGAAGGCTGATCCTTAATAACAACAACAATATAATGTTACAAGGGATCTTGGAGGTCATCTAGTCCAACCCCCTGCTCAGGCAGGAAACCCTATACCATTTCAGGAAGTTTCTCCTTAGTTCCAGGTTGCTTCTCTCCTTGATGAGTTTCCATCCGTTGCTTCTTGTCCAGACTTCAGGCGCTTTGGAGAATAGCTTGACTCCCTCTTCTTTGGGGCAGCCCCTGAGATACTGGAAGACGGCTATCATGTTACCCCTGGTCTTTCTGCAACCGTTCCTTACATGTTTTAGTCTCCAGTCCCTGATCATCTTTGTTGCTCTTCTCTGCACCCTTTCCAGAGTCTCAACATCTTTTTTACATCGTGGTGACGAAAACCAGGCCTAGGCAATATTCCAAGTGTGGCTTTACCAAGGCATTATTGACTCTTCTACCTGTTGATCTTTTGGGGCCTACATTCCCCTTCCTTGCTTTTCTTAGCTAATTACTGGCCAGGCCTCCAGAACAAAGGCAGAGCTGGAGCCAGCTTCACTGTCCAAGTAGGCCTTTCAGAGCTTAGGGGGTGCCTTGAGGTGCTCTCATCCTAAACGGAGAGGCTCGATTTATGTCCTGCCAGATTCCTATTTCATGGCTTTTAATTAAAGGAGAAAAGGGAACTGGGGGCTGGCCGCAGGTGTGTCTGTTCTTACCCTCTAGGACAGTGGTGGGGAACTATGGCCCATGCTGGCTGAGGAATTCTGGGAGTTGTAGTCCACGAGTCGTGAAGGGGCCATAGTTCCCCATGCTGGCTCAGGAATTCTGGGAGATGAAGTCCACCAGTCATGAAGGGGCCATAATTACTCAACTCTACTCTAGGGAGATGGAGGCTTAGAGTGCGACCCCAGCCAGCGAGGCACACAGAACCGGAACGGAACAGAACAGAATAGTGGAATGGAATGGAATGGAATGGAATGGAATGGAAGGGAAGGGAAGGGAAGGGAAGGGAAGGGAAGGGAAGGGAAGAGAAGAGAAGAGAAGAGAAGAGAAGAGAAGAGAAGAGAAGAGAAGAGAAGAGAAGAGAAGAGAAGAGAAGATATGGAATGGAACAGAACGGAACAGAACAGAACAGAATAGAATAGAAAATATGGAATGGAATGGAATGGAATGGAACGGAATAGAATAGAAATGGAACAGAAATGGAATAGAATAGAAAAGCAAAAGAATAGAATAGAGAAAGAGTAGAAAAGAATAAAGAACCGAATAAAGAAAAGAATAGAATAGAAATAGAATAGACAAAGAATAAAGAATAGAACCGAATAAAGAGTAGAATAAGAAAAGAATAGAATGGAATTCAGAAAGAATAGAATAGAATAGAATAGAATAGAATAGAATAGAATAGAATAGAATAGAATAGAATAGAATAGAATAGAATAGAATAGAATAGAATAGAATAGAATAGAATAGAATAGAATAGAAAATATGGAATGGAATGGAATGGAATGGAATGGAATGGAATGGAATAGAATAGAATAGAATAGAATAGAATAGAATAGAATAGAATAGAATAGAATAGAATAGAATAGAATAGAATAGAATAGAATAGAATAGAATAGAATAGAACAGAACAGAACAGAATAGAATAGAAAATATAGAATAGAATAGAAAATATGGAATGGAATGGAATGGAATGGAATGGAATGGAATAGAATAGAATAGAATAGAATAGAATAGAATAGAATAGAATAGAATAGAACAGAACAGAACAGAACAGAACAGAACAGAACAGAACAGAATAGAATAGAAAATATAGAATAGAATAGAAAATAGGGAATGGAATGGAATGGAATGGAATGGAATAGAATAGAATAGAATAGAATAGAATAGGAATAGAATAGAATAGAATAGAATAGAATAGAATAGAATAGAATAGAATAGAAAATGGAATGGAATGGAATGGAATGGAATGAAATGGAATGGAATAGAATAGAACAGAACAGAACAGAACAGAACAGAATAGAATAGAAAATATAGAATAGAATAGAAAATATGGAATGGAATAGAATGGAATGGAATGGAATGGAATGGAATGGAATAGAATAGAATAGAATAGAATAGAATAGAATAGAATAGAATAGAATAGAATAGAATAGAATAGAATAGAATAGAATAGAATAGAATAGAAAATATGGAATGGAATGGAATGGAATGGAATGGAATGGAATGGAATAGAATAGAATGGAATAGAATAGAATAGAATAGAATAGAATAGAATAGAATAGAATAGAATAGAATAGAATAGAATAGAATAGAATAGAATAGAACAGAACAGAACAGAATAGAATAGAAAATATAGAATAGAATAGAAAATATGGAATGGAATGGAATGGAATAGAATAGAATAGAATAGAATAGAATAGAATAGAATAGAATAGAATAGAATAGAATAGAATAGAACAGAACAGAACAGAATAGAATAGAAAATATAGAATAGAATAGAAAATAGGGAATGGAATGGAATGGAATAGAATAGAATAGAATAGAATAGAATAGAATAGAATAGAATAGAATAGAATAGAATGGAATAGAAAATATGGAATGGAATGGAATGGAATGGAATGGAATGGAATGGAATAGGATAGAATAGAATAGAATAGAATAGAATAGAATAGAATAGAATAGAATAGAATAGAATAGAATAGAATAGAATAGAATAGAATAGAATAGAAAATATGGAATGGAATGAAATGGAATGGAATAGAATAGAATAGAATAGAACAGAACAGAACAGAACAGAACAGAACAGAACAGAACAGAACAGAACAGAACAGAATAGAAAATATAGAATAGAATAGAAAATATGGAATGGAATGGAATGGAATGGAATGGAATGGAATAGAATAGAATAGAATAGAATAGAATAGAATAGAATAGAATAGAATAATATTAGAATAGAGTAGAGTAGAGTAGAGTAGAGTAGAATAGAATAGAATAGAATAGAATAGAATAGAATAGAATAGAATAGAATAGAATAGAATAGAAAATATGGAATGGAATGGAATGGAATGGAATGGAATGGAATAGAATAGAATAGAATAGAATAGAATAGAATAGAATAGAATAGAATAGAATAGAATAGAATAGAATAGAATAGAATATATGGAATGGAATAAAATAGAATGGAATGGAATGGAATGGAATGGAATGGAATGGAATAGAATAGAATAGAATAGAATAGAATAGAATAGAATAGAATAGAATAGAATAGAATAGAATAGAATAGAATAGAATAGAATAGAATAGAATAGAATAGAATAGAAAATATGGAATGGAATGGAATGGAATGGAATGGAATGGAATGGAATGGAATAGAATAGAATAGAACAGAACAGAACAGAACAGAACAGAACAGAACAGAACAGAATAGAAAATATAGAATAGAATAGAAAATATGGAATGGAATGGAATGGAATGGAATAGAATAGAATAGAATAGAATAGAATAGAATAGAATAGAATAGAATAGAATAGAATATATGGAATGGAATACAATAGAATGGAATGGAATGGAATGGAATGGAATAGAATGGAATAGAATAGAATAGAATAGAATAAGAATAGAATAGAATAGAATAGAATAGAATAGAATAGAATAGAATAGAATAGAATAGAATAGAATAGAATAGAATAGAATAGAAAATATGGAATGGAATGGAATGGAATGGAATGGAATGGAATAGAATAGAATAGAACAGAACAGAACAGAACAGAACAGAACAGAACAGAACAGAATAGAAAATATAGAATAGAATAGAAAATATGGAATGGAATGGAATGGAATGGAATGGAATAGAATAGAATAGAATAGAATAGAATAGAATAGAATAGAATAGAATAGAATAGAATAGAATAGAATAGAATAGAATAGAATATATGGAATGGAATACAATAGAATGGAATGGAATGGAATGGAATGGAATGGAATGGAATGGAATGGAATACAATAGAATAGAATAGAATAGAATAGAATAGAATGGAATGGAATGGAATGGAATGGAATGGAATGGAATAGAATAGAATAGAATAGAATAGAATAGAATAGAATAGAATAGAATAGAATAGAATAGAATAGAATAGAATAGAATAGAATAGAATAACAAAACGATAGAATAGAGATGAATAGACTAGAAGACCTCCAAGGTCCCTTCCAACTCTGTTAGTGCTCAATTTACAGCCATCCTTTCAGGGACCATTTGAAGCTACAAAAGCACAGGAAAAAATGACTTATGACCAGTTTTCGCACTTACGACCATCGCAGCCTTCCCGTGCTCAAGCTAACTGTTTGTGCTAAGCAGGTCAGCCATATTCCTGTGAATCTCAACAAAACGCTCAGAGCAGAATTGCCGTGTCGGTGAGGTGAGCAGCATATGAATTTAACAAATGAACAGAATCCCACTTGTGCAAAGGTGTTTCACCCAGACGGCCAACTCCAGATGGAGAGTGCGGCCTTCTCATTTCTAAATGAAGTGGGGGAAAACAAAAACAAGGCACAGATGTTTCCCTAATTAGCCAGATACAGGTAATCCTCTACTTATAACCATCCGTTTAATGACCGTTCAGTTATAACGACAGTGGGGAAAAAGGGACTCGTGACCGGTTGCAGCCTCTCCTGTGGTCACGTGATCAAAATTCAGAGGCTTGGCAACTGACTCATATTTATGACGGTCGCAGCATCCCGGGTCACGTGAATAACTTTTGTCAAGAACTTAATTTCTCTTATCTTTCTGCTCAACCAGAACATGATATTCAGGCAGACTCACTTTGGAGAGAAGATGCAACACAATGACGTGAGGGGGTTTTAATTTAATTTTAATTTTAATTTGTTTAATTGTGGGCTAGTCTTATTTAATTCTATTTTAAAGTGTACTTATTTGTATTGTTTTAACTCACCCTGTAAACCGCCCTGAGTCCTTCGGGAATAGGGCGGTATATAAAATCAATCAATCAATCAATCAATCAATCAATCAATCAAATTATGAAAGAAAGAAAGAAAGAAAGAAAGAAAGAAAGAAAGAAAGAAAGAAAGAAAGAAAGAAAGAAAGAAAGAAGGAAGGAAGGAAGGAAGGAAGGAAGGAAGGAAGGAAGGAAGGAAGGAGGGAGGGAGAGAGGGAGGGACAGAAGAAAGAAAAAGAAAGAAAGAAAGAAAGAAAGAAAGAAAGAAAGAAAGAAAGAAAGAAAGAAAGAAAGAAAGAAAGAAAGAAAGAAAGAAAGAAAGAAAGGGTGACCACACAGCCTTTTGTTGCCTCTGGTCCTCAGCTTGGCCTGCCCTGCCCTTGCCTCCTGCCGATGGCTTGGGACTGCGACACCCAGAATCCCCAGACAGTATGGGTCTTGAAGTCGCCACCACCTATGAGGATTAATTGTAAAACTGCACGCACAGGCCCACTTTCACAAAATTTCCACTCTTCCCAGTCTTTTTCCCACGTAAACTCAGTTACACCAGGGGTCCCCAATCTGTGTTCCCCGGCCCACTACTGGGCCGTGACCGACTGGCCACCGGGGCACGGAATAGGCTGGCTAGTGCGCACACGTGCGCATGGACTCACTCCCAGCTGAGCTAGCACCACTGCCGCTACACAAACAGGGCGTGGTGTGGTGAGAACGGGGTGCCGCGCAGTGAGAACAGGGCACCACGCAGCAAAAATGGGGCGGTGCTAGCGAGTGTCACACGGGCACTAGCACTGCCCCATTTGTGCCACGCGTGCCCAGGCTGCCGTTTGTGTGCACGCACACGTAAAATGCTTCCCCCTCCCTTTCTCTCCGGTCCACGAACCGAGAAAGACCTCTCCAGTTACACTACTAATCCCAGCTCGCCTGTTGTAACGCCGTCTGCTCTTGGCACTGGTAGTAAGCCCTGGGCAAAGCTCAAAAGTGAGCAAAAATAACAACCGGTTTGCTGATCTGCTCCCAGATGGGTCGGGATGTATAATGTATGCTGAAATCCTAAAAGCTGCTGTAAAATAGGCAGCCCTCCAGTTCATCTCGTTCCTACTCACTCTTTTCTCCTTGCATGAGGAAAATTAAAGACTTGGCAAGCGAAAAATCCAAAGCACGCAGAGAAGCAAGGGCGGCAGGGGGGGGGATTAATTTTTACACCTGATACCCAAACGGCCTTGTTTAAAAATGCAGCCTGAAATGGCAGGAGATCAGTCGGATGGATGCCTGGCGTGGCTGACTCTGGCTATTTTTGGCTTTCTGGTCAACATATCATCACATACGCACACTTTTGCACTTGAGGGTGGCCCCTTGTTTTGCTCCGACTCTACTCTTCTGGAATGTGTTTTAACTGATCAGTGGTAGGTTGCAATGCAGGGGGTGGCAAAGGCCAGTTGCTAGGTGATTTTAGAATAATTTAGAATAGACCTGGAAGGGACCTTGGAGGTCTTCTAGTCCAGCCCGGGAGTCTGCATATGATCAAGAATGAGCCAGGCATGATCTGAACTGTGTGCCCTCTCTTGCATCCTTGGCTTCAGGTGGCACCTGGGTGGTCCCAAGACCCCCAAGTTCCCATTGAACTCTTCTGTTATTCTGTTATTCAGTTCCTGAGCCCCCTCCATTCACCAAGACAAATGCAATTTGAATAGTGCTGCAAATACTCTTCTGAGTCTATGGGATAAGGACTTGCACCAACCACAAAACAGAACAGAATAACAGGATTGGAAGGGATCTTGGAGGTCATCTAGTCCAACCCCCTGCTCAGGCAGGAAACCCTATACCATTTCGGACAAATGGCTGTCCAGTCTCTTCTTAAAAACTTCCAGTGTTGGACCATTCACAGCTTCTGGTGGCAAGCTGTTCCACTGGTTAATTGTTCTAACTGTCAGGAAGTTTCTCCTTAGTTCTAGGTTGCTTCTCTCCTTGATGAGTTTCCATCCAATGCTGCTTCTCCTGCCTTCAGGTGCTTTGGAGAACAGCTTGACTGCCTCTTCTTTGGGGCAGCCCCTGAGATATTGGAAGACTACTATCATGTCACCCCTCATCCTTTTCTTCATTAAACTAGACACCCCCAATTCCAGGAACCGTTCTTGATATGTTTTAGCCTCCAGCCCTCTGATCATCTTTGTTGCTCTTCTCTGCACTCTTTCCAGAGTCTCAACCTCTTTTTTTCATCGTGGTGACCGAAACTGGATGATGCTGTATTCCGAGTGTGGCCTTACCAAGGCATTATAAGTCATTGCCAAATTCTCCTCTGAGTAAATTGAACAAGGACATGGTGGCTGGTGGTGCAAGTCCTTGTCCTATTTGCTCAGAGGAGAATTTGAAGCACGTCATTTAAACTCCATTTATCGTCTGTCCACCGGCCTTCAGAAGCCTTGACACACACATTGCATGGCAAACTGATTTATCGTCTTCTGCCTACTCTGAACTACAGGCCAGAAAACAAGGTCTGTAGGTGGGGGAGGGGGGATTTTCTTTCGTTCTGGAGACTGGATATTCCAGTACAGAAATGAGAAATGCCAGGAAGAGAATGGTCCTTACTGGTCTGAGGTCTTCCCTTTTGGGGTCCCAGCTCTTTCTGACCTCAGTCACACATTTGTTCCAAAGTTGGGGAAACTCTTCAAAGGAAGACGTGGCCTCCAGAGCGCGCAAGAGCAGCTGCACCAGCTGAGATCCTCTGAAGGCTTTGTTCTTCTCCAGGCCTAGCTCTGGAGGTTAAATTAATTCCAGATTCCACTTGGCTGAAGTGGAGGGTTCAGCTTGGTTTCAGGAGGAAATATTTCTTTAGCAAACATCAGAGAAATCCCGAGATTGTCTGTCTTCTCCTGTTCCTCAGTGTTCCTCAGCCAGATAGAACAGAACAGAACAGAACAGAGTAGGAATAGGAATAGGAATAGGAATAGGAATAGAATAGAATGAGTTGGAAGGGACCTTGGAGGTCTTCTAGTCCAGCCCCCTGCTCAGGCAGGAGACCCTGCGCCATTTCAGACAAGTGGATGTCTAGTCTCTTCTTAAAAACCTCCAATGTTGGAGCATTCACCGCTTCTGGAGGCAGGTGGTTCCACTGGTTAATTCTCCTCACTGTCAGGAAGTTTCTCCTTAGTTCCAGGTTGCTTCTCTCCTTGACTAGCTTTCAACGGTTGCTTCTTGTCCTGCCTTCAGGTGCTTTGGATAACAGCTTGACTGCCTCTTCTTTGGGGCAGCCCCTGAGATATTGGAGGACTGCTATTATGTCACCCCTCGTCCTTCTCTTTGTTAAACTAGACACTGATCATCTTTGTTGCTCTTCTCTGTACTCTTTCTAGAGTCTCGACATCTTTTTTACATCGTGGTGACCAAAACTGGATGCAGTATTCCAAGTGTGGCCTTACCAAGGCACTGTAAAGTGGTATTAGTAGTTCACGTGATCCTGATTCTATCCCTCTGTTAATGCAGCCTAGCACTGTGTTGGCTTTTTTGGCAGCTGCAGCACACTGCTGGCTCATATTGAAGTGATTGTCCACTAGGACTCTGCGATCCCTCTCACAGTTACTACTATTGAGCAAGGTACCACTTATACTATACCTGTGCATTTGATTTTTCCTGCCTAAATGTAGAACCTTACTTTTTTCACCATTGAATTTCATTTTGTTAGACAGTGCCCAGTGTTCGAGTCTGTCCAGATCCTTCTGTATCTTAAGCCTATCTTCTGGAGTATTGGCTATTCCTGCCAGCTTGGTGTCGTCTGCAAATTTGATGAGTTCCCCATCTATCCCCATCTCTCTACATGGGGCTGCCCTTGAGGACCACTCGGAGGCTCCAACTGGTGCAGAATGCAGCCGCGCAAGTTCTGTTGGGGGTCTCCCGATACTCCCATGTTACACCTCTGCTCCGCGAGCTGCATTGGCTTCCAGTTGCCCTCTGGGTGAGATTCAAGGTGCTGGTGATGACCTATAAAGCCCTACATGGCATGGGTCCGGATTACCTACGGCAGCACCTGCGGCCGGCGTCAAATTCCCTCCGTCCAGTGCGCTCCCACAGAGAGGGCCTCCTCAGGGTGCCTCCGATCAGAGAATGTCGACTGGTGGCCCCCAGGGGTAGGGCGTTCTCTGTGGGCGCGCCAGACCTGTGGAACCGCTTGCCGGTTGAGCTCCGGATGGCCCCCGACCTCCGCTCCTTCCGGCGGGATCTAAAAACCTATTTATTTGAACAATCCGGCCTGGTCTGAGGGGTTTGGGGTTTGGGTTTTAGCATAGCTTTTAACTATTGTATTATATCGGGCATAATTATTTAATCTTTTTTAACTTTTGTATTTTGTATTTTGATATTTATTGCCCTGTACACTGCCCTGAGTCCTTTGGGAGAAGGGCGGTATAAAAATTTAATAAATATAAATATAAATATATCCCCTCATCCAAATCGGTAATGAAGATGTTGAAGAGCACTGGGCCCAGAACACCCCACTACACACTTCCCTCCATGTAGATGCGTTTCCATTGAGGACCACACGCTGAGTACGGCCTAAATATAAAAGGGAATAGTACCAAGAAGGAACAAAAGAAAGCAGTAGTAGTATAAACGGGAGACACTTTTGTTTTGGGGTTTCCCCCCCCCCCAAAAAAAATACTTTAATCTCAGGATGTGTGTTATAAGGGAAGCAGAAAAGAGAAGCAATCCATATGGTCTTTTGGAAAATGATTTAAGAGCCTTTGTTTCTGTCTTTCCTTTAATATCCCCAAAATGAATCTATGCCGATATTTGGGCATTACAAAAATTAAACCGATGCTTCATTATCCTTTTAAAAGCCAATGATAAACAACTGATTTTTTGGGGAGGGGCGTGTGTTTTACCCAAGCTGCAACGTAGGTTTTCCCTCAAAAGCTTTAATTAACTGCTGCTCTCTAAGCTTCTCCACGGTTCCCACCAGCCGGCAGGAACAAGGAATCCAACTGCTTAGCGGCCCATTCAGGGCTGACATTATGCTGCATGAAGCATTTGGCCACATCGGATGCCGCATTTATACAACCCCGTTTCCCGTTCATGTCCCCCCTTTCTTGATTTTTGAGAGGAGCCTCTGCGGGTGGAAACGGAGGAAAGCCAAAATATTTGCCTTCTCTGTCGAACCAGGGAAAAGCACAGGGCTTGTTTGATGCAAGCAGTCCTCAACTTATAAGCACCATTTGGAGCAGAATTATCGTCATTAAACCAGGTGGGGGTTAAGGGAATCCTGCCTGGTTTTACAACCAATTTTTTCCAGGGATGTTAAGCGCGTCACGGCTTTGTTAAGCAAATCAGGCTTCCCTGATTTGCCCTTGGTTGCCAGAGGCCAGCTGTGACGGTCACAGATCATGTGACTTGAATGAACCTTTATTGAAAGGGTTTCCTGCTTGAGAAGGGGGTTGGTCTAGAAGACCTCTAAGGTCCAAGTTTAATGATGATGATGATGATGATAACCTTCTGACAAACAAAGTCCATGGGGCAACCAGATGCACTTAACAACCCTGTTACTAACAATTGCAGCGATTCACTTAATAACCGCAGCCAGGAAAGCTGTAAAATGGGGCAAAGCTCATTTGACAGCGGCCCTGCTTAGCAACAGAAATTGTGGCTTAATTGCAGCCATAGGTTGAGGGTTGTCTGTAACCAATGCTAGAAATTCTGAATTCTCTTAAACTTCCTTTAAGGAAGCTTGAATAACTTTCATGCCAGCCTGACACTGAACTTTTGAAAACCAACCGGGAACCAAGGAGAAATTTCATGACAGTTAGCACAATTAATCCGTGGAACTACTTGCCTCCAGAAATTGAGGGTGCTCCATAGAGCAATTAACCAGTGGAACAACCTGCCTCCAGAAGCGGTGAATGCTCCAACACTGGAAGTCTTTAAGAAGAGACGGGACAGCCATTGGTCTGAAATGGTGGTATAGGGTTTCCTGCCTGAGCAGGGGGTTGGACTAGAGGACCTCCAAGGTCCCTTCCAACTTTACTACTACTACTACTACTACTACTACTACTACTACTATTATTATTATTATTATTATTATTATTATTATTATTATTATTATTATTATTATTATTATTGGAGGTTTTTAAGAAGAGATTGGATGGCCATTTGTCTGGAATGGTATAAGAGTCTCCTGCTTGAACAAAGGGGTTGTACTTCTAAGGTCCCTTTTAACTGTTATTCTGTTATTCATTAAACCCAGTTGAAACGAACCATTTCAATTCAAATCATGTCAAAAGGAACAGGACGCCCAATGAACAGCAAAGCAGGTCTGTCTGAGATTTCCCCCCTTTTCAGTTAGTGTACATTTAGTTTTTATCTTTTAAACTTTTGCACGTTGCTTAGAGTCACTTCCGTGCTCGAGGTGGCTATATTTTGTCTTTTTTTTGGGGGGGGGGAAGGCTAAAGTTTTCCTGCACGTACTTTGTTTTACCTCTCCTCCTTTCCCCGAAATCATGACCGTAAAGAAGGACGGAAAAGATTATTGGTGATGGCCGGGAAATGCCCTTGCTAATGGCTTTGCCTTGACTGAAGCTGAACATCCGCAAGGCCACCCAGCTTTTCCATCAAGTCAAAGTTCTAAGTCAGTGTCAGCTTCAAGGGAAAATAGCAACAGCGCTTAGATTTATATCCCGCTTCACAGGGCTTTACAGCCCTCCCTAAGCGGTTTAAAGAGTCAGCTTATTGCCCCCTACAATTCGGGTCCTCAATTTACCGACCTCGGAAGGACGGAAGGCTGAGTCAACCTTAAGCCAGTCAGGATCGAACTGCTGACAGAGAGGAGTAAGTTAGCCTGCAGTACCACATTCTAACCACTGCGCCTTCAGAGAGAGAGATTTAGATTTAGATTTATTAAATTTATATGCCACCCTTCTCCCCAAGGACTCAGGAGGGAGGGAAGGAAGGAAGGAAGGAAGGAAGGAAGGAAGGAAGGAAGGAAGGGAGTTTGCAGCCCTCTATGAGCAGTTTACAGAGTCAGCTTATTGACCCCAACATTTGTGCGAGCGGCAAGAACATAGGACCACCACTTGCAGAAATGGAGCTGCGTGCATACCTGCCGCTCACATGGAACCATGGCCTCCCCCCCCTCCCATTGCTGGTCTGCCAAGATGGAAAGCCTGGGGACTGCTGCACTAGAAGACAAGAATAAGGCACGAAAAATTTTTAATAAGCTAAATCAGGGGTCCCCAACCTATGGCTAGCAGGCTACAGAAACAGCTGGCTGGTGCACGCACACGTGGGTGCGCATTTACCCCCACCACCACTCGTGCTAGCACCTGCGGCCTTTTGCGCATGTGTGTAGGTGCGAACGGGGGTCCTAGCGTGGGGCGGGTGTCCGCAGCCCATTTGCACATGTGCCACTAGTCCGGGTAATTTGCACAGCCCGTTTGTGCATGCGCATGGCGCCAGCACATGCCTCATACCCAAACCGAGCTGCTAGTGCTGCACCAGTGTGCATGGCCCCATGCACACGTGCGCACGCTCACCAATTTTGAAGCTGCTCTCCTTTTCTCCGGTCCTTGAGCCGGGCAAGGTTGGAGACCTCTGAACTAAATGAATGAAATTCAGAGACGGATAAAAAAAAACACAACCCTTTACTTGGGAAGCCAAAATCAAACATGCAAAGATCTCACTTCCACATGCTAATGAAAAAAAAAATGAAGATTCCAAGTTGAATTCAGAAAAAAAGTGGTCCAACTGGAAGAAATACAAATTGTGCTGAACTTACAGCCGTTCGCTTAGCGACCGTTTAAACTTTTATAGTGGTCCTGAAAAAAAGGGACTGATGGCCAGTTACTTGCATTCGTGACCCCTGAAGCATCCCTGTGTGTACACCTATTCAAAATTCAGATGCTTAGGAACAGGTGTGTATTTGCAACAGCTGCAGCATCCGGGGTCCTGTGATTGCTGTAACCCTCCTGGGGGGGTTTTCTGACAAGCAAGCTCAATGGGCGGAGCCAGATTTGCTTACTGACGGTGTCATTAACTCCTGCCTCAAAAATGTCATAAAATCGGTCACGACTCATTTAAAGACCGCACAGCTCAGTGATGGAAGTTTCAATTCAGACTGTGGTCGTAAATCAAGGCCCCCAAACTTTTGGGCACCAGGGACCGGTTCCGTGGAGAGGTTTTTCCACGGACCAGAAGTTGGGTGGTTTTGTGTGCTGCCTGCATCCCACGGATGGGGCTTCGCTTGTTTGTGCGGACTGGTTGCTGGCATGCCACAGCCCGGTACCGGTCCACAGACCGGCGGTTGCAGACCACAGCTCTTAAGATAAAAATGTTCTGCTCTATTTAGCATGCTATTATCTACTTATTTACATCTTGTTCACAGGGATAATGCTAATTTCACTGCTTCTCTAAAAAGGCATAATGGTTCCGCACAGTATATTCTAAGTCAAAAGCTGTAGCTATAAACCACGATGTCTACATCCACAAAACGCTTTCAAATCCAAACCCAACAGGATTATATTATGGACGGTCAGGAGGGGTCAACCCAGCCAATGAACCTCAACTCAAACCAAGGTCCGAAACTTAACTGCCGTGGCCTTTCTAGCTTCACTTCTACAATCATAGTATGTCCTTCTGTAAGACTGCCAGCCACTCAAAAGAAATTTTAGCTAATAAATTATACAATCACTCATATGAGGAAAAAGATTAATTAAATCTAATTAAATTAGATGAAAAGGAACACGGGTGATAATAGCAATTTAAGTATCCGTGGTAATTCTAAACATAAAATCCAGCATGAACAGGAAACACTAACCCGGCACATAAATAAGAACGGTGCAGTGTTTAGAATCAGCCTGAAATAACTCAGTGTACAGCGTACAATAATTTTCTGAAAGCCAGTCTGATCAATAAGGGGGGGGGTCCCCTCATCCCCTCTCAGCTGGTGGGAGAATATTTGTAGCGCAAGGTTGAAATGAAGGTCCTGGCTGCTCTCTGAACTTGGTGGTTTTCTTGCAGATGTTTCATGACCCAAACTAGGTAACATCATCAGTGCTAGAAAGGGGGTTGTGGAGAGGAGGAGGACGACGACTGTGAGGTCCATGGTCCTCTCTGAGTGTGGTTGATATTTTTGCAGACTTTTCATGACCAAACTAGAGCCTTGGTGGAGCAGTGGGCTAATGCCTCCTTAAGTAACACCAGCTGCCTGCAATTAGTGCAGGTTCGAGTCCCACCAGGCTCAAGGTTGACTCAGCCTTCCATCCTTCCGAGGTAGGTAAAATGAGGACCCAGATTGTTGGGGGCAATTAAGCTGACTTTGTAATAATGCCGCTTGGGGTGTGTGTGAAAGCCCTAATAAGCAGGCATATACATAGAATGAAGGCTACTGCTAAGTTTGTAAGCCACCCTGAGTCTTCGGAGAAGGGCGGGATATAAATAGAATTAAAATAAAATAAAAATAAATAAATAAAAATAAAGTCATCAGTGCTAGTAAGGAGTGAATTTGCTCTCTGTTTATATTCTAGCCTCCTGCCCTCTCAGTGCCGGTGGAGAGCGGCCCTAGAAGTTCTTTGGTTAGGCTGTTTATTGTTACCTTGTTTGGCAATTTCTTGATTGGTAGCTTCAAATGGGTATTAAAAAGGAAGGAGAAAGGATCACAGGTATCAACATGGGAAAGGATCAGGACTTATTTCTCTCACGGTCGACATGGCAGATTTTTTTTTCTCAGTGAAGAAGCCAAGTCTTCCCCTTAATAGCAATGGCACTTAAAGACTTATATACCACTTCACAGTCCTTGCAGCCCCCTCTAAGTGGTTTACAGAGTCTGCATATTTGCCCCCAACAATCTGGGCCTTCATTTTACTGACCTCGGAAGGACGGAAGGCTGAGTCAATCTTGAACCCCGTCAGGATCGAACTCCTAGCAGTGGGCAGAGCCAGCCTGCAATACCGCATTCTAACCTCTGTGCCACGTGGCAGGGCTCTTGGTGTATAGCCGGAGTCCTCAAACTTGGCTACTTTAAGACTTGTGGGCTTCAACTGCCACAATTCCCTAGCCAGCATAGCTGGCTGGCAGAATTCTGGGAGTTGAAGTCCAGAAGTCTTAAAGTGGCCACGTTTGAGGACCCCTGGTGTACAGCATGGACTGGTTTTCATGGCTGACGGACACCATCAAAGATGGAATATTTGCTATAAAAGAGTACCAACGAAACCTCTAATGACCTATTCCTCACATTTCCCTAAAAATATAAACCGGATACATCACGGGACAGACCTTCAAGCAAAGTTTAATTATAAAGTTCAGCTGGCTGGGGAATTCTGGGAGTTGAACTCCACACATGACAATCTAGACCAGGGGTAGGCAACCTTGGCTCTTTTATGACTCATGGACTTCAACTCCCAGAATTCCTAAGCCAGCCATGCTGAGGGGAAAGGGAGAGGTTTTCAAGCTGAGCCATGCCGGCTCAGGAATTCTGGGAGTTGAAGTCCACGAGTCATAAAAGAGCCAAGGTTGCTTACCCCTGATCTAGACGCTTTTGGAGGCATGTGGCCTCGTAAACATGAAGCCATGTAAGGGATACAAATGCACAAGTTTCTCCAGAAATAATTTAAATCTGCAGGTACTTAAATAACTGGTTGACCAACTTGGACCAGCATCTGGAGGAAGCCCAGCTATCTCCATGATCAAGATTCTCTTCCCACATTCAGTTCTAAATGCATGAAAGTGGATATTATTTTGCCTTTTCTTTCCAACCAAATTATCTGACTACCTCAAAATAAGATCATCAACTGCTCACTCCGACTTTGTTTGCACCTTCTTCAGGCATCTGCTTATCTCAGTAAAAATGAGTATAATGTTCAACCTACAGCCTGATTGCAAATCAATATTTTGCCAGCTGTCTTAAAAATCCACAAAATTTCCTCCCAAACAATCACACCTAGGACATCTGCCTTCATAAAGCCTTAGTAAGGTTACCACCTGGAATTGTGCATCCAGTTTGGGTCCTCACATTACAAAAAAGATGTTGAGATTTTGGAAAAAGTGCAGAGAAGAGCAGCTAAGAGGATCCAAGGCCTGGAGACTAAAACATACGAAGAACGGCTGCGGGAGTTGGGTTTAGCTAGTCTAAAGAGAAGAAGAAACAGGGGGGACATGATATTTGAGGAGTATTTGAGGAGCTACCCCAAAGAAGAGGGGGTCACGTTATTCACCAAAGCACCAGAGGAAAAGAAACAAGGGTTGGAAAGTGATCAAAGAGATGAAGCAACCTGGAATTAAGGAGAAATTTTCTGACAGTGAGGACAATTAACCAGTGGAACAGCTTGTCACCAGAAGTTGTGGGCACTCTGTCACTGGAGGCTTTCTAAAAGAGACTGGACAGCCATTTGTCTGAAATGGCATAGAGTCTCCTGCTTGAGCAGGGGGTTGGACTAGATGACCTCCAAGGTCCCTTCCAGCTCTATTCTCACTGACGCATCAACTGAAAATTGGAATTGTCTTTCATCCATTATTTCCAAGCCTTCTTAAGAGATTAGCCAAATCTGGTTCTGAACAATAATTGGAAACACACCTAAACTGGCTTGCCTGGAGAAGCCCTTCCTGTGTATTCCAGCTGTTATGTCTTCAGACTGGCAAAGGTCACTTCTGAACGGCCTCCTGCCACTACAGAGATCTTCTGATGCATTTTGGCGGCAGGAGTCGATGGTTTGGGTCTAACAATGCATTCAGCCACACTCTGCTTTGGCTTTACGTGTTGCCCAAATGCAGACCAGGGGATAGATTGTGGTTAAGGAGCCCCATGGCTGGATTTTGGCTTAACCATGTCCTGGATGTCTTCTGAATATGGATTAATAGCTAGTTTACAGTCAGTCGGTCAGTCGTTCTCCATGAAAATGGAACAGAATTCAGATGAAGGTATAAAAATGAAGGTGCTGTTGCAGCAATGGACAGGGGACAACAAAGACGGGCACCGAAGCCTTAACTCTTTGTCCCTGATCCCAAGAAAGACGGTATTTTTTCCTCACTACCAGCTCCCCCAAAAATATAAAAGGAAATTGACAAAAGCAGAAGATTAATATTTGCTCTGGGCTCATACGTATGGCCCATAGGATCTTTCAGCAAACCACAATCCATGAAAATACATTTGGGCTTAATGTGATATGTCAACACCATCATCAGAGTTGGAAGGGACCTTGGAGGTCTTCTAGTCTAACCCTCTGCTCAAGCAGGAGACCCTATATCAGGGGTAGGCAACCTCAGCTCTTTTATGACTCATGGACTTCAACTCCCAGAATTCCTGAGTCAGCTAACTATGCGTTAGCTATGCTGACTCAGGAATTCTGGGAGTTGGAAGTCCATGAATCATAAAAGAGCCGAGGTTGCCTACCCCTGCCTTATAGCATCTCTTTTCTTGTGTGGGTTGATTAATATACTAATGATTGACATTTAGTGATTAATATTTATATGTTACTTATAGGTAAGGGAGGAAAGCCATGGCAAATCTAGACAGCACACTAAAAAGCAGAGACATCACCCTGTCAACAAAAGTGCGTATAGTCAAGGCTATGGTCTTCCCAGTTGCATTGTATGGCGGTGAAAGTTGGACCGTAAGAAAGGCCGAGCGCCAAAGAATCGAGGCCTTTGAACTCTGGTGCTGGAGAAGACTCCTGCAAGTCCCTTGGACTGCAAGGCGATCAAACCGGTCAGTCCTAGAGGAGATCAACCCTGACTGCTCTTTAGAAGGCCAGATCCTGAAGTGGAAACTCAAATCCTTTGGCCACCTAATGAGAAGGAAGGACTCACTGGAGAAGAGCCTAATGCCGGGAAAGGTGGAGGGCAAGAGAAGAATGAAACGACAGAGAATGAGGTGGCTGGATGGAGTCACTGAAGCAGGAGGCGTGAGCCTAAATGGACTCCAGAAGATGGTAGAGGACAGGAAGGCCTGGAGGAACATTGTCCATAGGGTCGCAATGGGTCGGACACGACTTCGCAACTAACTAACTAACTAAGGGTGTAGGTCTATACATATGTTGCATATAGTATTTTTAAACGTGTTGTGTATGTGTACACTTTGAGAGCAAGGAACTAAATTTCATTTTTAACGTGTGCCATTGTGCCCACAGGAAAAAATGACAATAAAGATTATCTAATCTAATCTAATCTAATCTAAATCTAATATATCTCACTTTCTTCCTTTGTCCCTTCTGGTATTGCCCCCACGCTAAATCCGGTTGGCAGTCCCTTAATAATGCTGCTCGAGCAGGGGGCTGGACTAGAAGACCTCCAAGGTCCCTTTCAGCTCTATTCTATTCTAATCTTATTACAGGGAGATGACTTGCAACCCTTTGTTTGGTGATCATTCAGCATTGATTTTTATTTATTAAAATTGTATGTTGTCCATCTTACCATCAAGTGACTCTGGCTTTATTTATTAAAGTTACAATGGGGCTGGAAAAAGTGACTTATGACCGGTCCTCACCCTTGTGACCATCTCAGCATTCCCCATGGTCACTTGATCAAAACTGGGGCCCTTGCCAACAGGCACGGATTTACAACAGTTGCAGCATCCCAGCTTCAATGACGGCCAAGGGAGCTTCTAACAACTGAGGGAGGAGGGGGGATGGATTTGCTTAATGATGGTGTGTTTCATTCAACAACGGATTCACTTAACAACCATGACAAAAAAAGGGTAATAAAAACAGGCATTACAACAACCACAGAAATTTTGGTCCCAACGCTAGTGGTAACTTGAGGACTACTGACATGTGTGTTCACTCCCTACACTGGTTCATGAAACCTGGCTATGGTTTAGCATCTTGGCTTGTTCGTCTTTGCCAAATTGCAGTTTACAAACCCCGCAGCTTTAATGAGGATAAAACTGGCTCCGCAAAGCATCTTTTCAAACAGTTGGGGAGGGCCATTCTTAGCTACACAACAAAAAAAGGGGCGCCACGAAGCTTCGACATATGTTTTGCAAATGTGTATTTCTAAGTCAGCAAAGTAACATCAAGCCGTCTGCTCGAAGATTGTTGACAACAGTTTTATTACAAATACTAAATAAAACTTCGGTGAGCTGCATTCAAAATACAGTGCAGTGATGGCAAAAGGATTTCAGACGCGCTGAATATCAATGTAGCCCCCACTTTACGACCACAACTGAGGTAAAATTTCTGTCGCTAAGCAAGACAAGTTCTTAAGTGAGTTTTGCCTCATTTTACGACCTTGCTTGCCAGAGTTATTAAGTGAATTGCTGCAGTTATTACATTAGTAACACACTTGTTAAGTGACTCTAGTTTCCCCTGCCTGTCAGAAGGTCGCAAAAGGTGAACACGTGACCTCGGGACATTGCAACCGTCCTAAATATGAGTCAGTAGCCAAGCGTCCGAATTGCTGTGCTGCTGTGATGGTCGTAAGTGTGAAAAACAGTCGTAAGTCACTTTTTCAGTGCCACTGTAACCTGGAATGGCCACTAAACACATGATTGTAAGTCAAGGAGTTACAAATGATTGTAAGTCAAGCAAGAAGCCGGTCAGAGGTAGAAAGCAGATTTTTCAAGTTTTCATATTGGATTTATCTTGGCTTGGCTCCAGACAGACTTGTCCTCACTTCTAAAGCCACTCCAGCATTTAATTCCAGTTTCTAAAACAAAAAGAAAATAAAGTCTGCCTATGTGCAGAGGCATGGAAGAAGGAAAATGTTCTTCATTTCGCACACAGCAAAATTATGTAGCCATGGAAGGCTAATAATAAGAATAAGAAGTAGTAGTAGTAGTAGTAGTAGTAGTAGTAGTAGTAGTAGGGAGGGACCTTGGAGGTCTTCTCGTCCAGCCCCCAGCTCAGGCAGAAGAACCTATACCAGGGGTCTTCAAACTTGGCCTTTTATGACTTGTGGACTTCAACTCCCAGAATTCCTCAGTCAGACACGCTGGCTGAGGAATTCTGGGAGTTGAAGTCCATGAGTCATAAAAGGGCCATGTTTGAAGAGCCCTGTCCTACACCATTTCAGACAAATGGCTGTCCAGTCTCTTCTTAAAAACTTCCAGTGTTGGAGCATTCACAGGTTCTGGAGGCAGGTCATTCCACTGGTTAATTGTTCTAACTTAATGAGATTAAGGCTGATGCAACTCCTGATGTCATTGTGTAGACGGCAGCCCTCAAAGGGGATCAGAAACCTTGTAATCTGGGGGAATCCCACAGGGAATCCACGTGGCAACTTTAGACTTGCCCGATGCCAAGTGAGCCAGAATTAAAAAAAAAAGTCTGCCTCACAGATTACCGAAGGATTTTCCTGTTTCTTTCCAACACTTTTCACCCTATCTAAAAAATGTGTCAACCCCAATTTACACTTTATAGCCACACGTGGAAAGTAATTTTTGCTGTATATTTATTCAAAACCCGAATTTGTGTTTCAAAACGACACCATTACTTCCTCTGGGTTAGAAAAACGTCCAGAACAATTCCCCCCCCACGCACTTCATTATCTTTTGGAGTTTAATCTGATCTGCACACATTTCTGGAATTAGGTTTACTGACTTCTAAATATTTTTTCAGATGGCATGGCCATTTCTAAACCTCAACACCAGACATGTCAAACACAAGGCCCGGGGGCCAGATCTGGCCCGCGAAGTGGTTTCATGTGGCCCGCGAAACCATCCTGGAAAGAGTGAGGGAACGGCCCCCACTGCCTTGGCCCTGGCCCAGAGACCCTCCTTCTGCCAGAGACCCTCAGATGTGCCCCACTCCTGCCCAGGCCCCCATAGGCACCCTTGATGCAAACGATGTAGAGCTGGCCACGCCCACCCAGTAGGCCATACGCACTCTAGCCATGCCCACCCAGTAGGCCACGCCCACCCTGGCCACACCCACCCGGCCCCCTGAGGGCAACTGCAATGCTGATGCGGCCCTCAATGAAATTGAGTTTGACACCCCTGCTCAACACTATGTGTTAAAAAGAGAAAGACAGGACCCCTTAAATTCCATTAAGCCTCACTTTCTCCTGTTGAACTTACATGTACAGAAAGTCAGCAATTAATTAAGATAACCAAATACAATTAAAGGATTTTGGTGTTTGGAAGGGCATGAAGACCCAGCTCCTCACCCAGATCTTTGCTGAATGAAATATAGGTTCTCCTGCTTGAGCAGGGGGCTGGACTAGAAGACCTCCGAGGTCCCTTTCAGCTCTATTCTATTCTAATCTTATTACAGGGTGATGACTATTCTATTCTATTCTATTCTATTCTATTCTATTCTATTCTATTCTATTCTATTCTATTCTATTCTATTCTATTCCATTACATATTATTCTATTCTATTCTATTCTATTCTATTCTATTCTATTCTATTCTATTCTATTCTATTCTATTCTATTCCATTCCATTCCATTCCATTCCATTCTTTCTATACCTTGGAGTCCTAGTGGATGGTCCCTTGACTATGAGCCAGCATTGTGGAGCAGCAACCAAAAAAGCTAACATAATCCTGGGTTGCATAAACAGAGGCATAGAATCAAGATCACGCAAATTATTAGTACCGCTTTATAAAAACCTGGTGAGGCCACAACTGGAATACTGCAGCCAATATTGGCCACCATATGAGAAAAAATATGTTGAGAGTTTTGAAAAAATTCAGAGAAAAGCAACTAAGATGATCCAAGGCCTGGAGGCTAAAACATATAAGAACAGCCGCAGGACTTGGGTTTGGCTAGTCTAAAGAAAAGAAGAAATAGGGGAGACATGATAGCAGCGTTCCGGTATATGAAGGGCTGCCACAAAGAGGAGGGGGTCACGTTATTCTCCAAAGCACCAGAGGGAAGGACGAGAAAAAATAGTTGGAAACTGATCAAAGAGAGAAGCAACCTGGAATTAAGGAGAAACTTCCTGACAGAACAATTAACCAGTGGAACAGCTTGCCACCAGAAATCGTGGGCGCTCCATCACTGGAGATTTTTAAGAAGAAACTAGACAATCGTCTGAGATGGTATAGGTTATCCTGCTTGAGCAGGGGGCTGGACTAGAAAACCTCCGAGGTTCCTTCCAGCTCTATTCTATTCTATTCTATTCTATTCTATTCTATTCTATTCTATTCTATTCTATTCTATTCTATTCTATTCTATTCTATTCCATTCCATTCCATTCCATTCCATATTGTTCTATTCTATTCTATCCTATCCATATTTTCTATTCTACTCTACTCTACTCTACTCTATTCTATTCTATTCTATTCCATTCTATTCCATTACACATTATTCTATTCTATTCTATCCATATTTTCTATTCTATTCCATATTTTCTATTCTATTCTATTCTATTCTATTCTATTCTATTCTATTCTATTCTATTCTATTCTTCTATTCTATTCTATTCTATTCTATTCTATTCTATTCTTATATTCTATTCTATTCTATTCTATTCTATTCTATTCTATTCTATTCTATTCTATTCTATTCTATTCTATTCTATTCTATTCTATTCTATTCAATACCCCTTGGGTATCTAATTGCCAGAGTCTTTTCTATTCTTCCTTTCCTTTTTCCTTCTTTCCTTCCTTCCTATGTTTCTATCTTCTTTCCTTTCCTTTTTCCTTCCTTCCTTTCCTTCCTTCCTATATTCCTTATTTCTTTTTCTTTCCTATCTAGTCAAGCATCAACCACCACCGTTATCCTGATCTCAAAAAATGCCTCCCAGCCACAAATGGCTTGTTCAGTCTTCCCAGGAAATACAGGCAGTCCCTGACTTAACACCATTCGTTTAGTGACCGTTCAAAGTTACAGCAGAGCTGGAAAAAAGTGACATATGACCATTTTTCCCACGTACAGCCTTTGCAGCATCCCCGTGGTCGTGTGATCAAAATTCAAGCGCTTGGAAACCAGCAGGTATTTTTTGACAGTTGCACCGTCCCAGGGACATGCAATCCCCATTTTTAACCTTGGTCAAAGCGTGCAGTCTTATTGCACAAGATAACCCAGGAGTAAACACAGTAAACAGTGGTCTATATTAAATGGTGGTTTATCTTCCACTATCTACAATATCGTACACCAGGAACAATACATGTGTTAATACAACAGGCTTCCACAAACAGCAGTTACAGCAGGAAAACGGAAGAGAGAGAACACAGCAGCAGAGCCTTCCTTTTATACAAAGGCTCTTAAAGAGACACAGACCCTGCTGATCTATTCCCATCATTACATCTTACATTACATAAGCTGGTTAGCTATTAAATCATTCTTGACAACCTTCCCAGCTGGCTCCCAACAAGCAGAGTCAAGGGGGGGGGGGGAAGAGCCAGATTCGCTTAATCCCCTCATGATTCATCTAACTAAAGTGATTTGCTGAACAACTGTGACAAAAGTGGCTACAAAACAGGGTGCAACTGTCTTGCTTAGCAATGGAAATTTTGGACTAATTGTGCTTGTAAGTGAAGGATTACCTTTATCACTTGGCAATTATCAGCTGTCCGATAATAACTATATCAGGGGTCTTCAAACTTGGCCCTTTTGTGACCTGTGGACTTCAACTCCCAGAATTCCTCAGCCAGGCATGTGTGAGGAATTCTGGGAGTTGAAGTCCACAAATCACAAAAGGGCCAAGTTTGAAGACCCATGGTCTATATCTATAAATATATAACTTTGGCAAATATATTTTCGGTAAAATGTTTCCGTAAATAAGCAGTATATCTCTGGTTCCCCCCTCCATAAGGAAATGAGCCTAATAAATCTAAATTGTCTTTTTGTGCACCAATTATTTGTTATAGTTTTACAAAAAAGAAAAAAAAGTAGGCAAAACAAAGAATTAGCAATCTGATGCTTTCTTTACAAATTAGAACCTTGATATAATTAGATTACCATAAACCATAAAAGTTGTTTAATGAGATTTTTAACAACACTGGCTTGGTTTAAGTCAATTTCACATACTGGTATCCATCTCAGCTTGAAATGTAATAGAAGGGTAACAGTAACTCCCTTGAAAAGATAAATACTAAATTGTAAATTACCAAATGTAATCGCCCATTTTAAATTTAATCAAGTTTACCCAACTGACCTTGTTGCTGTCGTCACATACAGCAGTACTGTGTGCCCTTCTGGTCGTCTAAAATGCCTGTTAGTGACTTTTCAAATTCCTGCTTTAGCACAAAGCAAATCCTTCATGCACATTTTATAAATTGCAGATTAGCAAAAAGCATCTATTCACTTAAAAAGACAAAACTGTTTTTGAACAAGTTTCTAGTCCTCACTGTATACTAGGTCAAAGCTTTACAACCAGTGGTACGGGTACCACTTGTGGTACTTTGACAGCTGGCAGGTGGTACGCAACCATCCTAGAAAAGTGGTAGCGGGGGAGGGGAATGAGTTGAACCCGTGGCAGCACCACACAAGCCAGAGCGAGAGACGGCTTTGGGGCTCAGCAGAAGCGCCAGGATCAGCACCAGGATCCAGCTGGAGCTCAGCACTGATCCCGGCATGTCTGCTGAGCCCAGAAGAAGCGCCGATCAGCTGGAATGTTGCAGCATCTCCAGGGTCTTCTGATTTACATTCAGACCCTTGGCAACTGATTCATATTTATGACGGTCACAGTGTCCCAGGGTCATGTGAAGTGACCAAAAACCTGCTGCAACCACCCAGCGGGGGGGGGGGGGAACCAAACACCCCCCCCCCCCACTGCCAATCCTCAACAGAAATGCTCACAACGATGAAAACCTCGGACAGGAGGAAGAACGCCGCCGGGCAGGCAGGCAGGTGTCTTGCTCGGCTGTGGCTTGGGGGGCACTTTTTCAGTGCCATTGTAACTTCGAACAGTCACTGAGCGAACTGTTGTAAGTCGAGGACTACCTGTACTTCATCACTTTTTTCTTTTTCTTTTTTTGTCATCATGTTTTTGACACCTTGCTAGGCAACTGGTGGTACTCGGATGTTGCCATAGCCTAAAAGTGGTACAATGGGTGAAAAGGTTGAAAATCCCTGTACTAGGTTATCAAGGTTTTTAAGAAGAGGCTGGACAGCCATTTGTCTGAGATGGTATAGGGTTTCCTGCCTGAGCAGGGGTTGGACTAGATGACCTCCGAGGTCGCTGCCAGCTCTATATTTTACTATATTAATTATATTATATATATTATACTATATTATATATTACATTATTATATTATTATTATTATTATTATTATTATTATTATTGTTATTACTACTACTACTACCAGGTTCTTACTACAGTGTCAGATTTTCGAACTATAAGATTGAGGCAAAGTCGACATAAACAGTGTACAGAGATCAGAGCTAAAGTTGCCATTTCATTCTAGGCAGCCATCCTCGGAAATTTTGCTCACAAGCCTGCAAAAAAAAATTAAGTGTATCTTGGGATCCAATGCTCAGCGTTTTGGGAAGGCATGAACTCCAGGCTGCTTCCAGGAGCATCTTTGGAAACCGAGGCAAGCGACAAGCTTTGGGATGGGCTATGCATTCAGCTGCAAATGTTTCTCTACACGAGGCTAGAGGGAAGAAAGGATGGGGACAGAGAACGGGGTGAGTTTGGGAGGGAAGCGTCTGTCACCTCACTAGCTGATCTCCAGGGCGATCTGTTATGCCTTTCCGGCTGTAGCAAAGCTTTTTTTGCCCCCCCCATCAATGCATTCCCAGAAAGATGGAGCAAAAAGCAGCCTGGATGATTCCAGCCTCCCTCAGCCTCCGTTCGGTGCCTTCCACAAAAGCCTTCCGTCTTTCCGGTGACGAAGGAGGAGAAACATCAGACGTGGCTACATGACGAAGGGAAAAGCCGAGGAAGGGAGAGATCTGCGGGGCGCTTGCAAGAATTGCACCTGGAGAATGGACGGCACCCACAAACACCTCAACCGGCCCAGATTGGTTTCCTCCAGGAGCCTCAAAGCGGCCACCCTTTGCAAATCTTTCCCCTCGCCTGTCCAAATGCAGAGGCAGGGGACGGCATGGGAGCGTTGCAGACACTCCGATTTTACTTTCCCTTAGCAAAGCTTCCACTTCCGACAGCCCGTGTCAAATCTCCCGAGCCCGGGTGGGAAGAAGAATATAGCCAGCATCCTCTGCCTGGCGGATATTAAAAGGGAAAAGGTCACGCACGTCCAAGACCCAGTTGTGTGTGGAATTTGCCAGTTTCCATTTTATATCCCTGTATAAACACAGTGGTTAACGCCGGATAGGCTACCCCATTGCCTTGTAAACAACTACAGCTCGGATAAGCGTCTATTGCACATTTTGCGCACCCACAGGAGAAACAACACCACGCTTGGATCAGTTAAAACACTAGGACTGTTGAATCCAGGCTATTATAAAGGGAAATAAATCTGCATTTAACAATCAATAAATCTAGGCAGGCGTATATAGCTCAGCTGCCAAGCCTGCTGTAGGCCATTTTCCTTTTCACAACGCGTTGCAAATTTAGCAAAATGCCACCCCCAGACCTTGCAAGCCGCCCCCTCCCTCCACGGGCAGAACCGGACAGGGGAATCGGCCGCAAGCCGCCCAGGGCCGCTGGGAAAGCTGAAGGGATTACAAGAGTCTAGGAATGAGTAATCCAATGGGATCAAGGGGAGAGCGGAGGGGCGGCTGGCCTGAAGACATTGTCTGGGAGAGAAAGGGTTGGGGTTTCTATCAAAAGAGAGAAAGATTAGAGATTGCCCTCCAGAGAGAAAATCTCAAGCCTTGATGTGGACCGCAGATTCCTGATAGATTAATTAGATTAGATTAGATTAGATTAGATAGATAATAGATACATATATACATACATACAGATATATAATAGAGATATATACATATATATATATATATATGATGTGTGTGCGTGTGTGTGCGTGAGAGATATGTGAGATACATATATATATATATATATATAGAGAGAGAGAGAGAGAGAGAGAGAGAGAGAGAGAGAGAGAGACAGACAGACAGACAGACAGATATATAGATGATATAGAGATATGGAGATGATAGACAGACAGATAGCCTTCCAGAGAAAATCTGAGCATCTGCCTTGATGTATGGCAGATTCCTCATATTGTGTGTGTGTGTGTGTGTGTGTGTGTGTATATATATAATATATAATATATAATAATGCAATTTCACCCTAAGCCCTCAAACTAATCCTCCTCTTTCTTAAGAATTTGCAGAATGAAAAAAAACAACCATCGCAACAATCCCAGTCAAAAGAGGCGCCCGTCCACTGCAGGGGGGGGGGAGAGAAGACGACAAAAACAAGCCCACAGAAAGAAAAGGCCAGGCTGAGCAGCACCCCACTTCTCCTCTCCTCCTCCTCCAACGCCCCCCAACCGGAGGACCTTTGTGCGTCGGAATGATGCCTTTTCTCCCAGGCTGACAGCTCCCCCGCCCCCCCCTCCCCTCCCCTCCCCGGCCGGGCCGGCTGGCTGGCTTTCGCGAATGGCAGTCGGGGGGGGGGGGGGGTCGGGGAGAAAGCGGGGGGGGGGAGAGGGCTGGAGACGAAGAAGGGGCGACCAGCCTGCCCAGAACCGCCCCGGGGGGGGAGGGAGGGGAGGGGAGGGGGGGAGAGAAAGAAGACCCGCAACTGGAGCTTATTCTTTTTAAAAAGGAAAGCCAAAGAAGGAGGAGGAGGAGGAGGAGGAGGAGGAGGAGGAGGAAGGCTGGCGGGGGGGGGGGCTCTCTCCCTCCCCCCCCCCTCCCGGCACCTGGCGCAGCCAAGCCCGCCCGGGGCAACTTTGTATCGCCGCGGCCGCAAAACAAAGGGAAGCGCCGCCCGCAGCCCCGGCAGCCCCGGCAGGCGATGGGGGGGGGGTCGTCCCGGCCGGGAGGGGGGGGGAGAAGAGGGGAAGGCCGCCCTCGGACGGCGGGGAGCCCCAGCCCGGCCCCCCCTCCCCAAAAGAGGCGCAGCCCCCCCCCGGCGGAGGGAGGTGGCGTGGGGGGGGTCCCCGCTGGCTCTGCCCCCCCCAGGAAGGAGCCCGGCCCTGCGCTGCCCCCCCCCCCGCCCGCCTTGCTCCGGCCTCCCCCTCCCCCCTCCCCCCGCGGGCTTACCTGGGCCGAGAGTCCGGCCAGCAAGCCGGGATCGGGCGCTGCCCGGGCGGGGCAGGAGAAAAAGGAAGGAAGGAAAAGGAAGGAAGGAAAAGGAAGGAAGGAAAAGGAAGAGGAAGCGGGCTCCGCGAGGGGGTCCCGGCTGCCCAGCGGCGGGAGCCCCGTTCCGACGTGCCCCTCCGACCCGGGCCAGCAGAATGCGGGAAGGTGACGTGCCCGGCTCCGCCCGGCCGGCCGGCCACGTGCGGGCATCTCGCGCTGCGGCTTCCGGGAAATGTAGTCCCGTCGTCCGGGAGAAGAAAGCGGGGGGGAGGGGGGGCGCGAGATCCGGGGCTCAGGCGGGGGGGGGGGCTTTCCGGAGACAAAAGGAGAAGGGAGGCCCGGAGGGAGGAAGGGATGGAGAGGGAGGGGAGGCAGGGAGAAAGGAAGGAAGGAAGGAAGGAAGGAAGGAAGGAAGGAAGGAAGGAAGGAAGGAAGGAAGGAAGGAAGGAAGGAAGGAAGGAAGGAAGGAAGGAAGGAAGGAAAGAAAAAGGGGTGGCAGAGAAGGAAAGAAGGAAAGAAGGAAGGAAAAAGGGGTGGCAGGGAGGGAGGGAAGGAGGAAGGAAGGAAAAAGGGGTGGCAGAGAAGGAAAGAAGGAAGGAAGGAAAAAGGGGTGGCAGAGAAGGAAAGAAGGAAAAAGGGGTGGCAGAGAAGGAAAGAAGGAAGGAAGGAAGGAAAAGGGTGGCAGAGAAGGAAGGAAGGAAGGAAGGAAGGAAGGAAGGAAGGAAGGAAGGAAGGAAGGAAGGAAGGAAGGAAAAAGGGGTGGCAGGGAAGGAGGAAGGAAGGAGCATAGTTTTACATTCTTCCCGGGAGCCGTGATTTTAAGAGGAAACTGGAAACAGGACACCGGTCAGTTTCACCTGGTTTTAAAAAAAACAAATCATGCCTCACCTTCCCTTTAAAACAAAAGGTAGAAGCCGTCTATTCGCGAAGGCTGGGCGCGACAGAAAATTGCCTGCAGCAATAGTAAATTGATAGTAATATTACATTTCACACAGCCAGCACGGCTGGCAGCTCCCAGCCAACCTTGGGTGGTTTTTAAAACTAAGCAGAGCGGCTGACCTTAATTTAGGCTAATGTACAGCTTGAACAAGGTACAAGGCTAGTTTTAACACGGGCTGCGTAAACTGCATCGAAAGCGTCGGTAATCACGTGTAAGCTTATTTCAGAAATGTACCCAGCTTATTTAAATGCAATAAAAAGGTGGGAACGTTTAAATTCATATACAGGGATTCTCCAGTCTGGATGCTATGAGCCACAGCGTTGCAACCTATTTTTTCCAATGATTGTAGCGTTGATCAATCTGTCTCAGACAGGCTTCCCCTGCTCAGATACCCATCTATTTTCCTGACACATTTAATTGTACCATACGTGTGTCTCCACCTCCCCATTCTTACTTACGTGATGCAATTCTGTTAATTGCTTCTGCTAGGCTGTTGCAAAACTGCAAGCTGCACCATTCCTGGGCAGAGGAGACGGGGGAAAAAATTAATTCGAAGGGAATAAATGGTATTGAGGAACTGGCAGCGACCGTATTATTTCGTTGTGTTGAGATGGTGTATTTGCTGTTGTTTCCCCTTGTAGAATCCAGAGGAGGTGTGGAGATTTTTCTATTTTCGTAAGGTCTTTATTAAAAATAAAGCTTCCTTGTTGTGTTGCCTTCAGCGTTCATTCATCTTTATTTGGGCGTTCAGATTTTTAGGGGAAATGTGTAGATTAGATTATAAATGCATGTAGGCCTTGAAGCTACAGTGAAATTTTAAAAAGCTAGATATGACTCGAACTTATGACCGCTGCACACGTATGCATGCAGACACACACACACACACACACAGCCGGTAGTCACACGATCACATTTTGGGCTCTTAGCAACCAGTAGATGTGACTTCCACAGTCACGCGATTGCAAAGTTCCTGGCAGAAAACAGCAGAAACGACTATTAGATCTACTGGGTTCACTTAACGTCCACATGATTCACTTTATGACAATTCACTTAACGGCACTGACTCGATTTATGACTGTTGTAAAAAGAGTCACAAAAATCAAGTCCAGTCAGTTGGTGCCTTGACTTATAACCTGAATGACTCTTTCATGTCCTAACTTGAGGACTACCTATAAAGGGAGGTGTGAATGCAAAAGTTTTAGGAACTTACAACCACAACTGAGCCTAAAATTCTGTTGTTAAGTGAGGCATTTGTTAAGTGGGTTTTCTCCCATTTTATGACTCTTCTGGCCGCAGTTGTTAAGCGAATCACAGCACTTTTTAAATTAGTAACATGGTTGCTAAATGAATCCAGCTTCCCCCATTGACTTTGCTTGTCAAAATGTGGCAAAAGGGGATCACGTGACCCTGGGATACTGCGACCGTCGTAAGTGTGAGTCAGTTACTAAGTGTCTGAATTTTCATCGCATGAAAATGGGGAGGCTGCAAAGGTAACTGAAAAACAGTCATAAGTCACATTTTTCAGTGCTGTTGTAACTTTGAATGGTCACTAAGGAAACTGTTGTAAGCCAAGGACTACCTTTATGAATATTTTTATGGCTGAGCTTACAGTTTGGTTGGGAAAGAATAGAATAGAATAGAATGGAATAATAAATATTGGAAAATAATAGAATAGAATAGAATAGAATAGAATAGAATAGAATAGAATAGAATAGAATAGAATAGAATAGAATAGAATAGAATAGAATAGAATAGAATAGAAAATATGGAATAGAATAGAATAGAATAGAATAGAATAGAATAGAATAGAATAGAATAGAATATAGAATAGAATAGAAAAGAAAATATGGAATAGAATAGAATAGAATAGAATAACATTATGAAATATAGAAGAATAGAATAACAAATTATGAAATATTATATAATAGAATAACAAACTGAAATATTATAGAAGAATAGAATAGAATAGAACAAATTATGAAATAGAAGAACAGAATAGAATAGAATAACAAATTATGAAATATTATAGAATAGAATAGAATAGAACAAAACAGGAATAAGAATAAGAATAAGAATAGAACAGTACAGAATAGAATAGAATAGAATAGGACCCTGGAAGGGACCTTGGAGGTCTTCTAGTCCAGCCCCCTGCTCAAGCAGGAGAACCTATACCATCTCAGACCAGTGACTACCTAGCCCCATGGTGGTGAACCTATGGCACGGGTGCCACAGGTGGCATGCAGAGCCCTCTCTGTGGGCACATGCGCCGTTGCCCCAGTCCTAGGCCTTCAGCTGGGTTTTATAAAACCTTTTCCCTTTAGGCCTCTGCCACCATGTACCCCCCAAAAAAGGTTCAATTAATCAACTTCTCGTGGGGGAAAAAAAGTTCTCGCAAAGTTGGAATTGATTGATTGAACTTTTTAGTCCCACCCAGTCTGCAGCTACCACCGCAGCCACGCCCACCCAATAGGGCCACGCCCACCCAATAGGGCCACGCCCACCCGGCACCCGAAGATACCTAAGTGGGTTTTGGGTTGCAGTTTGGGCACTCGGTCTCTAAAAGGTTCGCCATCACTGATCTAGCCTCTTCTTAAAAACCTCCCGTGATGGAGCGCCCACGATTTCTGGTGGCGAGGAGTTCCACCGGTTGATTGTCCTCCCTGTTAGGAAATTCCTCCTTAGTTCCAGGTTGCTTCTCTCCCTGATGAGTTTTCATCTGTTTTTCCTTTTCTTGCCCTCTGGTGCTTTGGAGAATAGTTTGACCCCCTCCTCCTCTTTGCGGCAGCCGAAAAGTAGAGTAGAGGAAGAAAGCAGATACCTACTCGCCTTACCTGTTGTGTTTTTCTTTCTCCTACCCTGCTGATCTCAGGCATTACTATAAGTTGTGCTGCACCCTGCCAATTTATGACCATCACGTCAGCCACAACTCTGAGCGCTTAATGACAAGAGAGCAGGAACAATCTGAGGCTGGGCCTGAGTCATCTCTTCCCTTGAAAAGCTGACTTCATCTTCCGCAACAGCCATGATCACAGATCACTCGGGGAGAGCGAAATCATTGTCTGAAATGGTCTAGGACAGGGGTAGGCAACCTTGGCTCTTTCATGACTCATGGACTGCTGGCTCAGGAATTCTGGGAGTTGAAGTCCACGAGTCATAAAAGAGCCAAGGTTGCCTACCCCTGGTCTAGGGCTGTGATGGTGAACCTTTTAGAGACCAAGTGCCCAAACTGCAACCCAAAACCTACTTATTTATTGCAAAGTGCCAACACGGCAATTTAACCTGAATACTGAGGTCTTAGTTTAGAAAAAACAACTTATACATTAACATCTTTTGTCTTAAAAGAAAAACACAATAACAAAGCTTTCATTGATACAAACAACTTTGTACTGAAAGATAAAAGTTTGCATTTGGCATGCTTTTGAACAATTCATGTGATTTTTGCTGTTGTATGCATACTGATAATTTGTCTAACCTTGGCGTATACTTTGTAAGTTTGAGAGCAACACATGCAGCACTCAGGTCATCTGTGAGTGTCTGTTTTTGATGTCAGATTTGATATAATTCAAAGCTGAAAACAGTGTGCTCACTCTGGAAGCTTGTTTTGGCTAGGAAATGGCTTTTGGAGGACCCAGATTGTTGGGGGCAATTAAGCTGACTTTGTAATAATGCCGCTTGGGGGTGTATGAAAGCCCTAATAAGCAGGCATATACATAGAATGAAGGCTACTGCTAAGCTTGTAAGCCGCCCTGAGTCTTTGGAGTAGGGCGGGATATAAATGGAATTTAAAAAAAAATGTAGCCAAAGAGCGAGGCGTGCATGCCCACAGAGAGGGCTCCGAGTGCCCCTCGGGCATGCCTGCCATAGGTTCGCCACCACAGCATTAGGAGCAGAGTTCAGCAGCTAAATAAATTTCTGATTTCTTGGCTGGATCATTTTGGATTTTGCTCCACAGGGAAAGCAGCTTTTGGTCTTTCCAGCTTTGCACTCAGGCTGACCCCATGAGTTTGATTCGAGGTTCTGGGTGTGAGATTGTTCCATTCCCTTGTTCCTTTTCTCCTCTCTGCAAAGTCTTCTCAGTATGCAAAGGTTAGGCTCTGCTAGTGCAACCACGGTCTTGGTATATTACAATTTATCATTTGTTGTTTGTATCTTATGGTCTATGATTGCATCTTATGGTTTATGATCTATGATTTATCGCTCTGTGGCTTGTATGTACACGGAGAACTTACGCACCGGAGACGAATTCCTTGTGGGTCCAATCATGCTTGCCCAATAAAGAATGCTATTGAAGAAAGGAATTGTGTTGTTGAAACCTTTCCCTTGCTCAGGATTTTTACAGTTGCGTAGCTCCCTCTTGTGTTGAATGAATGAACCTTTACTGTCAAAGTACAACCATGTATACATTGAGACTGGTTGTGTTGCAGAAGAGTTAAGTTGGGCGTCAGGAAGAGCTACAGCAATGTTTTCCCAACTTGACAACTTGAAGATGGTGACCTTTCACTCCCAGAATTCCCCAGCGGGCCATGACTTTGGGCCAATCACCAGGAGATGGTAAATTCTAGTCCCAACTCAGACACGAAAGACAGCTGGGTAATTTTGGGCCAATCACCAGCAGACTGTGAGTTCTAGTCCTGCCTTAGGCACGAAGCCTGGCAGGATGACTTTGGGCTGATCCCTCTCTCTCAGTCCAGTCCACCTCGCAGGGTGGAGGAAAATAGGAGGAAGAAGGAGTCAAGAGTTAGTACCACTTTACAAGGCCTTGGTAAGGCCACACTTGGAATACGGCATCCAGTTTTGGTCGCCAGGATGTAAAAAAGATGCTGAGACTCTGCAAAGAGCGCAGAGAAGAGCAACAAAGATGATCAGGGGACTGGAGGCTAAAACTTATAAGGAACGGTTGCTGGAATTGGGTGTGTCTAGTTTAATGAAAAGAACTTATGTCATTGTTTAATGATAACAATGTTCCAATATTTGAGGTTTGCCCCAAAGAAGAGGGAGTCAAGCTGGTCTCCAAAGTACCTGAAGGCAGGACAACATATTTTTTACATCGTGGTGACCAAAACTGGATGCCGTATTCCAAGTGTGGCCTTCCTAAGGCGTCGTAAAGCGGTATTAACCCTTCTCGTGATCCTGATTCTATCCCTCTGTTAATGCAGCTTAGCACTGTGTTGGCTTTTTTGGCAGCTGCAGCACACTGCTGGCTCATATTTAAGGGACTGTCCACTAGGACTCCGAGATCCCCCTCACAGTTGCTACTATTGAGCAAGGTACCACCTATACTATACCTGTGCATTTGGTTTTTCTTGCCTAAATGTAGTTGGGGATGCTTGGTCCTTTTATGACGTGTGGACTTCAACTCCCAGAATTCCTGAGCTAGCCCCTGACTCAGGAATTCTGGGAACTGAAGTCCACAAGTGATGAAAGGGCCAAGGTTCCCCACCCCTGATATAGACATTCAAAATAGGACATGTTGGCCATCCATCCATCCCACCCTCTCTCCCAAAGATGGATGGGAGATTGGCCAACTGTGAACTTAATCACCAGATTCTTGTTGGCCGTGTCTTCTAATTTTAAACAGGCTGGTATAATCTACTATTAAAAGATGCTCTCTGGATACTATTCCAGAATTTAGTTTGGAGTTTAATTTAATGAAAAGAAGGACCAGGGGGGACATGATAGCAGCCTTCCAATCTCTCAGGGGCTGCCCCAAAGAAGAGGGAGTCAAGCTATTCTCCAAAGTGCCTGAAGGCAGGACAAGAAGCAACGGGTGGAAACTAGTCAAGGAGAGAAGCAACCTAGAACTAAGGAGAAACTTCTGTTATGAATTGTTGTGTAGAGGGCTCCCTGTGCTACCAAGGAGTTGCACAGACAAGGAAGAGTACTGAGAGCAGTAAGAGTCACACAGTAACCACAAGAATACACTACGTTGTGAAAACAGAAAGTATTTTACTTTGAGGTGGTGTAAAAACAAAATGCATGGTCAAAAATAAACAGTCCAGGTCATACACAATAGCAACAGTCCAAGGAGTATTCCAAATACAAAGTCTTCTTACCGGTCCAGAGGTCAAAAACACAGTTGTTCAGGTTTATCACAGTAGTAAACCAACAGTACAACAAAACAGCAATAGTAGAGGGAGCAGAGAATTCAGAGAGAGAGAAGCTACGTTCCTAGCTCCCTTTTATGGTCATGAGAACACTTACACACCCATTGGCCAATTAACATCTTAAAGTCACAACATCATAGTTTATATATTTTCAACCCAACTATGTAGGCTATCACCATATGCCTAACAACTTCCTAACAGCAAGGACAATTAGCCAGTGGAACAGCTTGCCACCAGAAGTTGTGAATGCTCCAACACTGGAGGTTTTTAAGAAGAGACTGGACAGCCATTTGTCTGAAATGGCACAGGGTCTCCTGCCTGAGCAGGGGGTTGGACTAGATGACCTCCAAGATCCCTTCCAACTCTGCTATTCTGTTCCTTACAAAAAGGTAATTAAATTCTTCAGGGGTTACAACTAATGTGGAATCACAGAGGTGGTTTCCTTGTGTTCTTGGAAGTATAATTCCTCTTTTTTAATGCAGTCTCCAATTTTAATTCTGAAGGAAATGTGGTTGTTCTATAGAAACCACCCCTTTGCGTAATAACTTATCTGCATAGAGAATTAAAATTATTTTGATTTCATTCCAGGCTGTTAATTAATTCTGATGCAATCTACAGCCAGATGTTTTTTTTAAGGCTTCTGATCTTCTCCATGGGAAACAGATGGCCACTTTTACACCTTTGCTAGGCAACTGGTAAAGCTGAGTAAATCACTAGTACAGTGTATTTCAACTGTGTCAACTTTAAGACAAGTGGACTTCGACTCCCAGAATTCCCCAGCCAGCATTCTGTGGCATACTGGGAGTTGAAGTCTACCCGTCTTAAGGTTGTCAAGATTGAGACACACTGCATTAGTAACACATTCTCGTGTCAGATAAATTGAGTGTCTTCTTGGCTGTGCTGCACATGCACAATTTTTTATCGCATTTATTAAATATAATAACTCAAAGTCTGACAACCGTCTTTAAACACACACACAGGTGCACCAAATGAAGCATCGATCAGAATTATCTGAATATATTTTTCCCACTAGGGCAGGTGTGTGATTAATGCCTCTGTAGAGGTTTGACAATATAAAGTATCTTACACTTAGTATTTCCTGGCTGACAGGGAAAAAAATGGCATTTGACGGCCTACAGCAAGTCTTGAATAATTTGGATTCCGTTTTATAGCACTCATTTCATCAGGACCTTCATGGCATGGCTGCGTTAGGTTTTAAGCTGTAGTCTTCTGAATAAGGGTGGCAGCTCCCAGCTTCAGGGGTATCCTTAGGTCAAAAAAGTCAAAATGGCTACCACAATGGTATGATCGTAGCTCTGCCTCTTTTTGGGGGGTGTCATTTTAGGAGATGTTGCAATGACACCACAATGCAAAAGAGAAGGCAACAGGTTGCAGTGCAAATACAATAGGAGTGGGGGCTTCAGCCATAGGTCACCATCTTGACTTTTTTGACCTGGATTCCCTCAGCAGAGCAACATTTTTCCTCTGCTGTCTACCCAAGATGTTGCCTTAATCACACACCCAGCTCAGGAGGTTAAGAAGCTTGCCTCCACCTTAGCAGTGACTTTTATTAAACTAGTGTTTCCTCATTTATTATAATCTTGTCGAAAGTCAGCCTGAAGGTAGGCAAAATTGTATGTCACTTTTCATTATCGTGGCTGACTGACTGGAACTGGGAACCGAAGTAACGTAGACAAGGCAGGGACAGCAAATTTGATGCCAGAGTTGGTTTTTTGTTTTTTTGCTAAATGAAAGTTGGGTGGAAATTCAGCCACAGGGAAAGAGTGTATTAGCTTCCGGAATATCTCTGAATTTCTCTCTTCCTTTGAAACAATTTTGAAAAAGTTCCTCCCCCCCCCTCCGTTTGATGGCCTACTACAGCAAGTCTTGAATAATCTGGATTCAGTTTTATAGGCCTCGTTTCATCAGGACCTAACTGGATCCTTCTTCATGGAGGATGAGAGGAAATGGGAAAACCACAAGCTATGGATTGCTTGGGTGGGAAGTCAGCATCCACCCACCTTTCCTAGAGAATGAGATACTTGGGGGAATATTAAAAAGGCAGAATATTATATTTCCCCTGAAGGAGAAATGGAGAGAAAAATAAATCTTAGGCAGAAACAGCCCCAGTCGCCCTTTCCTCAGGCAAAAACCTGAGAAGGCCAATCCAGAAGCCGTGAATGCTCCAACACAGGAAGTTTTTAATAAGAAACTGGACAGACATTTGTCTGAAATGGTATAGGGTTTCCTGCCTTAGCAAGGGGTTGGCCTAGATGACCTCCAAGGGCACTTCCAACTCTGTTATTCTATTCTATTCTATTCTATTCTATTCTATTCTATTCTATTCTATTCTATTCTATTCTATTCTATTCTATTCTATTCTATTCTATTCTATTCCCAATTTGCTGCTCATCTCATAATGAAATGACGCTGGGCGGCTTAAAGCATAAAACATTAAAAATCATAACATATAAATATCTCTAAAACAAAATAGACCTCCCAATCCAGATAAAATCATAATTAAAAGATGAGGGAGGGAACAGGATGTGTAGAGGGGAAGTTGGGACCATCTCTTAATTCACGAACCATCAATTCATTAATTCATTATACATTTGAGTACAGTTTACGGAAGAGAATTATTTTTTTCAAATCACTGTTTTAAATACATTAAAATCTGCCAAACAAGAACGCTGACTTATTTAGAGTAGTTTTACTTGGATCTTTAATCAGACCATGTACTGTATTTCCCTACCCTTGCTCAAAATGAATACTGGCGAGTGGTAGGACAAATGGACAGCCATTTTTTTTAAAATGGTATAGGGTTTCCTACCTGAGCAGGGGGTTGGACTAGATAACCTCCAAGGTCCCTCCCAACTACTACTACTACTACTACTACTACTACTACTACTACTACTTCTTCTTCTTCTTCTTCTTCTTCTTCTTCTTCTTCTTCTTCTTCTTCTTCTTCTTCTTCTTCTTCTTCTTATTATTATTATTATTATTATTATTATTATTATTATTATTATCAAAATGCCTTCAGCCCCCACAGCTGATGGGATTAAGAATTTACATTCCCCTACCCAGCTCCAAGGACAGGACAGGACCTCCTAACCACGATGGGAGTCAGGCAACAATAATTAGAATATACCAGGCTCAAGGTTGACTCAGCCTTCCATCCTTCCCAGGTAGGTAAAATGAGGACCCAGATTGTTGGGGGCAATAAGCTGACTTTGTAATAATGCCGCTTGGGGGGGGGGGCGAAAGCCCTAATAAGCAGGCATATACATAGAATGAAGGCTACTGCTAAGCACATTGATTTGTGCTTTAGATTGTAAGCCGCCCTGAGTCTTCGGAGATATAAATGGGATTAAAAATAAAAAATAAAAATACCAAAAGGGCACACTCAAGCACAGGTCAAAGTACATTGCACAGGAACAGGCATCTCAAATACAAAGCCCAAAGAACGTATAAAAACCCACCCACTCACAACTCCATTTGGTCAGCTGTCCCAGAACTGCAGGCTCTTGTTGGTTCTACTCCTCAACACACAAACCTTCTTTCCTAGGCAGCCTCCATTTTATTCCCGGCTTGGAACTGAACCTGGTTTTTCTTCCAACACTTGCTTGCCACTGTCTTTGGGCATCCCTCGTTTTAACTGACGTGAGAAAGACTGGGCAGAGAAAAGGGGCTACAGACAAAAATAAGGAAAAATAAACCTGTCAACATCATGGAATTTGCTTTTCTTTCCGTCCTTTTCAGCAAATTATATAATGCTGCAGAGAGAGAGAGAGAGAGAGAGAGAGAGAGAGAGAGAGAGAGAGAATCCCCCTCTCTGGGACGTCTCTGAGAAAAAGTTCAAGATCCTTTGCCTTGATTGATAATTTGGATTAAATACTTGGGATCAGCTCTTAAAACACCTTCCTGATGAATTGGAAGTGCAAAACCTGAAGCTTTGAACTCGTCTTTTCAAAAATGCTAATCAAGCCACCCGAGGGGGAAAAAGCTGCTCCTCAAATTTAGTTTCTCAGATGTCCATTTTTTTTCTTTTGCATTGCTGAGGTATCTAAAACAGGGGTGTTAAACTCACAACGTCATGTGATGTGTTGCGACATATTGCGACTTTTTCTCCATGGCCAGCAACGGGGTGGGTGCGCTTTTGGCATGGCGCATCCGGCCTGCGAGCTGGCAGTTTGACACCCCTGATCTAAAACATTATAATTAGAAATGAAAGGTGAAGTAAATGTGTTATTTATATAGTGCTTGGTTTGTGCTCTTTTGAAACATAATCCAGAAAGCGCCTTTCTTCCTTATGTTTGGCTTTCAAGCTAAGATATAATTTCTAGCTGAAAACACTGCAATTTATGGGGAAAAGACGGCTCCAGAAATGGTTGCAAATGGTTGGTAATAATAAAAGCTGAACTCTTGGCTATACAACTAGTCCATGACTTTTGACTGTATTTGAGCCATTAAGCAGAACACCATATGATTGTGCCTGATTTTATGATCTTTTATGCAGTGATGATGATGATGATGATGATGATGATGATGATGATGATGATAATAATAATAATAATAATAATAATAATAATAATAATAATAATAATAATAATGATGATGATGATGATGGAAGGGACCTTGGAGGTCATCTAGTCCAACCCCCTGCTCAGGCAGGAAACCCTATACCATTTCAGACAAATGGCTGTCCAGTCTCTTCTTAAAAACTTCCAGTGTTGGAGCATTCACAGCTTCTGGAGGCAGGTGGTTCCACTGGTTAATTGTTCTCACCGTCAGGAAGTTTCTCCTTAGTTCCAGGTTGCTTCTCTCCTTGATGAGTTTCCCTCTGTTGCTTCTTGTCCTGCCTTCAGGCGCTTTGGAGAACAGCTTGACTGCCTCTTCTTTGGGGCAGCCCTTGAGATGTTGGAAGGCTGCTATCCTGTCACCCCTAGTTCCTTTCTCCCTTTTCTCTGTCTGTCCTAGCACAGTGGGTGGGGTTGGAGTAGCAAGTGGAGAAAAGGAGAGGAAAGAGGCTTTGGGTGCCAGATCTATGACCCCCCTGGTCCTTCTGGGGCATCCAGGAACTGGCACCAAGGAGCCTTTGTCTTTCTCCCCCCCCCACTCTCCTGCCACATGGTGGGGGGGAGGGAAAAGACCCTTCCTCCTCTCCCCTTCCCCATGGGTTGAGATGAGAAGTGGGCCAGCTTGATTTTCTCAATGACCCTGAAAATCAGGGACCAGAGCAGGGATGTGCCTGAAAAGAGACTCAGTGCTAGTAAACTGTGGGGAGAAAGAAAGAGAACAGACAGGACAGGTACTTTTTAATCCTGATTTTTTTTATTAGGTATAGTACCAGAAAAGATTAATAAGCAAAACTTATATTTGGTTCTACATATTACAACCGCAGCAAGAATAAGCTATGCGCAATGTTGGAAGAATGAACGAATACCTTCAGAGGAAGAAGTAATTAAAAAAATACTGGAATGTGCTGAGATGGACAGACTAACCGTGAGGCTGAAAGATAAAGAAGACACAGAACACGACCAAAGCTGGAATCTATTCTACAAGTGGCTAGAGGAGAGAACCAAAGAGTAGGACTTGATTATGTATTAGCGTTTTATGAACCCAGATCACACGCTGATTGAAAAACTAACATATGTATGTAGAGGGGAAAAAACCAATAAAAAGCTTATTATAAAAAAGAAAGAAAGAAGGAAAGAAGGAAGGAAAGAGAGAGAGAGAAGGAGAGGAGAGAAGAGGAAAGGGAAGGAAAGGAAAGGAAAGGAAGAGAAGGGGAGGGAAGGGAAAGGAGAGGGAAGGGAAGGAAGGAGGAGAGGAGAGGAAAGGAGGGTTTTCGATTCTTAGAATTTGTACTGCTCTGGTTTGGCACCAGTTTTTATCTTTCAGAAGTTTGTTTATTTATTTATTTATTTATTTATTTATTTATTTATTTATTTATTTATTTATTTGGTTTATATACCGCCCTATTCCCAAAGGACTCAGGGCGGTTTACAAGGCAAAATTTAAAAACAATCCAATATAAAATTAAAATAAATTAGTTGTGGGTGCTCCATCACTGGAGGTTTTTACGAAGAGATTGGATAGCCATTTGTTCAGGATGGTACAGAGTATCCTGCTCCAGCAAGAGATTGGACTAGAAGACCTCCAGGGTCCCTTCCATAGAATCAAGATCACACGAAGTATTAGGACCGCTTTACAAAGCCCTACTGAGGCCACTCCTGGAATACTGCAGCCAATTTTCATCACCATATCACAAAAAAGATCTTGAGAGTTTGCAAAAAGTTCAGAGAAGAGCAACTAAGAAGATCCAAGGCCTGGAGACTAAAACATACGAAGAACAGCTGCGGGACTTGGGTTTGGCCGGTCTAGAGTGCAATGTCGCGTGGTTGAACGGAGAGACGGATACTTGAGCTGGGTAGCATTTCTTTATTGAGTCAGAAATGAAGCTGGAGCAAAAGGGGTTACCTGGCGTCTCTTTATACCTGCCCAGGTGAATCGCAGCCAATAGATTCAAACCTGGGCTTCCCACCAGTGCAGGTGGCCAATGGATTTAAACCCTGGCTTCCCGCCAGAGCTGACCATGCCCTGGGGCTGTCAACGACTCACCCTATTCAGGCTTTCCCGCCAAAGCAGTTATAGCCTGGAGCTGTCCAGCCCCCTGCTGTGCTGACATTTCCGTGTATGCTTTAAAGGCATACACTACATAGAGAAACGAAGAAACAGGGGGGTCATGATAGCAGAGTTCCAGTATTTGAGGGGCTGCCACCAAGAAGGGAGGTGTCAATGCTGCAAACATTGACAAGTTTTTGCACTGACAATATAAGAGACAGCCTTTTGTTTAAACTGTTTCGCTTTGAATCTTGAAGGGAGGGAATTTTCTAACGACTATTTTGAGAAGATTAGAAAAGCCTGCATACAGAATGGGAGGAGAGACCTCATATGTGAAACTAATTGGATAATGTGATTTATGACATGTAGATAAGGGCAGGGATTGTGTGTGTTACAATGGGTTTGGGGGGAGGAGATCTCAGATTCTGGCATCCCTCCATGAGTGCCGATGTTTGGTTTCATTACTAAGACTCTTTAGATAAATAATGCTTGCAATTTGTTTGAACTGTCTCATTTATCGGAACCATGACAGGAGGGTTATTCTCCAAAGCACCAGAGGGGAGAAACAACGGTTGGAAACTGATCGAAGAGAGAAGCAACCTGGAATTAAGGAGAAACGTCCTGACAGTGAGGACAATCAACCAGTGGAACAGCTTGCCACCAGAAATTGCGGGCGCTCCATCACTGGAGATTTTTAAGACGAGACTAGACAATCACCTGTCTGAGATGGTATAGGTTCTCCTGCTTGAGCAGGGGGCTGGACTAGAAGACCTCCAGGATCCCTTCCAACACTGTTATTCTGTACAATATTCTGAATTCTGAATTCCCTGTCCCGTCTGTCATTCCAAAGCAAGCCACAAGAGGAGGCAAGATCACGCTAAATCAACATTCCTACAAAACGTCCAGCATTTGCTGGTTGCTTTCAAGCGCTCCTTTGGACGAATTCCCTGCAAAATACACACAGCCTCCTAGAACAAGTTTGTGTCTTTCTGTGTCGTAGTTAATTGGCACATGGATGGTATCCAAGTATTGTGTGAATACTTTAAGCCAGTCAGCTAGGATTTATTTTATTCTGTACGGCAGAATAGTAGCAAAATGCAGCATACAGTAGCGCATGAAATTCACAGAAACAACGTATAAATGTGTTATCAAAATATAAATCACCAGATCAGTGAGTTATTTTAAAAACACATGCAGCGTGATGTCTATGGAGATTCTCAACCACCCTGGTCACAGTGATCCCAAAGGTGCTTTTTCAGGAGGCAACTGGACTTTCTTGTTTTTCTTTGAAGACCTTTCGCTTCTTCTCCAAGAAGCTTCTTCAGCTCTGACTGAGGAATGGGGGAATGGTAGGATTCATACTCCTTGCAGACAGCTGGTCATCTGCATATAAATCTTTCCATTCCCTCCATCCAGTCAGAGTTGAGGAAGCTTCTTGGAGGAGAAGCAAAATGTCTTCAAAAAAACTAAGAAAGTCCAAGTTGCCTCGTGAAGAAGCATCTTTGGGACACAGTGTGAGTGATGAATAAAATTATGAATAAAATTAGATTATGTATGAGCAGTTCCTGGAGTGACTATACCTGTGGCCGGATATCTAGAGGGTTTAGGCCAGGAGTAGGCAACTTTGGCTCTTTTATGACTGGTGGACTTCAACTCCCAGAATTCCTGAGCCAGCATGGGGGAACTATGGCCCCTTCGTGACTGGTGGACTTCAACTCCCAGAATTCCTGAGCCAGCATGGGGGAACTATGGCCCCTTCGTGACTGGTGGACCAACTCCCAGAATTCCTGAGCCAGCATGGGGGAACTATGGCCGCTTCATGACTTGTGGACCAACTCCCAGAATTCCCCAGCCAGCATGGGGGAACTATGGCCCCTTCATGACTTGTGGACTTCAACTCCCAGAATTCCTGAGCCAGCATGGGGGAACTATGGCCGCTTCATGACTTGTGGACCAACTCCCAGAATTCCCCAGCCAGCATGGGGGAACTATGGCCCCTTCGTGACTGGTGGACTTCAACTCCCAGAATTCCTGAGCCAGCCATGGCTCAGCTTGGAAACCTCTTCCTTTCCCCTCAGCATGGTTGGCTCAGGAATTCTGGGAGTTGAAGTCCACCAGTCATAAAAGAGCCAAGGTTGCCTACCCCTGGTTTAGCTATTTGATGGCAGTGCCCACAAAGGGATGCATTTACTGTAGTCCTCAGTCTAGGGAGCCTTCTGAGGGGGCATTCCAACACAATTTAATGTAAAATTTGTGGGACATTCCACAGTCACAGTTAGGATTACTTACCAACCTCCATATATATTTCCAATATTGGCACCTGCCGTGGCTAGTTCAGATCCAGGTGAGCGCTGCCCAGGTTTTCCTTGGCGGATCAAAGCCGAGAGGGCATTGTACTGAACCAGACACTAAATTAAAACAGATCCAGGTTAGAAGTTGCTCACGCCATTGTTATCTATCTCAATATTAAAGTCTTCTCTGATTAATTGCTGTTCAGGTTTCCACGGCAAATTCCAAGATTTGAGTCTGAATATTTGATCGTGACTGCCCTCATTTTAAAGGTAATAATTGGTTTGCCAGCCATTTTCGCCACTCTCTGTTGTTGTTATTTTCTGTAAGGCGGATTGTTTTCTAAGGTGTGGGTGTGGTATGTTAAAGAATACTGGTAGCCTCTTGGAAGGCATCAATTTAATAGTTTCTGATGTGAGCCTCATAGTGTGATTAAGCTGAGTATCCACTGCTTTTGTATCAAAAGGGCTGAAATACTCAGCCGCTGAAATAATAATAATAATAATAATAATAATAATAATAATAATAATAATAATAATAATAATAATAATAATATCAAAGCACTAGCATAGGAAGATGGTTACAAATACCTAGGCATATTGGAAGCAGATAACATCTTGAATGGAAAAGTCAAAGTCAACACAAAAGGAATACATCAGAAGAGTCCGCAAAATACTAAAATCAAAGCTGAATGGTGGAAATATAATTAAAGTCATTAATACATGGGCAGTCCCAGTGATATGCTACCCAGCTGGAATTATCAACTGGACATTGACCGAATTGGAACACCTAAACCAGAAAACGCGTAAACTTTTGAATATGCACCACACTCTACATCCACGAAGTGACATCGACAGGTTGTACCTGCCAAGAAGAATAGGGGGCAGAGGGCTGCTGCAAATCCACCAAACTGTAGAAGAAGAAAAACGAAGTTTGAATGACTATGTGAATCAAAGTACAGAAAAATTGCTGCAGGCTGTGAAAACAGAGACCATTATAAAAATAACAGAAACAAAGGCAGAATACAAGGAAAAACGGCTGGGTGACAGATTAAATAGATGGAAAACCAAAGCTTCGCATGGACAGCATTTGAAAAACATTGAAGGAAAATGTGATAACAACTTGACATGGGCACGGCTTAAGATGGGAACCATCAAGAAAGAAACAGAAGGCTTAATACTGGCTGCTCAAGAACAAGCACTACAAACTAATGCCATGAAAGTGAAGATACAAAAATCTTCTGACAATCCAAATTGCCGACTTTGCAATGATAAAGTTGAAACTGTTTCACATTTAATATGTGAGTGCAGTAAAATCGCGCAAACTGATTACAAAGCTAGGCATGACCGCCATTTGGAACACAACACGCCAGATATCGCAGTCGTAGAGAACCGAAGCGTACAGTTGATTGATATCGCTGTACCAGGAGATGCCAGAGTCGAAGAAAAAGAACTGGAAAAAATTACAAAATACCGCGACCTGGCCATCGAAACTGCGCGATTATGGATGAAACGTGTAACAGTGACACCCATTGTCATCAGGGCACTGGGAACGATGTCCAAAAACTTTGCAAAATACATCAAGAAATTGCACCTTCCTGCAATAACTCCAGCAGTTACAAAAAACTGCGCTACTCAGAACATCTTACCGTATTTTCCGGCGTATAAGACGACTGGGTGTATAAGACGACCCCCAACTTTTGAGATGATTTTCATGGGTTAAAGTCTTATACGCTGGAAAATACGGGTAAGTAGGAAGTCAGGGCTGCTTCTCAATTAGGTGAAGGTGTCGCGGCCCACGGGCGTGACATTCAGCGGGGCCCCTCTTCGCAGCACGGCACACGGGCCTCGCCCGTCTCCCCACGGACGCGCCTTCTTCGCTACGGGAGCCACCCCCGCCATCCCCGCACGCCACTGACGCAGGCCCACCTCGACTTGTTGTGAGCCAGCCTTCTTCCGTGCGTCGGCTGCATCTCCCGACCATCCGACGCCGCCTTAGAGATCGCCCGGCAGCTGGCCAGCGCGTGCATGCGCAGGACGCCTCTGCCAGGACTCACCCGATGCCGGCGGGCTCCGCAGCGTCCTTGCCCGGGCCCGGGCCCATCCGGGTCGCAGCGAGCCTGGACGCAACGTGGGAGGGGTCATTTGGCGGCGACAGTCTGGCTGAGCAGCGGCTTCAGAATGCGGTGATAGAGGCAGCGCCTGTTACACCTACTAGCCTGGCTGGGAACGCGTCGTCGTCAGAGCCCGTGAAGGCTGAAGAGGGGTCCATGGACTGGAGCTGGGAGGGGGCCATGCACGGGTGGGTGATGGGCGTGGTGGGAGGAATGGCGGGCCGTGAGGAGGTTGTCCCGGGGTACAATGGAAGTTTCCCTGGCGAGCGGAAGACGCCGGGAGGCAGGGGTGAGGCAGGAGGCATTGTCAGGGAAGGGTGGGGTGGAAAAAGGGAGTGGGCGGGTGTAGGCATGTATGGGTGGGGTGGGCGGTTTATTTATGAGGAGGCCGTCTTTCGCCATTCTCGAGCGCTGGATTTGTCCGTTTCCACTAATGTCTCTGCTCCCGAGGATTTACTATTTTCCGGCGTATAAGGCGACTGGGCGTATAAGACGACCCCCAAATTTTGAGAAGATTTTCATGCGTTAAAAAGTCGTCTTATATGCCGGAAAATACGGTACATTTTAAGGAGATACCTGGTTGATACCTAGGATGCTGGCAGCAGCCCATGTCAACCATTAGTGCCAGTCAATTTGAATCTTCAGTTAACTGAGTTTCATGTTTTATGAATAAAAGTTTTATAATAATAATAATAGTAGTAGTAGCAGTATTAGTAGTAGTAGTAAAGTTGGAAGGTACCCTGGTGGTCATCTAGTCCTACCCCCTGCTCAGGCAGGAAACCCTGTACCACTTCAGACAAATGGCTGTCCGGTCTCTTCTTAAAAACTTCCAGTGTTGGAGCATTCACAGCTTCTGGAGGCAGGTAGTTCCACTGGTTAATTGTTCTAACTGTCAGGAAATTCCTCCTTAGTTCCAGGTTGCTTCTCTCCTTGGTGAGTTTCCATCCGTTGCTTCTTGTCCTGCCTTCAGGGGCTTTGGAGAAGAGCTTGACTCCCTCTTCTTTGGGGCAGCCCCTGAGATACTGGAAGACTGCTATCATGTCCCCCCTGGTCCTTCTCTTATTAAACTACACATACCCAATTCCAGCAACCGTTCCTCATATGTTTTAGCATCCAGACCTCTAACATACTGAAGCAAAGCTGATGTCCTAAGAACTTTAGGCCTTGCTCCTCAACTGGTGCTAGAAAGTTTATGTAGAATAATATTCCTGATTTTATAGGATGTTTGTGTGTGTGTGTGTGTGTGTGTGTGTGTGTGTGTGTGTGTGTGTGTAAGAATAGCAGTTTTGATCCAAAGTCAGATGCTTTCTGTGTTAAAGTGCTACAGTGGCATTTGCAACCAACCACCTGGATGCAAACATAATGATGGGCTCCCCATCCTATAATTATCAGTGCTTTCCGCGATGTCAGACATATGTACTTGGATTAGATAACCTTTATTGTCATTTTTTCCTGTGGGCACAACGGCACACATTAAAAATGGGATGAGTTGCTTGCTCTCTAAGTGTACACGTACGTAACGCACATTTAAACATCCTATATACAACATATGCATAAGCCTACACTCTTACATATGAATAACACATAAATATTAATCCCTGTCCATCTTGAATACATAATGGAAGGAAGAAGCTTGAGAGTTCACAAGGTTAATAATGTGTGGGACAAAACTGCGACGGAATCTGGATGTTCTGCTTCGGATACCACGGAGCACCCCTTCCCCCAGAAGGGAACAAGGAAAACAGGTTGTGAAGGGGATGTGTCATGTCCCAGACAATCCTACGGACCCTGCTCAAGCAACGCTTATGTGCCACGTCCTCGATGGGAGGGACGGAACTGCCAATGATTTCGTTGTGTAGTGGGTTCTGGAGAGCAGGAAGGATGCCAGGCCGATGAGTACAACATAACAGCTCTTTATTAGGTGGAAGTGACTGTACTGGGGAATGGGGGCTACCTGCACTCTTTATATACCTGGCCAGTACCTGGCCAGGTACACAGCCAACCAATCGGATTGAACCTGTTTCCCGCCGAAACTGCTTCCCGCCAAAACAGTTACAGTTCAACGCCTCCTTGTAGTGACTCTTATACAAGTGCTTAGGTGTTCCTATAAAGCCTAATACATAACAGATTTGTACTAATTTTTTTTTAAAAAAATCCCATCTTTATTTTCAACCAACTCAAGGATGTGTAGAAGCTGATCGTATCTATTTTCTCAATAAGAGCCTTTGGAGATGGGTTTGACCAAGAGACACGGACTGGCCCAAAGACTCTCACCCAACCTTCATGCCCAAGTTGGGACTGGAACGCAGTCCCTCACTCTACCAACCTGGTACAGAGATAGTCCTTGACTACTAAGGTCCCACATGGTTTGATCCCATGATGCTGGGCCCTGGCAAGATGGCCGTAAGTGCATTGGTTGTAACTCACTTGTTATCAGGGCCATCATGACTTGGAAAGATTGTTAAACAAATTGTCGTAAATAATAATAACAACCACCACAACAATAATAATACAGTTGGAAGGGACCTTGGAGGTCATCTAGTCCAACCCCCTGCTCAGGCAGGAAACCCTATACCATTTCAGACAAATGGCTGTCCAGTCTCTTCTTAAAAACTTCCAGTGTTGGAGCATTCACCACTTCTGGAGGCACATGACCTGGGACACCACGACCGTCACGAATATGAGCCAGTTGCCAAACGTCCAAATTTGGACCACATGACCATGGTCATAAGTGTCAAAAATGGTCACTTTTTTTTAGCGCCTTTGAATGTTCACTTAATGAAAGGTGGTAAGTCAATCTTTGTAATTGAGCCTCATTTTAGAGTGCTGATGTTTGATTTAAATACGAAGATTATTTCAAGCCTGCAGTTGCTACCAAGACGTATATCTTCTTTTGTTTGCTTGTTTTGTGGTTTATGCTGATCAATGCCCATAAGAGAGACAGTCTCTGCAAAATCTTCGGATCAAAACCTAAAAGGTGCCACTAACCCCCTAAGTTGCCTTATGCCAATTTTCTTTTCCAGCCTTACAATAGAACAGAACAGAACAGAATACAGGAATGAAGAATAGAATAGAATAGAATAGAATAGAATAGAATAGAATAGAATAGAATAGAATAGAATAGAATAGAATAGAATAGAATAGAATAGAATAGAATAGAAAATATCAGATGGGATGCAATAGAATAGAATATAGGAAAAGGAACAGAATAGAAAATATGGAATAGAATAGAATAGAATAGAATAGAATAGAATAGAATAGAATAGAATAGAATAGAATAGAATAGAAAATATCAGATGGGATGCAAATAGAATAGAAATAGAATAGAATAGAAAATATCAGATGGGATGCAATAGAATAGAATATAGGAAAAGGAACAGATTAGATTAGAATGGAATGGAATGGAATGGAATGGAATAGAATAGAATAGAATAGAATAGAATAGAATAGAATAGAATAGAATAGAATAGAATAGAGCAGAGCAGAGCAGAGCTGGAAGGGATCTTGGAGGTCTTCTAGTCCAGCCCCCTGCTTAAGCAGGAGAACTTATACGATCTCAGACAAGTGACTGTCCAGCCTCTTCTTAAAAATCTTCAGTGATGAAGTGCCTACAACTTCTGGTGGCAAGTTGTTCCACAGGTTAATCATTCTCACTGTTAGGAAATTTCTCCTTAATTCCAGGTTGCTTCTCTCTTTGGTCAGTTTCCAGCCATTGTTTTTTCTCCTGCCCTCTGGTGCTTTGGCAAATAATTTGAAACCCCCCCCACCTTTTTTGGGGGGTGGCAGCCCCTCAAATACTGGAAGACTGCTATCATGTCGCCCGTTTCTTCTTTTCTTTAGACAAGCCTTAATGTTTCTTCTTCCAGCACTCCACACCTTTTTCAAGGTAAGACACCTTGCCGTGTAATCATGAGAAATTCAACAAAAACATGCATTGGAAGTGTTTTGAATGCGCTGTGCTGGGATCGTCACAAAGGAAGGTCAACGCTGTAAGTTAAATTTATTTCCATTACAACAGGAAACGAAGAAAGTGCCTTTGTGGGCCACACCGCTTCTTCTGTCGCTTAAAAACCGTGAGAGAGAGGGCAACTGCTTTTGCCTACAAGGGTCAACAGGAAAGTGGGCTGATACGCCAATAGTTTTGCTAGTTCAATATGCCAGCTGGAAGATATCTTGCTGCAAATAAGCCTTCCTAGATTTGCAGCAAAGAGCAAAGTGAAAAATGGTGCTTTGACAGTGAAGCAAGCCAGCACTTCCTAGGTAGCAAACAATCCATGGGAAATGGCTGGCATGGCAGGTCCCCTGCTTTCATTTTAAGCATCCTGTTCCCTCTTGCAATTATTGCCAACATCCCTGTAGAATTGCCCTGAATCTCTGCTTCAGTTTATATATTTCAGCGCAGCATCTGTCTGAGAATCCCTGACTTACGTGCATCTCTTAAAATGGAGCACGAGTCTTCCAACTTGGCCCTTTTATGACTTGTGGACTTCAACTCCCAGAATTCCTCAGCCAGGCACGCTGGCTGAGAAATTCTGGGAGTTGAAGTCCACAAGTCATAAAAGGGCCAAGTTGGAAGACCCCTGATGGAGAATAAGGATTTTGTACTGTTTGAGTAATTTAAACTTATTAATAACAGAGGACGTTTGTAGCTCAGGGTTCAAATGAGATGTTCTCTGAGCTGGGTTGTTTTCTTGCAGACATCTCATTACCAAACTGGGTAAGATCTCTGTTTATATGCTAGCTAGTGGCTTAGCTGGGAGTGTTGCTTTCTTCTTTGAAATTCCTTGATTAGGAATAGATTATTCTGTTGTTTTATACACATAGACAAGACAGCAATTCACCTGTCTCACTTAGCATTGTGGCATATTGGGCTCAATTGTGGTAATAAATCAAGGATTTACCTGTCTGTTCTCAATAAGAGAACGTGGTGGCGCAGTGGTTAGAATGCAGTATTGCAGTCTAACTCTGCCGACTGCCAGCAGTTCGATTCTCACCAGCTCACGGTTGTCTCAGCCTTCCATCCTTCCGAGGTCGGTAGAATGAGGACTCAGATTGTTGGGGGCAAATAGGCTGACATTCTGAACCGCTCAGAGAAAAGCACTATTGTCAAGGTTATAATTTAACAGCTAACCAGCTTGTATAATGTGAGATGTAATGTAAGGTGGATGATGCAATGATAGGAATGACCCAGCAGGATCTGTGTCTCTTTAAGAGCAAGCAGGGTCTGTATCCCTTTAAGAGCCTGAGTATAAAAGGGAAGGCTTTACTGTATTTACTCCTGGGTTATCTCAGCCCAATAAGATTGTGCATTCTCTATGGAGCGGCACATAAGTCTAAGTGCAACTGCTAACATAAGCAAATCTAGAGGTCTACTATAGCACGTCTTACCCATACCTAACTCACCTAGCAATGGAGCCAAACTATTTTTATAGAGGCTTGTATATACGCAACAATTCAGTTCATCCCAGTTGTGTCCATCTGAATGACAAAAGCTTGTTTTGATGCTGCGTTGACGGAAGGATTCAATGGGCACTTAGATAAAACGAGTTGATCCTTTACGATCCCTCCAAATTCTACAATGCCATGACAACCGGTTACTGCAATTTCACCCTCTGGTGTCATTAGAAACACTTCAGCAGATGTTCCTCAGTAGCCAGCTGTGGGTGTTTTTTTTTTTACTTAAGCATATGCTCTTTAAAAGTGTGCCCTACTAATTTTATTTTTCACAACAGAGGCTCGCCAAGAAAAACAGGGAAAAGGCAGAGTTCAGGTATACAACTTTTAAAATTGTGGGATTTAAGTGAAAATGACGCATTGAAATTTCTTTTTGATCAGCTGGAACTTGGAGTTCCCAGTTAGAGCTGGTCCCTTAAATCAGAGGTCCCCAACCTTTGGGGCACCAGGGACCGTTTTTCCACGGACCGGAGGGAGTGCGTGGTTTTGTGTGCTGCCTGCATCCCGCGGATGGGGTTTTGCTTGCTTGTGCACACCAGTTGCTGGCATGCCATGGCCTGGTACCAGTCCACAGACCAGGGGTTGGGGACCCCTGCCTTAAATGGCTGCTTGTCTTCAGAATAACTACTGGTGGGTTTTTCCCCCATCATGTTTGCTGCTCCCAAAGGCTGTTCATACCACATGCTTAATCAGGCCAAGTAAAGCTTGGAGCTGCCTCTGGGTCATCTGACTAAACTGGGTTAGACTTGGGTGTTGACGTTTGTGATGGTGTGTGTGCGTGGATTAGCACACAGTGCATCCAAACTGATTTATGAGGCAACTAACGAGTTAATTCGACAAGTAGATTAAGCTTAGCTGGGTGAATGTTAGCTTCACAGTTTTGATCACTTGGAATCTGTTGAATGGAGTGAGATAGAATGAATGAATGAGTGAGTGAGTGAGTGAATGAATGAACTATCCCAGCCCTACCTCAGAAACAATAGTGTAGCTAGGTATTTTTAAGCCAGGAATGGGCCACTTCAAGAGTCATGGTGCATGTGACCTCTGAACCCCCATTTGGCTGCCTACACAGCTCACCCTCTTTGTGACTTGGAGGCACACTCAGTCCCCCACTATAATGAGGTAGGAAGCAGAGGAAAGCTGCAAAGTATACCCTGAAACAGGGGTCCCCAGCCCCCACCCGGTCTCTGGACCAGGACCAGGCCGCGGCATGCCAGCAACTGGTCCACACAAACAAGCAAAGCCCCCTCCGCGGGATGCAGGCAGCACACAAAACCACGCACCTTCTGGTCCATGGAAAAACCTCCCTCCACGGAACCAGTGGTTGGGTGGGGTCTCAGCTCCAGATGACAACTGCTATCTCCCAGTCCGAATGGGAGGATTTGAAGTGGCTAGCTCGGGGCAGCCAGCAGGGGGCAGCCTTCTCATCACCGCCGAGTTGCCTCTGCCAACTGGGTGGCCACCATCTTTGCAGGGCAATCCTGGAGCGGTTTTGCACCAAAAGGTCTCAACACCAACAGGGCACCCAAGCCACTGAGCCGTTTCACACCCGCCTCCCTAACCCTAACCTTCACCGGTCCCTTATTACAGGTAATCCTGGATTTATGCCCACAATTGAGTCCAAAATGTCCGTGGCTAAGCGAGACAGTTGTTAAATGAGTTTTTGCCCCACTTTTATGACTCTTCTTGCCACAGTTGTTAAGGGAATCACTGCAGTTGTTAAGTTATTGACCTGGTGAAGTGAATCTGGCTGCTGTTGTGATTGCTCGCCAGCCAGTGGATCCGGTAGCTGAGTCTGAGGAATCAGAGGAGGAGGAGGAGCCTGGAGTGGCGTCAGAGGAAGGCTCTGAGGAGCTCCAAGACTTACGGTTGGACGAGGAGCTTGGCCCCTCTACTCGCACTCGGGCTGAGACACAGCTGTGCTAGGAGTCTGAGTTGGATAAGGATGAAGCACAGCTGGGAAATATCCAGGATGCACAAAAGCACTGGCAAGAGAAGCGAGTAGGACAGAGGAACGCAATGAAGTGGCTCCAAAGGCAAAGGAGAAGACATTAGGAAGCCAGGCCTTGGCTGCATAATAAAAGGAAAGGTGTGGGAGGGGCTGGTGGCTGAAGGCAACCGTTCGTGTTGAGGATGGAGTTTCTGTGGACTGTGTTTGTTTGCCTGGGACACTGACTCAGGTCTGTGAATAATAAAAAGGCTTTTGGTTTTTCTTGCGGTTCCTGCCTGTTTCTTGGAAGAGGGGTCTCTCCTTGTGAGCGTAACAAGGACTCACGTAGGCTGGGACAGAACAGCTGCCCCATTAACTTGGCTTGTCAGAAAGTCGCAAAAGGAGACCCCATTTATGCAACCGTCTTAAATACGCCAAGCCGCGTGAGTTTCGATCACATGACCCCAGGGCTGCTCTAACGGTCATGTGAAAAATGGTCATAAGTGAGTGCCACTGTAACTTCAAATGGTCACTAAACGAAGACAGATAGCTGAGGACTACCTGTTATTCATTCTGCTAAAAGATTTGTCTGTCTTCCAACACTTTCCCACCTATGAATCATCTTTAATCTCCTTCCAAGCATTCCTTTAATAATCTTTTATTTTTCATTTCCATGTTGGTTCTTGTCCCCCAGATCTACTGCAAATTCCCCCCCCCCCGGAAAAAAACCTGGTCTTTCTTCCCATTCAGAACTTCTCAACCTCCTTAGTTCATTTCCTCAATGTCTCACTGTGATTAAATCAATCGTGCTCTTAACATTTATATTATATTTTGGAACGATGCATTCAAAATTCACTTTCTCTTAAGCTCTCGGTTGCATACGTGCCTTGGCCCCCGGGGCTTTGGCCTTGCATCTCTCTCTTCCAACTCTCTCGAGGAGAGGGAATTCCTCTATTTTTACACAACGTTTATCTTGTGTGTGGTGTGTTCAATTAAGCTGAGCGCCAGGAGGTGGAAGTAAAATGGGGACATAATTTAATGTAACATCTGTTTCTCTCGGTTCTGAGAGCTGAAGAGAAAGTGGACTCTATGTGCCATTTTCACATATTCTGTCTACCCCCTTCCTGCAACATCCGAGTCGAACACCGAAATGGCCTCTAAAAATAATCACCAAAGTGTAATGGTCTGTGAGTTCAATTTGTAGTAGAGAGTTCGAACGCCATAGTAAAAGATCGGGCTATTTAAATTTGATGCGTCCCAATACGGATGCAACTCGCCTCTGAACAGCGTCTCCGTAATCAATAGGCTATATGCATTTATTTTATAATAAATAAAAAGTGTGAAGAGTGTTAAGCCATTGTCGGAATATTCAGGATTTTCTCTAAAACAGGGGCCTTCAAACTTGGCCCTTTTATGACTTGTGGACTTCAATTCCCAGAATTCCTCAGGAATTCTGGGAATTGAAGTCCACAAGTCATAAAAGGGCCAGGTTTGAAGGCCCCTGCTCTAAACAGATGCTAATTACCTTAGTCTTTATTCATTCTTGCATCTTTGTAAGGCTCAGTATTCAAGTAGTCCTCAATTTACAACAGTATTTAGTGACCATTCAAAGTTACGATGGCACTGAAAAAAAATGACTTACGACCGTTTTTCACGCTTACAACCATTGCAGCGACAGTCACCTGATGGAAATTCAGACGCTTTGGCAACTTTTTTTTTAATTCCATTTATATCCCGCCCTTCTCCGAAGACTCAGGGCGGCTTACAAGCTTAGCAGTAGCCTTCATTCTATGTATATGCCTGCTTATTAGGGCTTTCACACACACCCCAAGCGGCATTATTACAAAGTCAGCTTAATTGCCCCCAACAATCTGGGTCCTCATTTTACCTACCTCGGAAGGATGGAAGGCTGAGTCAACCTTCAGCCTGGTGGGACTCGAACCTGCACTAATTGCAGGCAGCTGGTGTTCCTTAAGGAGGCCTTAGCCCACTGCTCCACCAAGGCTCTCATAAATACTGACTCGTATTTATGACGGTCGCAGCGCCCCGGCGTCACGCGATTCCCTTTTGTGACCTTCTGACAAGCAAAGTCAATGGGGAAGCCAATTTCACTTAGTAACGTCTGCTACAAACTGACTCACTTAACAACTCTGCCCAGAAAGGTTGTAAAATGGGGCAAAACTCACTTAACACATGCCTCACTTAGTAACAGAAAGGTTCTGCTCAATTATGGCCGTAACCTGAGTACTATCTGTATACATAGCCATCAATTTAGGTCACTTGAGTAATTTTTGATCTGTACTGAAATGATTTTTTGCACAATTCTGCCTGAAATTCATCTTTGCACAGTCTTGGGAGTGTAACAACCAAGTATTACCGATCTCTCTGGATTCCCACTTTGATAGATGCATCCGATGGGGCAATTCCTACATTCTGATATGCATTTTAGCCTTTCGTTTGTAATTAAATGGGTCCCTTCATTGTCTGGCGTGCGTTTATCAACTCTGGCAGATCAGACTAGCTTTGTTTTTTATGGTTAAAACAAAATAATTTGCCGTACAGTAATAAATAACCACACCAATTATTATGGGTCTGTTTAAGGCATTTTACATTTTTCTCATAAATTGTTGGGGGTGGGCTCTGAGCATTAGAACGCATAAAAGTAAAGTGCATTTAACTGCACCCACCTCCTTCAAGGTAAAAGGATTTCTTTTTAAAAAATTATAACGGAGAACGGGACACTATTATGCAGCTAAGAGCCTCAGTCCTGGATAAGGCAGGCAGAGCACACTTGCAGAGCACAAAGCCAGGGGCCGCTAGAAACGCAACCCACACTTAGCCTAAAGTTTATTTATTTTATTATCTATCAGATACATAATAAAGAAATGCCCATTTCGCTTCAAGAGCGGCTTACAAACATTTAAAAGCCAATTAAACCACGAACAATAAATATTCCTGCAAATTTATTTTATCAAGTTGTGTGGTCTTTCTCACAGAGTAGTGCCTCCCGCCCTAACATTTTTTTTTACAATAGAAAAGAATAGAATAGAATTACAAAATAGAATAGAACAGAACAGAATAGAAGAATAGAAAAGAATAAGAGGATAGGATAGGATAGAATAGAATAAAGAATAGAAAAGAATGAGAGGAGAGGAGAGGAGAAGAGAAAAAGATAGGATAGATAGAAGAATAGAATAGGATACGATAGGATAGAATAGAATAGAGCTGGGAGGGATCATGGAGGTCTTCTAGTCCAGCCCCCTGCTCGAGCAGAACCTACATACCTTCATTCATTCCGGGGCGACCGCCGAGAACGTCGCTTTCACTCCTTTCCCTGCTCCGAGTTCCAATCCTGACTTTGCAAAGCGTCTCCTTGGATTTGGCCCCATCTATAGTTTTGGGTACGCAACAGGACTAACGCTCCCCCCCCGTCCCCCCCGCCTGCCCCCTGAGGCTGTCCCGGACGGGGCGGGAAAGCCGCGACCCCCGCGGGCAAGGCACGTGTCGCAAAGCGACCGCGAAGGGCAACGTGCGCATCCGCTCCTGGGCGATGCTCTGGCGCAGGGCTGCAGGCGGGCAAGGAAGCGCAGCCAAGCGAAGGCAGGTTAGGTGAAAGAAAGAAAGAAAGAAAGAAAGAAAGAAAGAAAGAAAGAAAGAAAGAAAGAAAGAAAGAAAGAAAGAAAGAAAGAAAGAAAGAAAGAAAGAAAGAAAGAAAGAAAGAAAGAAAGAAAGAAAGAAAGAAAGAAAGAAAGAAAGAAAGAAACAGACTTCAACTCCCAGAATCCCCCACTCTGGGAGCTGAAGCCCACCCCTCTTCAATTGTCGGAGATGCAAAGAAACCTTGCAGATATTTTGCTGGGTTACCCGGCGCGCGTGGTCCCCGTGCTTTTTTTTTTTTCTTCGCAAGCGCCGCGCCGGGATTACCGCAGTGACTCGACGGTTGGGAGATGGCGGGCGAGCCGAGGATGATGGGCGTTGTAGGCCCATCCCCTGCGCGCCATCGCTCGCGGAGCAAAGCTTTCCCGGGGGTCCCCGATTCGGTGGCCAAAAGGCCTCCGGAAAGTTTCCAGTTGGAAACGGTGCGGTGCGAGAGTTGCAACCGTCTTCTTGCAGGCAGCTCGGCCCGCTTCCAAGAAGTTGGAAGAGGGCTTGGCGCGCGACGCTGCAGCTGGGCCGGCGCATCGTGGTTAGGTTAGGGTTTGTTAGGGAAGCACGGTTCCCATTGACTGGGGTTGCCAAGCCAGGAATCCGCGTTCACATCACAGAGCGTTTCCCAACTTTGGTCCCTTGAAGATGTGTGGAGTTCAACTCCCAGAATTCCCCAGCCATCTTCAAGGGACCAAAATTGGGAAACACTGACATCACACAACCCAGACTTAGCAGTGTTGGCGCAAACCAGGTTTCTGCGGGCCTTTCCCTCCCCCCCCCAATTTTTAATGGGGACCTGGCATTGCGCCTTCCTTTTGCCTGGTTTTCCCTCTTTTTCCCCTGGAAGCGAGCATTTCCCACGCGCGGGACAACAGGGGAGGGACGCGCGTGTTCCGCTCGGAGTTCCCGTTCCCCTAAGGAAGGTTTCGCTCGCGCCCAGAAGCAGCAGCCGAAAAAGGGCGGCTGGAGAAAAAAACAAGCCGGGCGTTCCACCGGTCGAGCTAAACCCCTCCAGCGCTCTGCAAACCGGCGCCGTCCAAAGGCGTCGGGTTCCCCTTTTTCCCCAAGCGGCCCAGACCCAGCATGGGTCTTGTAGTCCAAGCCACATGGAAATCCCTAGTAGGGCGCCTTCCCTTCCTCCCCCCCGTCCGCGGCGCCGCCAGAAATCCTACAGCGCGCTGCCTCTGACCCTGGAGGTTCCACTTGGCTTCCTCCGGCTAGTAAAGTCCAAACTAACCCCCCCCCCCGTCGCCCCTTCGGTGGCCCAAGCCGTCGGAAGCAGGCCGAGCCGGGGCTTGCCCGCCCAACCTGGCGCCCCTTCAAACTTTGCAAGGAAGGAGATGCCTTCCAAGTAAGGCGACGCGGCACCGAGACTTAGCTACGACCCGCGCAACCGATCGCCCGGGATCCGCAAAGGTTTCGAGCCGTCCGAGGAGCCCACGCAAGCACACACCCACACCCCTCGGTGAAGACGCGCAAGTCAAACGCGGGAAGCGCCGAGGCCGTTGCAAAAAGCGCGCGGCGCGGCAGCAGAGCAACCGGGGCCGCGGAGGACGGGGGGCGCCCTGCAAAGGGTGGGGAGGGGTTGGGGGGCAGGGAGGAGAGGACAATGGCTTGCAAAGGAGCGCCTTCGCAGAGGCGGGGGACTTAGGCGACCGTTCCCCTCCCTCTACTCCACCCTCCCGTCCCCGCCGCCGCCGCCTCCTCCTCCTCCTGCGAAGCAGCGCCGGCTCGGCCTCTCCAAGGAGCGCGCGGAGCTGGCCAGCCCCCGCGAGTGGCCGCGGCGCGTCGAGGGGGCGGCGGGGCGGGAGGGGAGAGGGAGCGGGCTGGAGCGACGGAGACATCCGGGCCCTTTGCACATGCCTGGCCCTCCCCTCGCCCTCCCCCCCCCGCCGGCTCCGAGCCCCTCGGCAGCCGCCAGAGCCGGCAGGGAAGGCGAGGCGCGCGCGCTCCATCCAGCCCGGCTGCCGCTCAACTTCCGCGCCGGCAGGTGCCGTTCCCGCGCCGGCCAAGCGCTCGCCTCGCCTGCCGGGCAGCTGCGGTCCCCGCGCCGGGAAGGCAGCCCAGCGGCCGGCCGCTTTGTCCCCGGGAGCCGCCGGCTTGGAAGGAAGGAAGGAAGGAAGACGGGCGGGGAGGAGACGCGGCGCCCGCCCAGGCTGGCCAGGAGAGGAGGCGAGGCAGCCTCGGAGCCAGCTCGCCCGCCAGGTGGGTGCCGGGGCCTTTCCCGCCGCCGCCGCCTCCTCGGGGATCCCCTGGCCGGGGCCCGGGGGACGCCGCTTCTGCCGCCGCCGCTCGGCGCTTCTGGCCCGAGGGGGCTCCCGGCGCGGCGGGACTCGAGGGCGGCCGGTGGGTCGAGCCTCGCCGGGCCGGGAGGGAAGGGCCGCTCCTGGCGCCGGAGGTTCCGCGGGGAATCCGGAGCGCGCCCGGCCGGCTCTTGAGTCGAAGGGAGAGGAGGAGGAGGAGGAGCTGGAAGGGACCCTGGAGGTCTTCTAGTCCAGCCCCCTTGCTCGAGTAGGAGAAGCCGTGCCATTTCAGACGAGCGACGGTCCGCTCTCTTCGTAGAAACTTCCAGCCGTGGAGCGCCCACCATTTCTGGTGGCGAGGAGTTCCACCGGTGTCTTGTCCTCCCTGTTAGGCGATTCCTCCTTCGTTCCGGGCTGCTGCTCTCCTTGCTGAGTTTCCCACCGCGGTTTCTCGCCCCGTCCTCTGGGGAGAAGAGCTCGGGCCCCCCCTCCGCCTCTTGGCCGCAGCCCCTCCGAGCCTGGCCGCCCACTGGCGGAGGAAGTCGCCCCTTTGCCAGCTACTTCGGCGGCGTTTTCACTTTTCCCCCTCCCGGCTTCTGAACGGCGGGAGCCAAAGGCCGAGCGGCATTCCCAGGGGCTCTCGTGACGCCCGGCAGCCCTGCGAGGTAGGCTAGGGATTGAGGAGGGACTTTGAACCCGGCACTCCCCTCCTGCCCGGGGATCGCGCCCTTGAGCGCTGTCCGGTTCGCCAACCGCAATTGGGCATCTCGGCTCCTTGGGTGACTTCGGCAGAACCGTGCCCTCCGTTAACCTTGGCTTGGTGGATTGGTTATTCATTGACTGATGAATTGATGAAATGCGTATGCCGCCTGCCGGGGTTTATTAGCGCCTTGTGCGAACGCAGCCCGCCTCCGACGAAGTCTGCGCTGGATTTAGGTTGCAGCCGAGCGGAAAATTTCCCACCTTGGGCCGGTCTTGGAACTCCCAAGAAAATCCAGTCTTTCCCCCCCCTCCCTACCTTCCAGGTTGCGCCGACCTACAAAAACCCTAATCCCCAACAGGATGGGTGCCTGGCATCCTTTGACCGCGGGGACAGAATTGCAATCGTGAAAAGCTCCCAGCGGATCTTAAAAGAAAAACCTAACAATTTAATAAGGGGTTATTGGGTAAAAAATAGATAAATAAATCCTGATGGTGGTTAAACGATAGTCCAGCGGTTCTGGAAACGTCGCTCTTTGCTGCCACCCGGTGGCTCTCTGGATTGTTACAGCCTCCATCTGGCTACCTTAATTCTGCTTTGCTGGAATTAACAGCGAGCTAAAAATGTAATTTGCCCGGGCCTCTTTCTTTCCAGAGGTGAATCGTCTTACCGGCGTTGGATGTCTTTTAATCCTTAATAATGCAAGGCTATCAAGAGGCCTGCAGCAGTAAGTTCTGCTGAATTCAGGGGATATTTATTTATTTATTATTGGGACTTATATGCCGCCCTATCTCCCGAAGGACTCAGGGCGGCTAAGAACAATAAAATACAACAATACAAAAGTTAAAAAGAATTAAATTAACAGCCCCAATAGAATAAATTAAAATTGGAGTTAAAAATTAAAAAACATTGTAAAATCCATATTAGTCCAAAGGTTACCCTTCAGTCTGAACCTAGGTTTGTACACTACTCTTTGCACAACACCAAGGCAAAAAGGGTTGTGTTTATGGCTTAACGTGTTGCACGAACCTAGCAAAGCATGGTTTATTGAATACACCCTTGGTTGGGTAAGCCATTGTTTAGTGCAGGGGTCTTGCAACTTGGCCCTTTTATGACTTGTGGACTCCAACTCCCAGAATTCCTCAGCCAGGCTGAGGAATTCTGGGAGTTGAAGTCCACAAGTCATAAAAGGGCCAAGTTTGAAGATCCCTGGTTTGGTGGTTTATAGGAACGTAGTCTGTGATTTTTAAGAAGACTTTGGTCAACCACTTGTCTGAAATGGTACAGGGTTTCCAGCTTGAGCAGGGGGTTGGAGTAGATGACCTCCAAGGTCCCTTCCAACTCTGTTATTCTGTACTGTGTTCAGTTTGAACAGTTATCTTTCAGTTTGTTTCTCTTGGGAAAGCAACATTGTTCTGTGAACACGGTCCTGATCCGAAACAAGCTTGAGAATGACAAGCATTCTTGGTTTTTTGATGGCGTATTTGCTGTAATAGTTCACAACCTAGATTTGGGCTGTGAGTTCTTGTTCCATTGCTTTGCTTAAAAAACCCCCAAACCCATCTGTGTTTACGTGGAGTAAGCCATCCTTGGTGCTCTCTTAGCTTGTGTTTTTTTCCTCGCAGACATTTTATTACCAAGCTAGGTAACGTCATCAGTGCTAATAGGGAAGGAGTCTTCAAACTTAGCCCTTTTATGACTTGTGGACTTCAACTCCCAGAATTCCTCAGCCAGGCAAGCTGGCTGAAGAATTCTGGGAGTTGAAGTCTACAAGTCATAAAAGGGCCAAGTTTGAAGGCCCCTGTAATAGGGAATGGGGCTGATCTTGGTTTATATTCTTGGGCCTCGCCCTGTCAGTGTTAGTGGGACCATTCTTGAAGGTTGTTTGCTTGGGGTGTTTACTGGTAGCCTCTTTGGCGGTTGCTGGATTGGGATATTGTTTACTTCTTGATTGCTGATCTGAGGTTAACCTTGGTGTTAATAATACTCTACTCGCCCACTCCCACATGCCATATATTAAGAATTGTATTCTTTCCTTGGGGCCTTATAAATACCCCATTCCGTTACGGTATATCCTGTATGTTTTAGAACAGAGGTCTTCAAACTCGGCCCTTTTATGACTCATGGACTTCAACTCCCAGAATTCCTCAGCCAGCATGCCTGGCTGAGAAATTCTGGGAGTTGAAGTCCATGAGTCATAAAAGGGCCGAGTTTGAAGACCTCTGTTTTAGAAGAACTAGTTTTAGACATCTTCAGCAAACATATTTTTGGGGCGGTTGTGCCTTTAAGTCAGGGGTCTTCCAACTTGGCCCTTTGATGACTTGTGGACTTCAACTCCCAGAATTCCTCAGCCAGCGTGCCTGGCTGAGGAATTCTGGGAGCTGAAGTCCACAAGTCATCAAAGGGCCAAGTTGGAAGATCCCTGCTTTAAGTCATTCTTAAATTCTGGTGACTTCACAAATCCATGCTGCCTTCTAGACTTTTTTTGCAAATGTTTCTCTCTTTTTTTTTGGTCATTGCCTTTTTTTTTTTTTTAGGGCTGAGAGAAGCGACTGGCTGGGGTGAAAGAACTCCAGTCTGTTGCTACTCTATCAGCTTAACCACTAGACCGCATTGCCTCTGGGCGAACATGCCAGGAGAAAGATTCTTGATTGTTCTTTTCTCCACTCGCCCTTGAAAAGTCAATCGGTAATCCACAATTGCAGTTTGATATTATGTTGATTTAAGGGGGGGTTACGCTATTTTTGAAACTTAACATTAAGAAAACCAAGATCATGGCCTCAGGCTCTCTCAATTCCTGGCAAATAGATGGGGAAGAAATGGAGGTAGTGACAGATTTTATTTTCCTGGGCTCCAAGATCACCAAAGACGGGGACGGCAGCCAAGAAATTAAAAGACGCTTTCTCCTGGGGAGGAAAGCCGTGGCAAATCTAGACAGCACACTAAAAAGCAGAGACATCACCCTGCCAACAAAAGTGCGTATAGTCAAGGCTATGGTCTTCCCAGTTGCAATGTATGGCAGTGAAAGCTGGACCACAAGAAAGGCTGAGCGCCAAAGAATTGAGGCCTTTGAACTCTGGTGCTGGAGAAGACTCCTGCGAGTCCCTTGGACTGCAAGGCGATCAAACCGGTCAGTCCTAGAGGAGATCAACCCTGACTGCTCTTTAGAAGGCCAGATCCTGAAGCAGAAACTCAAATACTTTGGCCACCTAATGAGAAGGAAGGACTCCCTGGAGAAGAGCCTCATGCTGGGAAAGATTCAGGGCGAGAGAAGAACGGGACGACAGAGAATGACGTGGCTGGATGGAGTCACTGAAGCAGTAGGCGTGAGCCTCAATGGACTCCAGAAGATGGTAGAGGACAGGAAGGCCTGGAGGAACGTTGTCCATAGGGTCGCGATGGGTCGGACACGACTTCGCAACTAACAACAACATGCTATTTTGGTTTTGAACACATAGGCAGACATCAAGAGTGTGGACTCCTTGGTGCTTCCTGAGTGTGAATGTTTGTTTGCAGGTGTTTCATCATCAGGGCCAGTGAGAAGGGAACATGCTAGCACTGGCAGTGTTGCCTAATCATACAATGAAATGTGTGCAAGCAAACCAGTAGGCTTAAGAGGGCACCAAGGACCCCTGGACCTCAGGAATTCTGGGAATTGTAACCCTGAGGATGGGCTGCAGCACAGATCCCAAAGCTAGGCAGACAAAACCCCGGTTGGCCGACCCAGATTGGATCCTGCAACATTATCCTGGGATGCTTACATTCGCCTTCATTTGAAAATGATCAGAAGCCACTTTTTTTTTTCTGGTGCCATTGTAATTTTGAACGGTCGCTAAATGCATGGTAGTAAGTTGAGGACCACATATACTCGTCCTAACACATATTTTCACTGAAACCGGGGCGCTGCTGTGGAATTAGGACACCCCCCACCCCCTTAACTTGCCTGCTGATGCTTATAAGGATGTAATATTTCCCTTCGCCCGGAGCAAAGTGCACCCTTTGTTCCACGTCTGCTTTCCAGCATTAAGATGCCTTCTTTTTAAAAGCAGCGTGTCAAATTGTCCTGATGCTCCTGGGACAGTTATTTTGGGCAAGATGTCTAGAGGGTTACATTTCGTGAAGGATACCTAAATCTCACTCCTGTAATGTGTAATTTCCATTTCCATTTCCATTCTATTTCCATTTCCATTTCCTTTTCCTTTTCCTATTCCATTCCATTCCATTCCATTCCATTCTCTATTCTATTCTATTCTATTCTATTCTATTCTATTCTATTCTATTCTATTCTATTCTATTCCATTTCCATTTCCATTTCCATTCTCTATTCTCTATTCTCTATTCTCTATTCTCTATTCTCTATTCTCTGTATTCTGTTCTGTTCTGTTCCGTTCCATTCCCATTCCCATTCCATATTCTATTCTATTCCATTTCCATTTGCATTCCATTTTCTATTCTATTCTATTCCATTGCATTCCATTCTCTATTCTCTATTTTGTTGTATTGTATTGTATTGTATTGTATTGTATTGTATTCTATTCTATTCTATTCTATTCTATTCTATTCTATTCTATTCTATTCTATTCTATTCTATTCTTTTCCATTTCCATTTCCATTTCCATTTCCATTCCATTCCATTTCCATTCCATTCCATTTCCATTCCATTCCATTCCATTCCATTCCATTCCATTCCATTCCATTCCATTCCATTCCATTCTATTCTATTCTATTCTATTCTATCCGGGAACTTTGAAAAACGGTCATGCAGACCATTGATTTTATCTTTTTAAGCAATCAGCAGAAGTGACCTGGCCTTAGCTGAAGGCATCTTTCTAAATCAGCTTTATAGCTTTCTCTTTGGTGAATGTCTGCGGGCCCTCATTACAGAGAGCAAGGAAAGGCAGCAGGCCAGGGTCAGATCCCTGTGCTCATCTCTCCTGCAGCCTTTGTCTCCTCTGGCTGAGAGCCAGCAGCTCTGGAGTCCGTGATTTCAGAGTCCCAGTTTCCCACCCGTCTCCGCTCGCTCTTCTTCCCAGGGAACCTTTACTGCTCGGTAGCTTTGCATGAAGGGGGGGGAAAAAATAGGTCCAGTGAGAATCTTTTGTCTTTGTAAGGATAAAGTCTTACAGTCCCTTGTAGAAACTGCAACCTGTTTTTGATTAAACGTTTGACCAGTCTAGTAGCTTGACTTTACAGTTGTTCATTTAACGACCATCAAAGTCACAACGGCACTGACAAAAGTGACTTACAACTGGTTCTCTCTCTCAAAAAGAAAAAGGCAGATGACCAAGCTATTCAGTATACTTTAGATTCTAGAACATGGGATACCTTTTATCAAAAGATTTTCTTGATACCCACGGAATTTAGTGGAGTGGAGCGCAGCGCAGCGATCTTGCAACAGACATAGACTGAGTTTGCATATGGAGCTAAGCGCACCGTCCAAATGGAATAATAAAAGCAAGGGTAGATTTGATAACAATTCCCTCTTTCCTGTAAGTTATGAGCTGGGGTACCTAAAGATGGGAAAAACAAGCAAAACGTGTGTTCTGTGGCAAGGAATTAACTTTTATTAAAAGGAGCAATGAGGACTGTGCATTAAGAGTGTCTGCCTCCATAGGTCTTACATAAGCAAGTTTGAATGCAATGACGCTGGTATCCTTAATAAGTTTTTATTCCTTAAATAAAAAGAGAAGAAGTAGGTCAACTGTCAATGGATGCTGAATGTAGTTCGAATGCATGTATGTATTTATGTATGTATTTACACACCCTCTTCACGACCTGTTTTCCTTGTTCCCTTCTGGGAGGAGGGGGCTTCATGGTATCAGTAGCAGAACATCCAGATCCAGCCAGTTTCATTCCATACAGCATTAACCTTGTGAACTCTCAAGCTTCTTCCTTCCGTTATATATTCAAGATGGACAGTATTTAATATTTATTTGTTATGTATATGTAGGGGTGTGGGTCTATACATAACCGGAATAACAGGCAAGTTTGGCCCTGGAGTACAAAATGAAGCAGGGCACAGGCTGATAGAATTTTGTCAAGAGAATACGATGGTCATAGCAAACACTCTATTCCAACAACCCAAGAGACGGCTCTACACATGGACATCACCAGACGGTCAACACAGAAATCAGATTGACTATGTGCTCTGCAGCCAAAGATGGAGAAGCTCTGTACCAAGGGTGTCAAACTCAATTTCATTGAGGGCCGCATCAGCATTGCGGTTGCCCTCGGGGGTGGGTGGGGGTGGGCGGTGGGCATGGCCTACTGGGTGGGCGTGGCTGGAGTGCGTGTGGCCTACTTGGGTGGGCATGGCCAGCTCTACATTGTTTGCGTCAAGGGTGCCTATGGGGCCCTGGGCAGGAGTGGGACAGGTCTGAGGGTCTCTGGCAGAAGGAGATGGGACCAGGGCAAGTGCCAAGGCATGGTCCACTGGAGGAGCTTTGCTGTTCCTCTCAGGCCATGTGGGGGGGGACTGGACGGTGGCGCGGAGGTCAGATGCCCAGTCCAGCCCTCGCCTACTTCACATATCCGGCTTGGTGGGCGCTGGGGGAGGGGATGCCATGAGCAGCGTGAGAGTCAATATCTGTGCAATGCTGCCCAGCCCCCAACCTGCCTGGTTTTGGCAGACAGCGGGGTGCTCTCCTCACAGTGCCGAGAGGCTGAGCCGGGTGGCATGAATCTGAGAGAAGCGCAACGCTGCCCAGCCCCTAGCCTGCCCGAAGTAGGCAGGGCCATGTGCTGGCCACTTCCAGGCGATGGTGCATTTCTTCATTCCTCACAAAGGGTGGTACTTTCCCAGCGTGCACCCAGGGGGCAGTGCCAACGCAGCAGGGACCAGTCCCTCACTGTTTCCAGACGGCCTTGTGGAGCTAAGACTGACTGTATTTCAGCATGGATGGCCACCATGAAATTGTACATTGGCTCCTGGGCGGCCGGGGCCAAGGCAGCGGGGGCCGTTCCCTCTCTGTTTTCAGGATGGCTTCACAGGCCACATGAAACCACTTCACGGGCCGGATCTGGCCCCCGGGCCTTCTGTTTGAGATGTCTGCTCTATACAATCAGTAAAAACAAGACCAGGAGCTGACTGTGGCTCAGACCATGAGCTTCTCGTTGCAAAGTTTAGGCTTAAACTGAAGAAAGTAGGGAAAAGCACTAGGCCACTCAGGTATGAATTAAATCATATCCCTGTTGAACATACAGTAGAGGTGACAAATAGATTTAAGGAATTAGATCTGATAGAGTTCATGAAGAAATATGGACAGAGGTTCGCAACATTGTACAAGAGGTAGCAACTAAAACCATCCCAAAGAAAAAGAAATGCAAGAAAGCAAAATGGCTGTCTGAGGAAGCTTTGCAAATAGCTGAGGAAAGGAGGGAAGCGAAAGGCAAGGGAGAAAAAGAAAGATACGCCCAATTGAATGCAGAATTCCAGAGAATAGCTAGAAGAGATAAGAATGCCTTCTTAAATGAACAGTGCAAAGAAATAGAAGAAAACAATAGAATAGGGAGGACCAGAGATCTCTTCAAGAAAATTGGAGAGATGAAGGGAACGTTTCATGCAAAAATGGGCATGATAAAGGATCAGAATGGCAGGGACGTAACAGAGGCAGAAGAGATTAAGAAGAGGTGGCAAAATTGCACAGAAGAACTATACAAGAATGAGCTTAATGTCCCTGATAATCACAATGAGGTGGTCACTGACCTCGAGCCAGACATCCTAGAATGTGAAGTGAAGTGGGCCTTAGAAAAGCTGAGCAACAACAAAGCTAGTGGAGGTGACAGTATTCCAGCTGAGCTATTCAAAATCTTAAAAGACGATGCAGTAAAAGTGCTACACTCCATTTGCCAGCAAATTTTGAAAACTCAACAGTGGCCACAGGATTGGAAAAGATCAGTTTACATTCCAGTTCCAAAGAAAGGCAGTGCCAAGAATGTTCAAACTACCGCACCATTGCACTCATTTCTCTAGTAAAGTTATGCTTAAAATCCTACAAGCTAGACTCCAGCAGTATGTGGATCGAGAACTACCAGAAGTACAGGGAGGATTTCAAAGAGGCAGAGGAACTAGAGATCAAATTGCTAACATACGCTGGATCATGGAGAAAGCTAGGGAGTTCCAGAAAAACATCTACTTCTGCTTCATTGACTATGCTAAAGCCTTTGATTGTGTGGATCACAACAAACTGTGGCAAGTCCTTAAAGAGATGGGCATACCAGACCATCTTATTTGTCTCTTGAGAAACCTATATGTGGGCCAAGAAGCAACAGTGAGAACTGGACACGGAACCACTGATTGGTTCAAAATTGGGAAAGGAGTCCGGCAAGGCTGTATACTGTTGCCCTGCCTATTTAACTTATATGCAGAGCACATCATGAGAAAGGCAGGGCTAGATGAATCAAAAGTTGGAATTAACATTGCCGGGAGAAATATCAACAACCTAAGATATGCAGATGATACCACTGTAATGGCAGAAAGTGAAGAAGAACTAAAGAGCCTCTTGTTGCGGGTGAAGAAGGAGAGTGCAAAACTTGGGTTGAAACTAAACATTAAGAAAACCAAGATCATGGCATCTGGCCCTCTCAATTCCTAGTAAATAGATGGGGAAGAAATGGAGGTAGTGACAGATTTTATTTTCCTGGGCTCCAAGATCACTGCAGATGGGGACTGCAGCCAAGAAATTAAAAGACGCTTGCTCCTGGGGAGGAAAGCCATGGCAAATCTAGACAGCACACTAAAAAGCAGAGACATCACCCTGCCAACAAAAGTGCATATAATCAAGGCTGTGGTCTTCCCAGTTGCAACGTATAGCTGTGAAAGTTGGACCGTAAGAAAGGCTGAACGCCAAAGAATTGAAGCTTTTGAACTCTGGTGCTGGAGAAGACTCCTGCGAGTCCCTTGGACTGCAAGGCGATCAAACCGGTCAGTCCTAGAGGAGATCAACCCTGACTGCTCTTTAGAAGGCCAGATCCTGAAGTGGAAACTCAAATACTTTGGCCACCTAATGAGAAGGAAGGACTCACTGGAGAAGAGCCTAATGCTGGGAAAGGTTGAGGGCGAGAGAAGAAGGGGACGACAGAGAATGAGGTGGCTGGATGGAGTCACTGAAGCAGGAGGCGTGAGCTTAAATGGACTCCAGAAGATGGTAGAGGACAGGAAGGCCTGGAGGAATGTTGTCCATAGGGTCGCGATGGGTCGGACACGACTTCGCAGCTAAGAACAACAACATATAGTATAGTTAGGTGTGTGTCATGTATGTGTTCCACTTTGACAGTTTGCAACTAAATTTCATTTTTGATGTGTGCCATTGTGCCCACAGTAAAAAAATGACAATAAGGGTTATCTTATCTTACATGACAGACATTGATATCTGAAAATAGATTTGAGTATGTGTGTGGATACTTAAGGGTAAAGCTTAATTCCTTGCCACAGTGCGAATCTATATCTATCTCTCTATCTATCTATCTATCTATCTATCTATCTATCTATCTATCTATCTATCTATATCTATCTACCTGCCTGCCTACCTACCTACCTACCTACCTACCTATCTATCTATCTATCTATCTAATCTATCATATGACGGACATTGATATCTGAAAATAAATTTGAATATGTTTGTGGATACTCAAGGATAAAGGTTAATTCCTTGCCACAGTGTGAATTTGTCTGTCTGTCTATCAATCATATGACAGACATTGATATCTGAAAATAGATTTATGTTTGTGGATACTGAAAGATAAAGGTTAATTCGTTGCCACAGACCACACATTGTTCATTACACACGCATACACATATGTATATCCTTTTATGACCCTGTAATTCCTTAATTCAGGGTAGAGTCAGGGCGACTGGATGGAGCTGAGCATTTACTAGCCGGGTGCCCTTCCTGACTCCTATGTGGAGTTCACAGCAGATACTTTTTCTTTGTGCCCTAGGAGAGAAATATTTTCCCCCCTTTCAAGTGGGAGGTGAGCGTTTTCACCACTAGGCCACTATTCTGTATGTATCATGCATGTATGGATGTGTACACACACACACACACACACACACATGTTTCACCTGTTAAAAACAGTAAAATATGAACGTTAAAAAGATCTACATTCAGATACCAATGTTATGCCATCTAACCATTGAAGCATAGCATTGTTTATCTAGGGGGGGGGAAATCAACTACTGGACGCTACGTGGTTTGAACGAGTAATCATTATGAATGAAGTCCATTGATATTGATCAGTCATATAGAAAGAATGAATGAAAATCACATGGCAAAGGTAACAATGTGAAGGAAGATTGAATGGGTCAAGAGGAGCTCAAGAACTGAGAAAGTTTTGGTTGGATGGAACCGGTGGACTTTGATGCCAGCTTATCTACCCAAGGTGTTGGCAAGGGGCACGTCATGACGTCACTGCAAATGATGACCTCAAGATGGTTGTGGGAACGTATTGTGGTTTCTTCTAGAGACCTATGACAATTGGGACATCTAGTAAACATCTGAGGTTGATCAAGAGAGTTCTTTTCATGTCTGATAAATGTCCAATTTATTTTGGGGCAAAAGTTAGCAGGGCCAGGAAATATTTAAAAAAAAAACATCTGGCAGAGACTTCACATGAAATTCACAGTGCAATTACAGATTTAGAGAGTACAAACAGCGGGCAAAAAAATGGATTTTAAGGTGGAAAACGCTGCCTTTGAAGATGCAGTCTTTTTTCTGCACTGAGTATATTTGCAGCTTTGGAATATGAGTGGATTACCTTTCTTTTTTTAAAAAAATGTTTCTAGATGAATAGATTTGAAGTATGAAGATTTGAACTTGGGAAAAAGAAATTCACCTTAAATTGCTTTCCTCAAACGTTCCTTCTGACCCAGAAAAAGGATTTAGCCATGGTTTAATCAACCAGTTTCTGGGTTTGTCTTGCACAGTTGAACTGTAAAATATGACTGAAAGCTGATACTTCAGCATGCTACCTGTTTGGGTAAGGAAACATCTGGAAGAAAACAACCAAACAGAGAACACCAAGGGCCCCATAGTCCTCCTCCTCCTCCTCTGATGATGATGTTACTTAGTTGGGTGATGAAAGGAAACAACCAAGCTCAGAGAGCACCGAGGACCCCACACTTCAACCCTGAGCTACAAATATTCTCTTCTACTGTGCTGATACTTCATTATGTCCTGTAATGAAATCCATAGCAGCAACAGATGGAAAGTCATCAAGAAGAGAAGCAACCTGGAATTAAGGAGAAACTTTCTGACAGTGAGAACAATTAACCAGTGGAACTACCTGCCTCCAGAAGTGGTGAATGCTCCAACACTGGAAGTTTTTAAGAAGAGACTGGACAGCCATTTGTCTGGAGTGGTATAGGGTTTCCTGCCTGAGCAGGGGGTTGGACTAGATGACCTCCAAGGTCCCTTCCAACTTTAACAACAACAACAATAATAATAATAATAGAGAGAAGCAACCTGTAATTAAGGAGAAACTTCCTGACAGTTAGAACAACTAACCAGTGGAACCACCTGCCTCCAGAAGCGGTGAATGCTCCAACACTGGAAGTTTTTAAGAAGAGACTGGACAGCCATTTGTCTGAATTGGTATAAGGTTTCCAGCCTGAGCAGAGGGTTGGACTAGATGACCTCCAAGGTCCCTTCCAACTACTACTACTACTACTGATGATGATTGCCATGCTTTTTGTTTGCTTCCTCTTTAAAATGAGGATGACTTTTATCAAATATGGATGTGGAAAGGTTGGGAAAGGTTGGGGATCGGGCTGCCCTGTCGTAACATGACAGTCAAAATATAGGCGATGAATAAAGTGGAGGAAGCCAGAGTTACGTCTGAAGTGATGCAGAAACAGTCTAAGAATGAGACGTTGGCCTCCATCTTGACTCAGTTGCTCATCTTCATCTGTGTTCATATAATACCCTGAATAACAAACTAGCGACTAATGTTTTAGCTTTGCATGTTAGGCTGACTTAGCCTGTTTAATTAGCTAATTAGTTACTCTATTTTGCTACATGGAAGTTGGTCAAATTGAATAAATGCTGGTTAATCCTAGTTTGTGGTATGAACCCAGCTCTTAGCAATATGTTGATTGTAAGGGCCCTGCCCAGCAAACCCCATTCATAGGATCTTCCCTGGAGGCCAAAGTTGATTTCTTTTGCACCTTGGTGAGTCCCTGGCTTCCATATTGAATTTACTCTCTCCTTTCTCAGACTGGTGCTAGGTGACTTTAGCAGCCCCCTGCATCATATCTGTTGAATGGAATGGAATGGAATAGAATAAAATAGAATAGAATAGGTTCAGAATAGAATAGAATAGGAATAGGGATAGGAATAGGAATAGGAATAGAATAGAAAATATGGAATGGAATGGAATAGAATAGAAAATATGGAATGGAATAGAATGGAATGGAATAGAATAAAATAGAATAGAATAGGTTCAGAATAGAATAGAATGGAACGGAACAGAACAGAATAGGAGTAACAGTAGAATAGAATAGGTTTAGATTTAGAATATAGAATAGAATAGAAATTGAATAGAAATTAGACTAGACTAGAACAGAACCGAACCGAATAGAATAGAATAGAATATATGGAATGAAATAATAATAGAATAGAATAGAATATAGAATATAGAATAAGAATAGAAAATAGAATAGAATAGAAAATATGGAATGGAATAGAACGGAATGGAATAGAATAAAATAGAATAGAATAGGTTCAGAATAGAATAGAATGGAACGGAACAGAACAGAACAGAATAGGAGTAACAGTAGAATAGAATAGGTTTAGAATATAGAATAGAATAGAAATTGAATAGAAATTAGACTAGACTAGACTAGACTAGAACAGAATAGAATAGAATAGAATAGAACAGAATATATTGAATGAAATAATAGAATAGAATAGAATAGAATATAGAATAACAGGATAGACCAGGGGTGTCAAACTCAATTTCATTGAGGGCCGCATCAGCATGGCGGTTGCCCTCAGGGGGCCGGGTGAGCGTGGCCTGGGTGGGTGTGGCCTACTGGGTGGGCGTGGCTAGAGTGCGTGTGGCCTACTGGGTGGGCGTGGCCAGCTCTACATCGTTGGCATCAAGGGTGCCTATGGGGGCCTGGGCAGGAGTGGGACAGATCTGAGGGTCTCTGGTGGAAGGAGGGTCTCTGGGCCAGGGCCAAGGCAGTGGGGGCCGTTCCCTCCCTGTTTCCAGGATGGCTTTGCGGGCCACATGAAACCACTTCGCAGGTCGGATCCGGCCCCCGGGCCTTGTGTTTGACATGTCTGGAATAGAGAATAGAATAGAATAGAAAATATGGAATGGAATAGAATAAAATAGAATAGAATAGGTTCAGGATAGAATAGAATGGAACGGAACAGAACAGAACAGAATAGGAGTAACAGTAGAATAGAATAGGTTTAGAATATAGAATAGAAATAGAATAGAATAGAATAGAAATTAGACTAGACTAGAACAGAGTAGAATAGAATAGAATATATGGAATGAAATAATAGAATAGAATAGAATAGAATAGAATAGAATAGAATAGAATAGAATAGAATATAGAATAACAGAATAGAAAATAGAATAGAACAGAAACTAGACTAGAACAGAACAGAACAGAACAGAATAACAGGGTTTGGAAGGTGATTTGGCAGGTCTTCTAGTCCAGCCCCCTGGGAGAAGATGCCTAACAGGAGGTTCATGGGAATTGAAACCCAGGCAGGGTTCACACTTGACAGGAAACTGCACTGCTGTTTGTTTGGCTGTGGACTTTTCCTGTACGAACCCAGCCATCCCCCTTGCAAACTTGGGTTTATGGCTTATCAGCGTTCTGCAGTGCGCGACCCATGTAAGTCATGCACCCAGTTACTGCTATCCTATTGCAGGCAGTATCTTCCTACTTTTTATTAAAACGTTGCACAGAAAACCCGAGCATGGGAGAAGGCAAACAAAGAAAGGCTGCTTTCCCCCCCCCCTCTCGGCTGGCAGCAGGCAGTGCCGAAAGTATAAGCGTGCCAGGTCAGGAGTTAAGGTGCCAGGTGTTGTTTCCCCCCCCCCATATGCCTCCCATGCAGGGTTTTCCCCTCTTCCAACCCCCACCCCACCCCGAGGCACAAGACGATCTAATATGTTCACACGTGCAGAGCACACCCAGGAAGCAAATGCAAGTAAACTCCCCTGCATAATTTTGCAGCCTTTGCAGTTACCATTTATTTTCCTTCCCCTTAAGAAAGGGCACAACGGCAGTAGGAAACTGGCTGTGACGTTGCAGGTTGGCTGCCTGGTACCCAGCAATGGGGCTTTAGAAAAAGCATGCCAAAACAGGGCGAGGGGATTTTTGTAGGAAAGCAAGTGGAAGGACGGGTGGGGGGGAAAACCAACACCCACTGGTAGGTCTTGTTCTTTCATTCCGTTTAGCACAATTCCTGGGAAAAGTTGGTTTGGGCAGCAAGGAAGCTTCCTCTGAGTTAAATGACTGCTTATGGGTGACTGCCGGCATCATTTCAGTCCTATGCTGTCCAGTAGCAATGGATTCCCTTTTTACACACACACACACACACACACACACACACACACACACAGAGAGAGAGAGAGAGAGAGAGAGAGAGAGAGAGAGAGAGAGCGCAATCTTCTGCTCTTTGAAGGGCTGTCACAGAGAACATGGAGTCCACCTATTTTCCAAAGCAGCTGAACGCCGGAGAAGAAGCAACGGATGGAAGTTTATCAAAAGAGAGTTCCAACCTAGAACTAAGGAGAATTTTCCTGACAGAACAATTAATCAATAGAATGACTTGTTTTCAGAAGTGGGTGCTCCATCACTGGAGGTTTTCAAGAAGAGATTGGACAGCCATTCGTCTGAAATGGAGTTAGGGCAGGGGTCTTCGAACTTGGCCCTTTGATGACTTGTGGACTTCAACTCCCAGAGTTCCTCAGCCAGGCGCGCGTGCCTGGCTGAGGAATTCTGGGAGTTGAAGTCCACAAGTCCTTAAAAGGGCCAGGTTTGAAGACCTCTGGGCTAGAGCAATGTTTCTCTTTTAAGATGGGTAAACTTCAACTTCCAGAATTCTCCTTTAAATGAGTGGACCAGCAAAGCTGTCGGGGGAATTCTGGGAGTTGCAGTCCACACATCTTAAGGTTGACGAGGTTAAGATTGACACTAACCAAAGAGAGAATCAACTAGAACTAGGGAGCAACTTCCTGACAGTGAGGACAATTAACCTGTGGAACTCCTTGCCTCCAGAAGCTGTGAACGCTCCAACACTGGAGGTTTTTAAGAAGAGACTGAACAGCCATTTGTCTGAAATCGTATAGGGTTTCCTCCCTGAGCAGGGGGTTGAACTAGATGGCCTCCAAGGTCCCTTCCAATGCTGCTGCTGCTGCTGCTATTATTATTATTATTATTATTACCGGTCCACTAGTTTTAAACCGGTGCTAAGATTTAATTGCCGGTTCTGATGGGTCCCGAGGTGACTTTGGGCTAAAGCTGCGGTTGCTGAAGCTCAGAGGGGAGAATCCTAGCCAGGAAGCCTCTGATCCAACCGCTGCTTTAGGAGCTGAAGAGTTAATTCTGTCCAGAACGGAGAACCTTCTAGCGCTGTCACTGACACCTCTGTGACTTTGGCCCTCTTCCTTATTATCTCTCATCTCTGCCTCCTGGTTGCCTGGCAACCCCCATCACCGGTGACAGGCCTTGGTCCTTCCATGTTACTTTTATACCACCCTCTTTTTTTTTCATCGCTGTAAAAAAAAAAGGAGGAAGAATTAAAATTTGCTCTTTTTAATGGAAGGATTGGACCGCTTGTGAGTAAGATTAAAGGATGCCCTGTCAGTTTGCTTACCCTATGGAGGAAGAGGGGGTGGGGGTGGGGCTTGCATTGCATCCAACTTCGGCGAGTAAAAATACTTTTTCCAGAAATGAAGATGACCCTGAACTGAAGACGATGCCGCCCCCCCCCCAAAGGAAGATTTCACAGGCTGGTTCCATTACTTGTTTTCTCAGACATCCAAAATGATGCTTCTGTTTTAAAAAATACATCACTTTAGGGGTGAAAATATCTGTCCAGAGGATGAGTGGGTCACACTGCATTAAAAATATAGAGATCCAAGCTGTGTTCGGGCGTGCATTTCCTTGAGCCTATACCAGGAACATAGCTTGCTGTGGTTTATTCAGTAGGCCAAGGCGAATTCTTGCTTAGCATTAAGTCTCAATCTGGTTGGAAGGCAATTTGTGTTTAGATTAAGGAGAGACAGAATGAGTCTTTGCTGAGTTCTATCATGGTTTGGATCACTAGAATGATTTTTGTAGGATAAATAAAAACAACAATAATAATAAAAGCTGGAAGGGACCTTGAAGGTCATCTAGTCCAACCCCCTGCTCAGGCAGGAAACCCCATTCCATTTCAGACAAATGGCTGTCCAATCTCTTCTTAAAAACCTCCAGTGATGGAGCATTCACAACTTCTGGTGGCAAGCTGTTCCACTGGTTAATTCCTCTGACTGTCAGGAAGTTTCTCCTTAGTTCCAGGTTGCTTTTCTCCTTGATTAGTTTCCATCCGTTGCTGCTTCTCCTGCCTTCAGGTGCTTTGGAGAATAGCTTGACTCCCTCTTCTTTGGGGCAAACCTCAAATATTGGAACAGTGTTATCATTAAACAATGACATACATTCTCTTCATTAAACTAGACCAGGGGTAGGCAACCTTGGCTCTTTTCCGACTCGTGGACTTCAACTCCCAGAATTCCTGAGCCAGCCTTGTGGCCTTGCCAAGGCCTTGTACAGGGATTTTCAACCTTTTCACCCATTGTACCACTTTTAGGATATGGTGACATCCGAGGACCACCAGTCGCCTAGCAAGGTGTCAAAAACTTGATGACCCAAAAAAAAAAAAAGGAAAAAAGTGATGAAGTACAGGTAGTCCTCGACTTACAACAGTTCGCTTAGTGACTGTTCGAAGTTACAATGGCACTGAAAAAAGTGCCCCCCGAGCCACAGCCGAGCAAGACACCTGCCTGCCCGCCCGGGGGCGCTCTTCCTCCTGTCCGAGGTTTTCATGGTTGTGAGCATTTCTGTTGAGGATTGGCAGCGGGGGTGGGGTGGGGTGTGTTTGGGTTTTATTCCCCCCATCTGCTGGGTGGTTGCAGCAGGTTTTGGTCGCTTCACATGACCCTGGGACACTGTGACCGTCATAAACATGAAACAGTTGCCAAGCATCTGAATGTACATCACAAGACCCTGGAGATGCTGCAACATTCCGGCTGATCGGCGCTTCTTCTGGGCTCAGAAGCGCCAGGATCAGCGCCGAGCTCCATCTGGATCCTGGTGCTGATCCTGGTGCTTCCGCTGAGCCCCGACAGCCTTGCAGCTCCAGCCGTCTCTCGCTCAGGCTTGTGCGGTGCTGCCCCCGGTTCAGCTCATTCCCCTCCCCCGCTACCCCTTTTCTAGGATGGTTGCGTACCACCAGCCAGGTGCCTATGTATCACAGGTGGTACCCGTACCATTGGTTGAAAAGCCCTGGACTAGAAGATCTCCAAGTTCCCTTCCAACTTTAGGATTAGGATTATCCCTGCTCTATAGGAAATAAATATGTGAATAAAAATGCATGATGGAAGTATCGATGCTGTTTCCCTCAGTATGTTTTCTAAGGCCTCTGCAAAAACCAATCCATGGAGAAAGAGATAATGTAAATCTTTGCCTCCCGTTTATATGTCTCCCGGCTTTTCAAGTATTTTTCCCCAGCTACCTGTTTTTGAAGTCTGAGGGTGTTCACTAAATAGAGATCAAGCTGTATTTTCTTAATAGCTGAACTGAGGGGCAGGAGCATCGATAGAGAGGTTTGAGTGGTCGAGTGTAGGATGTAAACTAAATCAGAAATTATCTAACGTAAAGTTCCAACACAACATATTTTTATTTATTTAATTAGATGTGAATCAAATGAGATATTATCTGTGATAATCTCCCAACATCCTATTTAATTATTTATTAGATTGTTTTAGTAACAAAGGCAGGATAAAATTATTAATAACACAGTCCCCCCCCACCCCGGTCCTTCTCTTCATTAAACTGGACATTCCCAATTCCAGCAACCGTTCCTTGTATGTTTTAGCCTCCAGTCCCCTGATCATCTTCGTTGCTCTTCTCTGCACTCTTTCTGGAGTCTCGACATCCTTTTTACATTGTGGTGACCAAAACTGGATGCAGGATTCCAGGTGTGGCCTTACCAAGGCCTTGTAAAGTGGTATTAACACTTCAGGTGATCTTGATTCCATCCCTCTGTTGAGGCAGCCTAGCACTGTGTTGGCTTTTTTGGCAGCTGCAGCACACGGCTGGCTCATATTTAAGGGATTGTCCACTAGGACTTCGAGATCCCTCTCACAGTTACTACTACTGAGCAAGGTATTGGCACTCTGGAAAGGGTGCAGAGAAGAGCAACAAAGATGATTAGGGGACTGGAGGCCGAAACATACAAGGAACGGTTGCTGGAATTGGGAATGTCCAATTTAATGAAGAGAAGGACAAGGGGGGACAGGATAACAGTCTTCCAGTATCTCAGGGGTGGCCCCAAAGAAGAGGGAGTCAAGCTATTCTCCAAAGCGCCAGAAGGCAGGACAAGAAGCAACGGATGGAAACTACTCAAGGAGAGAAGCAACCTAGAACTAAGGAGGAACTTCCTGACAAGTGAGAACAATTAACCAGTGGAACCACCTGCCTCCAGAAGCTGTGAATGCTCCAACACTGGAAATTTTTAAGAAGAGACTGGACAGCCATTTGTCCGAAATGGTATAGGGTTTCCTGCCTGAGCAGGGGGCTGGACTAGATGACCTCCAAGGTCCCTTACATCATCATCATCATCATCATCATCATTATTATTATTTTATTATTATTATTATTATTAATTCTTCCAGCAGTGTCTTGCAGCTGCCAACAGAGCCAATGCAATCTTGGGGCTGCATCAACAGAGAGTGTCAAATTCAGAGAAAGTGATTGGGTAGCTAGCCCTCAATTTAACAACCGCAACTGAGCTCAAAATTTCTGTCACTGTGTGAGACAGTTAATTAGGTTTGCCCCATTTTACGAACTTCCTTGCCACAGTTGTTAAGTGAATCATTGCATTTTTAAAGTTAGTAGCATGGTTGTTAAGTGGAGCTGGTTTCCCCCTTGACTTTGTTTGTCGGAAGGTTTGCGGAAGGCGATTGCAGGACTCTGGGGCGCTGCCACTGTCATGACTACAAGTCAGTTTCCAAGAGTCCTGACTTTTGATCACCTGACTATGGAGATGTTGCAATGGCCGTAAGTGTGAAAAACGGGCGCAAGTCACTTTTTCAGTGCTGTTGTAACTTTGAATAGTTACTAAACGGACTAGGGCAGGGGTAGGCAACCTTGGCTCTTTTATGAGTGGTAGACTTCAACTCCCAGAATCCCTCAGCCAGCCACGCTGAGGGGAAAGGGAGAGGTTTCCAAGCTGAGCCATGCTGGCTCAGGAATTCTGGGAGTTGAAGTCCACCAGTCATGAAGGGAGCTATAGTTCCCCCATGCTGGCTGAGGAATTCTGGGAGTTGAAGTCCACCAGTCCTAAAAAAGGCAATGTGGCTTACCCCTGGCCCTATACCAAGGGTCTTCAAACTTGGCTCTTTTATGACTTGTGCACTTCAACTCCCAGAATTCCTGAGCCAACATGGCTCAGTATGGAAACCTCCATTTCTCCTCAGCATGGCTGGCTCAGGATTTCTGAGAGTTGAAGTCCACGAGTCCTAAAAGAGCCAAGGTGGCCTACCCCTGGCCTACGGATTGCGTCCCTAGCCCTCCCTACGTCTGGAGAACATCTAAGGCCATGCAAATTCCAGAATGAGCCTTGACCTGATAGAAGTGGCGCAACACCCCGCCTTGCACGGTGACCTACTATGCCTCGAAGGACAAAGAAGATGGTGGTGTTCAGCCCTGCACATGGATTGTGTTTGCATAATTTAACCAGGTTAGTTACATTCACCTCAGCATAATGTGCAAAGCTCGGTTAGTTTTAATTTTGATTAGAGTCTTTTCCCTCCCTCTCTTCTCCTCCCTCCTCTCTCTTTCTTTCCTTCTTCTCTTCTCTCTCTCTCCTCTTTCTCTCCTCTCCTGTCTCTTTGAATAGTCTGGTCCAGCCTATCGTGCACAACCGAAATATCTAGATTTACAGCCGGTATGTACCTTGCATGTTTGAAATTGCTCCTTTGGTGTCTTGTTTGCTCCTGCCGTGTTGAATTACATGCCTTTCCAGGCAGCTGAGTGTGACATTTGGGAAGGCACCGCACTTCCGTTGGCTGCAAATTCTCAGCCATGTGCTGCTGACCATGTTCTTTGTTAATTAAAAGCCCAAAGATAAGTAACTTCTCTGATGATAAGGGGAAAAGGAAGGTCACACACCAGTTGTTGCTCGCCCAGGAGAGACATAATCGGGTGCCGTTTCTCTTGGCTGCCGGTCTCTGATAGTTATACACTACTAATTTATCCTGGCAGCCAACAAGCGTTGCCCTCGTGTTGCTGATAGAAATATCGAGATGTACAGCTATGAGACTAGACTCTGACGAACGTCCTGCTGCCTGGCTAACAACAACAACAGCAACATAAAAGTTGGAAGGGACCTTGGAGGTCATCTAGTCCAACCCCCTGCTCAGGCAGGAAACCCTATACCCTATACCATTTCAGGCAAATGGCTGTCCAGTCTCTTCTTAAAAACTTCCAGTGATGGAGCACCCACAACTTCTGGTGGCAAGCAGTTCCACTGGTTAATTGTTTTAACTGTCAGGAAGTTTCTCCTTAGTTCCAGGTTGCTTCTCTCCTTGATGAGTTTCCACCCGTTGCTTCTTGTCCTGCCTTCAGGCGCTTTGGAGAAGAGCTTGACTCCTCCTTCTTTGGGGCAGCCCCTGAGATACTGGAAGGCTGCTATCATTTCACCCCTCGCCCTTCTCTTCATTAAACTGGACATCCACAATTCTAGCAACCGTTCCTTGTATCTTTTAGCCTCCAGTCCCCTGATCATCTCTCTTGCTCTTCTCTGCCCTCTTTCTATGATGATTTTTAATGGCTGGGAGGGAGCAGCCTACTTTAAAAGCAGGTCCTTGAGATGTTCTTCATTACAGCACCCAGCCCATCAAGTCAAGAGGGCCCTGGACATGTTCCTGGAGATGGCAGAAATTTTGGTCCACCTGGAGGTCTCCTGGTCCAGGAAGCGTCCTCATTCTTGCTGCTAGTTAGAATCTTTAAAGTTATTATATGAAAACAAAATGAAGGTTTCCTATGTAGAATAATAAGCTACCAGGTTAGTAAAACAGCCATATCAGAAACGATTTTAGGTTAATAGGTTAATCACACATAGTTGGAGAACTACTCAAATTCTTTTATTTAATTAAAACACTGAGAGCCTGGGTGCAGATGCATTTCTCTTCAAACAACTGTACAGTTTGTAGTGTACGTAGATTTGCAAAACAACGGGATAAAGGAATATTCCTGAACTTGGTTTTATGATTTATCTCACGGTTACTGTGAAATTGTGCGAATGGATCAATGCATTGCATGTCATCTCCGCTTGTAGAGCATGGGTTCATTGAATGAGTTTGCCAAAAATTTAAATATTGCAGAGTGTACAGCCTCTTGCTACATAACTAAGCTCCATTTCATGCCGAATAAGCTAAATTATTAATGTATCTTAAATAGAAAACTATCTTTAGATAGATTTTTACTCCAAAAGCATTTTATTAAAATAAATCCAACTTAAATTTAAAAAATCATTTTTTAAATTCTTTTTTTTAAAAAAAAATCATCGGAAGAATATGCATGGGGGATTGTTGTTGTTGTTGGCTGCGAAGTCGTGTCCGACCCATCGCGACCCCATGGACCACGTTCCTCCAGGCCTTCCTGTCCCCTTCCATCTTCTGGAGTCTATTGAAGCTCACGCCTCCTTCTTCAGTGACTCCATCCAGCCACCTCGTTCTCCGTCGTCTCCTTCTTCTCTTGCCCTCAACCAGCATTAGGCTCTTCTCCAGTGAGTCCTTCCTTCTCATTAGGTGGCCAAAGTATTTGAGTTTTAGCTTCAGGATCTGGCCTTCTAAAGAGCAGTCAAGGTTGATCTCCTCTAGGACTGACCGGTTTGATCGCCTTGCAGTCCAGCACCAGAGTTCAAAGGCCTCAATTCTTTGGTGCTCAGCCTTTCTTATGGTCCAAATTTCACAGCCATACGTTGCAACTGGGAAGACCATAGCCTTGACTATACGCACTTTTGTTGGCAGGGTGACGTCTCTGCTTTTTAGTGTGCTGTCTAGATTTGCCATGGCTTTCCTCCCCAGGAGCAAGCGTCTTTTAATTTCTTGGCTGCAGTCCCCGTCTGCGGTGATCTTGGAGCCCAGGAAAATAAAATCTGTCACTGCCTCCATTTCTTCCCCATCTATTTGCCAGGAATTGAGAGGGCCGGATGCCACGATCTTGGTTTTCTTAATGTTAAGTTTCAACCCAACTTTTGCACTCTCCTTCTTCACCTGCAACAAGAGGCTCTTTAGTTCTTCTTCACTTTCTCCCATTAGAGTGGTATCATCTGCGTATCGTAGGTTGTTGATATTTCTCCCGGCAACCTTAATTTCAACTTTTGATTCATCTAGCCCTGCCTTTCTCATGATGTGCTCTGCATATAAGTTAAATAGGCAGGGTGACAGTATACAGCCTTGCCGGACTCCTTTCCCAGTTTTGAACCAATCAGTGGTTCCGTGTCCAGTTCTCACTGTTGCTTCTTGACCCGCATATAGGTTTCTCAAGAGACAAATAAGATGGTCTGGTACTCCCATCTCTTTAAGAACTTGCCACAGTTTGTTATGATCCACACAATCAAAGGCTTTAGCATAGTCAATGAAGCAGAAGTAGATGTTTTTCTGGAACTTTCTAGCTTTCTCCATGATCCAGCGTATGTTGGTAATTTCATCTCTAGTTCCTCTGCCTCTTCGAAATCCTGCCTGTACTTCTGGTAGTTCTCAATCTACATACTGCTGGAGTCTAGCTTGTAGGATTTTAAGCATAACTTTACTAGCATGAGAAATGAGTGCAATAGTTTGAACATTCTTTGGCACTGCCTTTCTTTGGAATTGGAATATAAACTGATCTTTTCCAATCCTGTGGCCACTGTTGAATTTTCCAAATTTGCTGGCAAATTGAGTGTAGCACTTTTACTACATTTTACTTTTAAGAATTTGAATAGCTCAGCTAGAATACTGTCACCTCCACTAGCTTTGTTGTTACTCAGCTTTCCTAAAGCCCAATTCACTTCACATTCTAGGATGTCTGGCTCGAGATCAGTGACCACCTCATCGTGGTTATCAGGGACGTTAAACTCGTTCTTGGATAGCTCTTCTGTGTAATTTTGCCACCTCTTCTTAATCTCTTCTGCCTATGTTAGGTCCCTGCCATTTTGGTCCTTTTTTGCATGAAACGTTCCCTTCATCTCTCCAATTTTCTTGAAAAGATCTCTGCTCCTCCCTATTCTATTGTTTTCTTCTATTTCTTTGCATTGTTCATTTAAGAAGGTAAAATGAGGACCCAGATTGTTGGGGGCAATAAGCTGACTTTGTAATAATGCCGCTTGGGGTTTGTGTGAAAGCCCTAATAAGGAGGCATATACATAGAATGAAGGCTACTGCTAAGCTTGTAAGCCGCCCTGAGTCTTCGGAGAAGGGCGGGATATAAATGGAATTAAAATAAAAAAATAAAAAATAAATAAATCTCTTCTAGCGATTCTCTGGAATTCTGCATTCAATTGGGCGTATCTTTGGGATGGTTTTGGTTGCTACCTGTTGTACAATGTTGCGAACCTCTGTCCATAGTTCTTCAGGCACTCTGTCTATCAGATCTAATTCCTTAAATCTATTTGTCACCTCTACTGTATATTCAACAGGTATATGATTTAATTCATACCTGACTGGCCTAGTGCTTTTCCCTACTTTCTTCAGTTTAAGCCTAAACTTTGCAACGAGAAGCTCATGGTCTGAGCTACAGTCAGCTCCTGGTCTTGTTTTTACTGACGGTATAGAGCTTCTCCATCTTTGGCTGCAGAGCATATAGTCAATCTGATTTCTGTGTTGACCGTCTGGTGATGTCCATGTGTAGAGCCGTCTCTTGGATTGTTGGAAAAGAGTGCTTGCTCTCACCATTGTATTCTCTTGACAAAATTCTATCAGCCTGTGCCCTGCTTCATTTTGTACTCCAAGGCCAAACTTGCCTTTTATTCTGGTTATCTTTTGGCTTCCTACTTTAGCATTCCAGTCCCCCATGATGATAAGGACATTACTTTTGGGTGTTAGTTCTATAAGATGCTGTAGAGCTTCATAGAACCGGTCAATTTCATCCTCTTCAGCACTGGTGGTTGGGGCATAGACTTGGACTACTGTGATATTGAATGGTTTGCCTTGGATTCGAACTGAGATCATTCTGTCATTTTGGGGATTGTATCCCAGTATTGCTTTTCCTACTCTTTTATTGACTATGAAGGCTACTCCATTTCTTCTGAGGGATTCTTGCCCGCAGTAGTATACCTGATGGTCATCTGAATTAAATTCACCCATTCCTGTCCATTTTAGTTCGCTGATTCCTAAGATGCCGATGTTCAGTCTTGTCATCTCTTGTTTGACCACGTCCAGCTTTCCTTGATTCATGGATCTTACATTCCAGGTTCCTATGGAGAAAAAATCTTTACAGCATCGGACTTTCCTTTCACCACCAGACACATCCACAGCTGAGCGTCCTTTCGGCTTTGGCCCAGTCGCTTCATTCTTTCTGGCGCTACTAGTACTAGCCCTCTGCTCTTCCCCAGTAGCATATTGGACGCCTTCTGACCTGAGGGGCTCATCTTCCAGCGTCATATCGTATTGCCTTTTGGTACTGTCCATGGGGTTTTCATGGCAAAGATACTGGAGTGGTTTGCCATTTCCTTCTCCAGTGGATCACGTTTTGTCAGAACTCTCTGCTTTGACCTGTCCGTCTTGGGTGGCCCTGCACGGCATAGCTCATAGCTTCATTGAATTACGCCACGAGAAGGCAGTAATCTGTGAAGGGGCATGGGGGATTAGTTAGACGTAATAACATAGGAGCAGAGCATTTTCAAGGTTGTATGTAATAAGAGGCATTAAGAACTGGCGGGTTAATCTAAGGAGGGAAAACGTACCTTTCAAACTAATCGGAGAATGTGATTTATGACGGTTATCTAAGGGAGGGAACTATGCTTTAATATTATTGTGATCAGGGGAGGGGAATCCAGATTTCGGCTTTAACCAAGTATTGCCAATGTTATGTTGCTCTAATAAAGACTTTCAAGGTAAACAGTGCCTCAGAGTTCTTTGAAGAGTTCGTCCCTCAGAAGCTTGACATTCTGAACTTCTGAGCTGAGAAAAATAAAGCCAAATGTTTTCCTTCACTGAGGCTGTCCTATTCCTTGTTCCTTTTAGATATGTAGGAGCATATTTCTTTTTTTTCTAGTAAAATTGGGTAAGATTCAGCTCCATGGATTTTAATGGATGTGGGAGTGAGCCCATCTTTGGCAAAGTAGGAGCTATCTGCTTTAAATATGTATAAGGAATAAATAGAGCAAGTTTGGTCTCGTGGTTAAGGCATCAGATTACAAACCAGGAGATGGTGAGTTCTAGTCCTTCCTTAGTCATGAAAGACAGCTGGGTGACATGGGCCAATCACCAGGAGACGGTGAGTTCTAGTCCTGGCTTAGCCATGAAAGACAGCTGGGTGACTTTGGCCAATCACCAGGAGACTTTGAGTTCTCATACTTTTCGTAAAAAGTAATAAAGGTGAGATATAGATATATAAATCTTGTCTCATATTTCCAAAGATTATTTTGTATGCGTTGGGTGGAAAGAAGCCTAAGCATTATACGGTGTCTCCATTACTAAATGGCTAGATACAGAGAGAGAGAGAGAAAAATACCAGCCAGCTTTCTTAACTAAACATTCTATTAATTCCTCTTTATATCTTGCAAATTACAATGGCGTCATTACTTTTTTTTTTTAATAGCAAATATGTGCATTGGGTGGCTTATTGGTGGCGCTTTGCCGGCGGATGCGCTTCCATTTGCCGAGAAGGGTTATTGCGTTGTAAATCAACATGAGGTTATTGCTAATGCCTTTTAATTAAAAATCTAATAATCAGCTCCCTTTGTTTTAAACTCTTAAAGGGAGCCCGAAGGAGCAAAGGTCTTCGCCATGTGGAGAGTGGGCACACAAGTTGCTACTCCCTATTTCAGGAAACGAGGAAAAATCTTTTAATATTTTCTCCTTTGTTCTCTGGTCCAGTGAAATGTGGGTACCAACAGTGGTATATATGGCTTTAAAGCAGGGGTGTCAACTCTTGGCAACTTTGAAGAAGACCTTTGGACTTCAGCTTCCAGAATTCTGGGAATTGAAGTCCAGAAGTCTTCCAAGTTGCCAGACTTTAAAGTGACCCCAGGCTGTACTGCTATTTAAAGTTGCTTAAAAGTAAAGCCTATTAGCTGAGGGAGGGGGAAAATAAATATTAATGGGATTGATTGATTGCCAGTTTTCATCCAGGACTGGCAAAACGGGCATCCCTGTGACTTTTTAATAATAAATAAATAAAATAATAATAATAATAAACCTTTATTGTCAAAGTACAACATGTGTACATTGAGATTAGCTGAGCCTCCCCCCGTGCTCTCTCCCCCCCAACACACAGTGACAACAAACCCTCCATCCCACCACACTATGTGAACCAACTATACCACACACCGGCCTCCCAAGTCAATTCTGCATAAGATTATGTCCCATTTAAAAGCCTAACAGCCCAAATAAAAGAGATGGTTTCCTTCCTTAAAAACGCTGGAGTTTTTTTTAAAAAAAGAGATTGGTTAACCGTTTGTCTGAAATGGTAGAGGGTTCACCAGGGGGTTGGACTAGAAGACCTCCAGGGTCCCTCCCAACTCTGTTATTCCTTCCTTTCTTCCAACCCAACCTAACCAGGTCAGGGTGAGGAACAATTCCTAGAGCTCCGTAAATTCTTTAGTCAAAGACAAAACAGCAAGGGACAATCCTAATATTTTCTCTCCGAAGGATTTGTTTCCTCCTTTGGCTTCACAGCTGAAACTTTGTAATATCCCCAAATGCTTCATCGAGGTCTCTGCGGACCCCTTAGCCCAGGGGTAGGCAACCTCCACTCTTTTATGACTCATGGACTTCAACTCCCAGAATTCCTGAGTCAGCATAATTCTGGGAGTTGAAGTCCATGAGTCATAAAAGAGCCGAGGTCGCCTACCCCTGCCTTAGCCTCACGGCCTTCAACTTTTATTATGAAACCGCTCTGTATTATTAGACGGAGACTTAATTACGATTGCCGTGTCTATTAATCATAATTTCCAAGGGGGCTTAGGAGAGCGTGACAAGAACCATCCTGGGCTTGTCTAATCCAGAAGAAATTCCGGTGTTATGACAGGAGCAGCAATAAACAAATAAAAATGGGAGGAGGAAAGAACAGAAAGTTCCTATCAGATTAAAAGCGCATCTCTTTCTGACAGGATTAAAACAAGCCCCATCCGTGCAATTGGAAGTCACCAGAGCTGATTCGGTAGCTGAGGAAGAATATTATCAGGGAGGCATTTTCGTAGCTGGGTGGGAAAGAGAGGTCCATAGGCAATGTAAAAATAGAATAGAAGCTGGAAGGGAGCTTGGAGGTCTTCTAGTCCAGCCCCCCCGCTTGAGCAGGAGAACCTACGCCATCTCAGACAAGTGACTGTCCAGCCTCTTAAAAACCTCCAGCGATGGAGTGCCCTTGATTTCTGGTGGCAAGCTGTTCCACTGGTCAATTGTCCTTACTGTTAGGAAGTTAGAATAGATTAGAGCTGGAAGGGACCTTGGAGGTCTTCTAGTCCAGCCCCCCTTTCGAGCAGGAGAACCTACGCCATCTCAGACAAGTCCAGCCTCTTCTTTAAAAACCTCCAGCGCTGGAGCGCCCACGATTTCTGAAGGCAAGAAATTGTTGCCAAGAAAAGTCTCCAAGCTCTTGTACAGATACTCCTCGACTTATAACCCCCACAATTGAGTCCAAAATTTATGTTGCTAGGTGAGACATTTGTTAAGTGGGTTTTGCCCCATTTTGTGACTTTTCTTGCCCCAATTGTTAAGAGAGTCATTGCAGTGGATAAGTTAGTAACACAGTTGTTAAGTGAATCCCCATTGACTTTGCTTGTCAAAAGGTCACAAAAGGGGATCACGGCACACTGCGACCATCATAAGTATGAGTCAGTTGCCAAGCCTCTGAATTTTGATCATGTGACCAGGGAGATGCTGCAACGGTGAAAAATGGTCATAAATTCACTTTTTTCACTTTTGTTGTAACTTGAGACAGACACTAAATGAATGGTTGTAAGTCAAAGACTAGATTGGGGTTACAGGTAGTCCTTGATTTACAACAATTCATTTAGTGACCTTTTGACGTTACAACAGCACTGAAAAAGGTGACTTAATGACCATTTTTCACACTTGTTGCGGCATCCCCCAGGGTCATGTGGTCAAAATTGATATGCTTGGTAACTGACTCGTATTTAGGATGGTCGCAGTGTCCAGGGATCATGTGAATATCTCTCACAACTTCCTGACAAGCAAAGTCAATCGGGAAGGTAGATTCCCCTAACAGCTGTGTGAATAGAATAGAATGGAATAGAATGGAATAGAATAGAATAGAATAGAATAGAATAGAATAGAATAGAATAGAATAGAATAGAATAGAATAGAATAGAAAATGGAATAGAATAGAAAATGGAATGGAATAGAATAGAATAGAATATAGAATAGAATAGAATAGAATAGAATAGAATAGAATAGAATAAAAAATAGAATATGGAATGGAATAGAATAGAATAGAATAGAACAGAATAGAAAATAGAAAAGAATAGAAAAGAAAATGGAATAGAATAGAAAATAGAATAGAGAATAGAATAGAAATTAGAATATGGAATGGAATGGAACGGAATAGAATAGAAAATTAGAATAGAATAGAATAGAGAATAGAATAGAAAATAGAAAAGAAAATAGAATAGAAAATAGAATAGAATAGAGAAAGAATAGAACAGAATAAAGAATAGAATAGAATATGGAATGGAATGGAATAGAATAGAATAACAGAGTTGTAAGGTACCTTGGAGGTCATCTAGTCTAACCCCCTGCTTAGGCAGGAAACCCTATACCACTCAATACTAACTAAACAGCTGCAGCCATTCACTTAACAACTGTGGCAAGATCCTCCTGTAAAATGAGGGAAAACTCATTTAATAACTGCCTTGCTTAGCAAAATAAATTTTGGCCTCAATTGTCGTCGTAAGTTGAGGACTGGCTGTAATTCTTGATGGACTCTGGTAATGGGGAACTGGCAGGCTTGGACCTCCTCAGAAGGGCAGGGTTTCTCAACCTTGGCCATTTCAAGATGTGTGAACTTGAACTCCTAGATTTCCCTAGCCAGCATGCTAGAGTTAAAGTCCACACCTCAATTGGCTAAGATTAAAAACAGTGCTCTAGATTAGAAGCCCCCAACCTTTGGGGCACCAGGGACCACCGGTTCCGTGGAGAGAGGTTTTTCCGCGGACCGGAGGGTGTGTGGTTTTGTGTGCTGCCTGCATCCCGCAGATGGGGCTTCACTTGTTTGTGTGGACCGGTTGCTGGTGTGTCGCAGCCCGGTACCGGTCCACGGACCGGGGGATTGGGGACCCCTGTTTTAGAGAACTTACCAATTGGTTCCTGGTATGGGATTTTTTTCCAGCTTTCTTTCGACTCTTTCAGTGAGGATGACAAAGGATACAGAGCATCACCAGCTCCAAGATAGGATGGCCGAAGTGGGTCATCTGAAGAAGTGGAATAAAGATGAAGGAAGCTCGTAATGGTTTTTGTTACTGAGGAAGCAGAATACAAGAATGCTATAGAATAATGTACACCCAAAGGCACAGTATCCTTCGGAAAAACCTGAAAAGAAAGCTAGAACTACAGCTGAGAAATGCTGTGATAAGTACCAGAGGGGCTCTGCCTTTCATCCTACTTGGCTAGGCTGATGGGATAGAAGAGAATTAGCTGTAGTTCAAGACTGAACTGTGGGGTCCTTGGTGCTCTCTGAGCTTGGTGGTTTTCTTGCAGACATTTCATTACCAAAGTAGGTAACATCATCGGTGCTAGAAGGGACTAGAATTTACTCTTATATTTATATTGGTGGCTTGACCTATCGGTGTTGGTGCGACTGTTCGTGGCAGTTCCTTGGGAATTGTAGTCCAGTGCAAAAGATGGAGCCTGCTTGGAGAACGTGCCCTTAACTTTGGGGGAAGAGAGAGACCGTGAAGTTGGTAATTGCCAATGATGTGTTTGAATAATCGGAAGCAGAACACCCAGATTCAGTCACAGCGTTGTTCCATACAGCGTTAGCCCTGTGAACTCTCAAGCTTCCTCCTTCCATTATGTATTCAAGATGGACAGGGATTAACATTTATATGTTGCTTATACTGTATGTAAGGGTGTAGGTCTATACTTATGTTGTATATAGTATGTTTTAAATGTGTGTTATGTATGTGTACACTTTGAGAGCAAGCAACTACATTTCATTTTTAATGTGTGCTGATGTGCCCATAGTAAAAATGACAATAAAGGTTTATCTATCTACCTACCTACCTACCTACCTACCTACCTATCTTTACCTACCTACCTATGTATATCTATCTCATCTCTGTCTGTCTGTCTGTTTGTCTGTCTATCTATCTATCTATCTATCTATCTATCTATCTATCTATCTATCTATATTCTATCTATCTATCTATCTATCTATCTATCTATCTATCTATCTATCTCTCATCTATCTGTCTATATCTGTCTCTGTCTGCCTACCTACCCATCTATATCTATCTATATCTATCTCATCTATCTCTATCTATCTATCTATCTATCTATCTATCTATCTATCTATCTCTCATCTATCTGTCTATATCTGTCTCTGTTTGCCTACCTACCCATCTATATCTATCTCATCTATCTATCTATCTATCTATCTATCTATCTATCTATCTATCTATCTATCTATCTCTATCTATCTATCTATCTATCTCTCTATCTATCTATCTCTATCTATCTATCTATCTATCTATCTATCTATCTATCTATCTATCTATCTTTCTATCTATATCTGTCTGCCTACCTGCCTATCTATCTATCTATCTATCTATCTATCTATCTATCTATCTATCTATCTATCTATCTATTTTATAAGCAGCAGAGGGGAGTAGAGCTTCTTCCCGATTGTAGCTTTAAGAAAGCTGTTAATTGAAAAACGACTTTATTTTACTCTTTTCTTATAATCTCTTCCTAAAGCTTTTCCCTCTTCTGTTTTTTAACCAAACAGTTTAGTGCAGGGGTCTGAAAACTTGGCGACTTTAAGGCTTGTGGACTTCAACTCCCAGAATTCCCCAGCCAGTATTCTTCAAACTTGGTAACTTTAAGACGTGTGAACTTCAACACCCAGAATTCCCCAGGCAGCCAATTCTTAAAGTTGCCAAGGTTGGAGACCCCTGGTTTAGTGGTTAGGGGTTTCTTGTATATTGTTGGCAAGCAATTAAAATGTAGGTCTTTTCTGCTGTCCTAACTTTATCGTTCCTTAAGATTAGAAAAAGAGGCACTGAGCAAACCATAACTGTACAAGGGAATCCCTTTAAAGGTTAAGTTATCCGGGCAAATGCCGTATTCTTGAAGTTCTCTTGGCATTGGTGTGATTGACCTTTTCTCCTGCCGAAGTAATGATTATTGCTTAAGAAAAACAGATTAAGGAGAATCGGCAGAAGCGTTTAGGAGTAGTTTTCTAAATGCTACCTTTGTCCTTTGAGTATGGAAGGCTTCTACAGCTCCATTTTTGGTTCTCAGCAAACTTTCTGGGAAATAAAGAGAGCAAGGGACCTTTTGCTTGGAATTTGGGGACTCCCAAATACACAAAATGCCTTGGTAAGGCCACCCTTGGAATACGGCATCCAGTTTTGGTCGCCGCGACGTAAAAAAAGATGTGGAGACTCTGGAAAGAGTGCAGAGAAGAGCAACAAAGATGATTAGCGTGGTGGAGGCTAAAACATATGAAGAACGGTTGCAGGAATTGGGTGTGTGTAGTTTAATGAAAAGGTGGTCTAGGAATGATACGATAGCAGTCTTCCAATATCTGAGGGGCTGCCCCAAAGAAGAGGGAGTCCACCTCTTCTCCAAAGCACCTGAAGGCAGGTCGAGAAGCCACCAAGAAGAGAAGCAACTTGGAACTAAGGAGAAATTTCTTGACAGTTAGAACAATTAACCAGTGGAACGTCTTGCCTCCAGAAGTTGTGGATGCTCCATCACTGGATGTTTTTAAGAAGAGATTCGACAACCACTTGTCTTGAATTGGTATAGGGCAGGGGTCTCCAACCTTAGCAACTTTAAGACTTGTGGACTTCAACGCCCAGAATTCCCCAGCCAGCCATGCTGGCTGGGGAATTCTTGGCCTTGAAGTCCACAAGTCTTAAAGTTGCCAAGGTTGGACACCTCTGGTATAATAAGGTTTCCTGCTTGTGTGAGGGTTGGACTAGTCCCTAACTGTTGGGTGAACACGTGTGTGCACATCCCCACTTCCACGAGCAGCAGGTAAGCACGTGCATTTGTTCGTTGGCTGCCCTTGTGGAACCATTCCCCTCTTTCTGGTCCGGAAAGCCAGAAAAATTGGGGGATTATGGAATCGGTCCCTTCCAACGCTGTTCTTCTGTTAAGCAGATGTTCGCTTGCTTGCTAGTTGGTTGGTTTGACTTTGTGCCGTGAAGTCATTGTTGACACCGAGTGACCACATAGATAGATGTCCTTCGTAATGATCCGTCCCTAATTCTGTCTTTCAAGTCCTCCGGCGTTACCCATCACAGCCCATCATCTACTTTGCTGCTCAACATCCAGGTTTTCTTCTTTCCTCCCACTGTTCCCAGCATTCGTGCTTCTCCAGAGAGCTGGGCTTCCGGTCGAAACATGGTTTGTTCCCTTGGCCATCCGTGACATTCTCAGGAGTCCTCCTCTAACACCAAAGTTCAAGGTCCTCCATGCTCTTCCTTATCCTGCTTCTTCAAGAGTCCGACATTAGCTTCTGTAGAGCATCACAGAAATTGTCATGGCTTGGACAATTCTTTGTGGCTATGGACACATTCTGCCCTCTAAATATCTTTTCCAGGGGATTAATCCCCACCCTGGCACGAGGCCCCAAATGCTGCTTCCTTTATGGTTGACAGATGATCGTAACAGGCAGAAGCTGCCCACCAGTTCAGTATCTTTTTGTTATTTTATTTTTATTAATTTTTTTTATAATCACGAATGCTTAAAATATTTTATCAGCAACACATTGTCTGGGTTCCAACATTTTAACTTACTAACACATGTTCAATTCCTTTCTCTCTACCTGGTTTTTCTAGCCATTGATAAAAGGTATCCCGTGTTCTAAAAAAGTATATTAAATCTTCTTTCTCTTTCATTTTCAATGTCCATCTATCCATTTCTGCAGAATCTTAATTTTTTTTTAATTAACTCTTCTTCCTTTGGTAAGTCTTCATTTTTCCAATGTTGAGCGAATACAATTCTTGCTGCAGTTAATACATGTAAAATTAAATATATACACTCTTTCTCGTGATTTCGTACAATTGTGCCTAACAAAAATAATTCTGGCTTAAAATCTATATGTGTTTTAGTCAGTTTCTCTAACCGTATGTGTATTCTTGACCAGAACCTTTTGGCTTACTTACGTAGCTGGCAAGGGAGATACCTTCATCACCAGTTCAATATCTTTGTTGTCCATTGCAAGGGTCAGTGTGTGTGTGTGTGTGTGTGTGTGTGTGTGTGTGTGATTCTCACTGAGAATCATAGATTCAATTTCATGTACGTTAAGGATAGTGATTTTGATTCCGGGTGATTTTTAATCATGTAACTCAGATGCATTAAAAAAATGTAATGCATTAAAAACGTTAGGAATTGTAGCAATTTTTGGAGGCCATTGTAGGTGGCACCCAAGGCTTCCCTTCCCTTCCTCTTTCTCATCTTCCTTCCTTCCTCCCTCCCTCCCTTCCTTCCCTCTGTTCCTCCCTCCCTCCCTCCTTCTGTTCCTTTCTTCCCTCCCTCCTTCTCCTTCTTTCCTTCTCTTCCCTTCCTTTTTCTGTCCCCTTCCCTCCCTCCCTTCCCTCCCTCCCTCCTTTCTCCCTCCCTCCCTCCCTTCTCCCTCCCTCCCTCCCTCCCTTCCTTCTTCTTTCTGTCCTTCCCTCCCTCCTTCCTTCCTTCTTTCCTTCCCTTCCTTTTTCTGTCCTTCCTTCCCTCCCTCCCTTCCCTCCTTCCCTCCTTTCTCCCTCCCTCCCTCCCTCCCTTCTTTCTGTCCTTCCCTCCCTCCTTCCTTCCTTCTTTCCTTTCCTTCCTTTTTCTGTCCTTCCTTCCCTCCCTCCCTCCCTCCCTTCTTCTTTCTGTCCTTCCCTTCCTTTTTCTGTCCTTCCCTCCCTCCCTCCCTCCCTCCGTCCCTTCCTTCCTTCCTTCCTTCCTTCCTTCCTTCCTTCCTTCCTTCCTTCCTTCCTTCCTTCCTCCCTCCCTCCCTCCCTCCCTCCCTCCCTCCCTTCCTTCCTTCCTTCCTTCCTTCCTTCCTTCCCTCCCTCCCTCCCTTCCTTCCTTCCGAAGGGTCTCGGAGGCATCAATTCTGAGTTGTAGGTTTCTCAAAACAGCAGCTAAACCTCAACCACGGATTGATCTCTTCCCCCCTTCCCACTTCTGATCTGACCTCCTTCCTGGCCTAGGACACAAGCGGACCCTCGGCCATGAGCAGCTTTAACCCCAGACCCTCCCCAGGCCCTCTGCATCCCCCCCAAGACTCTCTTCCGGGACCCCCACCCTCTGCTCCCCTCCCTCAGGCCTGGAGGGAAGAGCGGAGAGCGCCACGGAGCAGGGCTGCCGCTGAGCAGAAGGCGAAGCTTTGAGGAGCGCACCAGGAGACCCCGGGGACCCCCAGGCCTCTTGTCTTAATGAGATTTGCCACTGCCGGCTTGCTCTGGAGGAGGAGGAGGAGGAGGAGGAGGAAGGTCAGGCAGGCCAGCTCCGAGTCTCCGCACCCCATCCGTAACTCCAGCCCCTTGGGGAGCCTGTGCATCTCCTGCGGAGGCCTGTAGCCTGCAGGGTTGGGGAGCAAATGAGACGGGTGGGTGGGGGGAGGACGTGGGGAGGAGAAGGCGGCTGGAGATGTCTTTCCGTGGCTGCACACGCAGTCCAGTCCCGGCACCTGTTTTTCCTTGATTGCAGCCGGTCCAGGAATGGGCCTGGCCTTTTCCCGCAGGAGGGATAAGGATGCTCCTCCGTTTCCCCGCTTAGAACTTGGCCCTTCGCTCGCTTAACGAAACGAATCGCCGCACGACGGGTGGTCCTCGGCTTACAACCACGGTTTAGCCCAAAGCGAGAGGGTTGTTAAGTGAGTTTCGCCCCGTTTTACGACCTTCCTTGCCACGGTTGCTAAGTGAATGAGTGCCGTTCTTAATGCGGTCGTTAAGTGGATCTGGTGTCACTCATTGACTTTGCTTGTCAGAAATTTGCAAAAGTTGATTACGTGATCCCAGGACAACTGCAACCATCATAAATAATGAGTCGGTTGCCAAATAGTAACAATAACAGTAACAAAATAATAATAATAATAATAATAATAATAATAATAATAATAATAATAATAATAATAATAATAATAGTAGTAGTAGTAGTAGTAGTAGTAGTAGTTGGAAGGGACCTTGGAGGTCATCTATCCAACCCCCTGCTCAGGCAGGAAACCCTATACCATCCCAGACAAACGGCTGTCCAGTCTCTTCTTGAAGACCTCCAGTGTTGGAGCATTCACAGCTTCTGGAGGCAAGGAGTTCCACTGGTTAATTGTTCTCCCTGTTAGGAAATTTCTCCTTAGTTCCAGGTTGCTTCTCTCCTTGATGAGTTTCCATCCGTTGCTTCTTGTCCTGCCTTCAGGGGCTTTGGAGAATAGCTTGACTCCCTCTTCTTTGGGGCAGCCCCTGAGATACTGGAAGACTGCTATCCTGTCACCCCTGGATAATAATAATAATAATAATAATAATAATAATAATAATAATAATAATAATAATAATAATAATAATAATAATAATTATTATTATTATTATTATTATTATTATTATTATTATTTTAAAAAAAGATGGAAGGGACCTTGGAGGTCATCTAGTCCAACCCCCTGCTCAGGAAGGAAACCCTATACCATTTCAGACAAATAGCTGTCCAGTCTCTTCTTAAAGACTTCCAGTGTTGGAGCATTCACAGCTTCTGGAGGCAGGTTGTTCCACTGGTTAATTGTTCTCACTGTCAGGAAGTTTCTCCTTAGTTCCAGGTTGCTTCTCTCCTCGATGAGTTTCCCTCCGTTGCTTCTTCTCCTGCCTTCGGGCGCTTTGGAGAATAGCTTGACCCCTGGATAATAATAATAATAATAATAATAATAATAATAATAATAATAATAATAATAATAATAATAATAATAATAATAATAATAATAATAATTATTATTATTATTATTATTATTATTATTATTATTTTAAAAAAAGATGGAAGGGACCTTGGAGGTCATCTAGTCCAACCCCCTGCTCAGGAAGGAAACCCTATACCATTTCAGACAAATAGCTGTCCAGTCTCTTCTTAAAGACTTCCAGTGTTGGAGCATTCACAGCTTCTGGAGGCAAGGAGTTCCACTGGTTAATTGTTCTCACTGTCAGGAAGTTTCTCCTTAGTTCCAGGTTGCATCTCTCCTTGATGAGTTTCCCTCCGTTGCTTCTTGTCCTGCCTTCAGGGGCTTTGGACTTGTTTGAATTTTGGTCACCTGACCATGGGGATCCTGCAACAGTTGTAAGTGTCGCTTTTTTTGGTTGTAACTTTGAATGGTCACTAAATGAACCATGGTGAGTGAAGGACTTACCTTTACATTTACACATCCCACATTTCCTCAACTGAACTACGAGGTTTTTCCTTATCTCCCTTGCATTTCTGCTAGTGAATTTCATAGCGTCAGTGGGGAGGGGAGAGGCTGGTCGTATCCGCCGTGGAAATGAAGTTTGAGAAGAGTTTGCAGGTGTCATTTCTGATTTTCTTTTACAGCAGTTATAAATATAAAATGATCTCTTATTCAGTGGTTACAGTATTATATGCATTTTCTCTATTCTTTTTTTTGTTCTAATACTTAAAACATATATTATGACTTCATTTTTTTTCCTATTTGCTGCAAAATCTCCATAAGGGTTTCCAGTAATTAAAGTTAAACAATGACCTATCTCTAATTAAAGCAGTCAATTTGGCCATCTTGTCAAGTGCCATCATCTTCTCTATCCATCCTTGATTTCTATAATTTTGTCTTTGCTCCTTCCTCCCTCCCTCCCTCCCTCCCTCCTTCCACTTCCTTCCTTCCTTCCTTCCTCCCTCCCTCCCTCCCTCCCTCCCTCCCTCCCTCATTCCACTTCCTTCCTCCCTCCCTCCCTCCCTCCCTCATTCCACTTCCTTCCTCCCTCCCTCCCTCCCTCCCTCATTCCACTTCCTTCCTTCCTCCCTCCCTCCCTCCCTTCCTTATTCTATTTCCTTCCTTCCTTCCTCTCTCATTCCACTTCCTTCCTTCCTCCCTCCCTCCCTCCCTCCTTCCACTTCCTTCCTTCCTTCCTTCCTCCCTCCCTCCCTCATTCCACTTCCTTCCTTCCTCCCTTCCTCCCTCCCTCCCTTCCTTATTCCATTTCCTTCCTTCCTTCCTCTCTCATTCCACTTCCTTCCTTCCTCCCTCCCTCCGTCCCTCAATCCACTTTCTTCCTTCCTTCCTTCCTTCTTTTCTTTCTTCCTTCCTTCCTTCCTTCCTTCCTTCCTTCCTTCCTTCCTTCCTTCCTTCCTTCCTTCTTTCCTCTTTCTTTCTTTCTTTCTTTCTTTCTTTCTTTCTTTCTTTCTTTCTTTCTTCCTTCCTTCCTTCCTTCCTTCCTTCCTTCCTTCCTTCCTTCCTTCCTTCCTTCCTTCTTCCATATTTCCTTCCTCCCTCCCTCCCTCCTTATTCTAAATATTAGTTGTTAGTATTCATTCTGCATTTAAACGTGTTAATAAAATTTTATTTTAGAAAAAAATTGTCATAGGGAGTGATCCATTCTTAATCTCTGGTGCATAACAAGAAACACAAAGGATTGCAATTGGAAAGATGCTGTAGATTTTTTTTTCTGCAGTCCAGTTGTGGTTCTGTTTGTTGCGAGGCAAATGAATCCGGCCCAGGATTTGCCATGTTTTCAGTCTGTATATTGCAAAGGTGGAAGGTATTTGAAAGGTCACTGAATCTAGTATTGCAGCCGGCTGTCTTGTCTCCGTTCCACCCCCACACCCCACCCCCAAATTTATTAATTGCACATCTCCCCTCACATCTGTCTATGATGCGGTGCCAGCATTAACTGTATGGTGGTTCACATCTTTCTAAGCAGGCAGCCTTTGCTGCAATGCAAGTTGTGTCTTTTTTGCTGGCACTGATCCTGTGGTCACCAATAAAGAGGGTTGTTTGCTTCTCTTTCTAGTTCAGGGTCAGTGGCTTCTCCAGGCCAACTTCTCCACCCGTGAAGTTGCAAGCATCAAAACACTAAATCTTGCTTTTTAAGTCTCCTGAATCTCGTGAAATTTCAGGGCAGAATGCTAACATCCCAGGAGCTTTCTGTTATTTTGCTTGAAATCTTACACGATCTATGCAAAAACACCCAAGCAAGACAGTCTTAAATGGGTTTTTGGATGTATTCAGATTTCATTTTTATCAATTGGATTTCTACAAGATCTTTTTTTCTTATTTCTTGAAGAGATGTTAACTGTTCCAAACTTACTTTGCGATCTTGTCCTCCCACCAAACTTTGGAATCATTTCAATTAATTAGAGTTATAATACTGTAAGACCGAATCTCTTTGTTTGCCGATGCATAGAAGCTACAATCACCCTCAAATAGTCATTAAAACTAGTGTGGAGAAAATGATAAATGCAACAGGAGATAATGCTTTTCTTGGGAGTCAGCCAGGCATCAAAGTGGTAAGATAAAATTCTTGTAGCCACGTCCCCCCCCCCCAAAAAAGAGAGCTTCTGGTCTCTGAAAATTGGCAAGAATGTTGACTTTCTCCTCGGATATCTGATGGAGCTGGATTTCATGCTGCGTGGCATCCAGCAACTCATCCTGAGACCTAAAGGTTTTTGAACTGATTGGGGGAAAAAAGAAAAAAAAGATCATTTTGCAATAACCTTAGCATGGATGTAAGTGAATGTTTGCTGCAAGCTTCCAACATAATGAGAAGCACACCTGCCAAAAAAGATCGAGCAGGTTGCCAAGATGGTCATTAACGCTTGGAGGTTATGCAAAACCTCGACTTACAGCCATTCATTTCGTGACCATTTAAATGTGCAGTGACGCAGCTAAAAGTGGCACAACCATTTTTCACACAGCCGTTGCAGCGTCCCATCCCTGTGGGTCACGTGATCAACATTCGGATGCTTGGCAATTGGTTCATATTTATGACGGTCGCGGCGTCCCCAGGGTCACGTGATCACCTGTTGAGAACTTCTGACAAGCAAATGGGGAAGGCAGATTCACTTAACAGCCGTGTGACTGACTTAACAACTGCAGTGATTCACTTAACAACCGTGGCCAGAAAGGTCGTCAAGATGGGGCAAAAGGCACTTAACTGTCTTGCTTAGCAACAAAAATTTGGGGATCAATGGTGATCCCTGGATTACCTGTAGGTAGTCCGTGATTTATGACCACAGTTGGGAACGTAATGTCTGTCGCTAAGTGATGCAGTCGTTAAAACGAGTCATACCCAGTTTTATGATTTTTTTCTGCCACTTTTTAAGCCAAACAGCATGGTTGTTACGCAAATCTGGCCTCTCCTATATTCTGTCCTTCTTGCAAGCTGCAGGAAAGGTTGCTAAAAGGTGATCATATAACCCGAGGATGCTGCAGTTTTTGTAAATAGACAAGCAGTTTGCCTACTGCCTGAATTTCGATCACATAACCATGGGGATTTGCATGATTGTAAGCAGTGCTTTTTTTGTAAAAGAAAAAGGTGCCGGAACTCACACATGTCATACAACCCGCCTTGCCTACCCTACAAGGTTCCATCCAAAAAAGGTGCCGGAACTCCGTTCTGAGTGTTCTATGGGGGAAAAAAGCCCTGATTGTAAGTAGGGGGACCAGTTGCAAGTCACTTTTTTTCACTGTCTTCATAACTTTGAATGGTTGTTAAAGAAATGGACATAAACCAAGGACTTTCTATAATAACAAAACTGAACTAGCATGAATACACCAAAAGCCAAAAGATTAATGAGCAGGATCAGAGATGCTATTAGGGACAGGAGGCTTTTTTGACCCGAAGGATGAAAATAGAGAAGGATATAAACTCTATATCCAAGTCTTATATCTATATCTATATCTCATCTATATATCTCTATATATCATCTATATCTATGTATCTTTATCTATCTATCTATCTATCTATCTATCTATCTATCTATCTATCTATCTATAATATCTATATCTTTAATATCTATGTATATATATATCATCCATATCTATATCATATCTATCTATCTATCTATCTATCTATCTATCTATCTATCTATCTATCTATTATCTATCTATCTATCTATCATCTGTCTATCTATCATCTATCTATCTATATCTTTAATATCTATGTATATATATATCATCCATATCTATATCATAACTATCTATCTATCATCTATCTATCTATCTATCTATCTATCTATCTATCTATCTATCTATATCTTTAATATCTATGTATATATATATCATCCATATCTATATCATATCTATCTATCTATCTATCTATCTATCTATCTATCTATCTATCTATCTATCTATCTATCTATCTATCTATCTATCATGAGCTGATAAAACAGTCACAGAGACAGAGCTACCTGGCAAGGAAATTAAAACAAGGAAATAATAGGAACAGGACAGGTCCCCAAACTTGGCCACTTTAAGACTTGTGGACTTCAACTCCCACAATTCCCCAACCAGCATGGCTGATTGAGGAATTCTGGCAGTTGTAGTCCATAAGTCTTAAATTGGCAAGTTTGGAGACCCCTAGAATAGTGTACGGGCCAGAAAGCCTACTGGGTTGTTATAGAGTGGGATTTAACGGAGAATAGGGAAATAGCACAGTTTTGTCTACTTTCTGAGGATATCAGGACATACGTCCTTTCCTAAGTTTGCTCTTTGGGGAGGATGTTCAGACAAGCTAAAATACAGAGGGAACAAAAATGAAGTTCTCCTGCTTAACCGGGGGGCTGGACTAGAGGACCTCCAAGGTCCCTTCCAGCTCTATTCTATTCTGTTCTGTTCTATTCTATTCTCCAATATCTATTCTATTCTATATTCCAAAATCTATTCTATTCTATTCTATTCTATTCTATTCTATTCTATTCTATTCTATTCTATTCTATTCTATTCTATTCTATGAACAAGGAACCACACAAAGTGAAGTTACAGGATGAACAAAAAATAAGCATCCAGCGGGTATCTCCCTAAAAGTTCTTAAAGAACCTAAATGCACGTGTTCTAGATCTCTTCACCAAACGTTGCAGATTTCCTATAATACCCACACCTGTTCCAGGGCGGAAAACCACCCCCTCCTGAGTGAAATATACTATAAATAACCGTAGGCCAGTTCGTTTAGCATCTGTTCTGAGAAAAAGGTCTGAGGGCTTCCATGAAGAGAAAAGAAGCAAAAAACATGAAAGAAAACGCTTTACTAATAAAAAAACAACCCATGGCTTCTAGACCTTTTTTTTGAGAGAGCATCCATGAGCACGTAGACAAGAAAAACCCAGGAAATATTGTATATTTGGGTTTTCAGCAGCCTTTGACAGAATCCCTCGCCCATATCAGCTGCCATGAGAAGAAAGTAACTTGTGGATTATTATTTGCCGGTGGAGCTGAGGACTGCCCCCGACCTGCGATCATTCCGCCGGGGCCTGAAGACCTGGCTCTTTGAGCTCTCAGGCCCAGGCTGAGGAGAAATTTTTAATTGGGGTTTTAAGTATACAGGGTCAATTTAATATTTTTTAATTTGGTTTTTTAACTTTTGTATGGTGGATTTTTTTAATTTCCTGTAAACCGCCCTGAGTCCTCAGGGAATAGGGCGGTATATAAATAGAAAAAAATAAAATAAATAAAATAAATAAATAAAAAACAACAACAAGCCACCATAAAATAGATGAGGATAGAGTGCCAGCTTGGTGTAGTGGTTAAAGCCACAGGCTTTTGGTCCTGACTCGGGCACGAAGCCGGATATGTCTCCTTGGGCCAGTTTTTGTATTTTCTAACATTTATTTACTTGTATCCCGCCTTCATTATTTTTACAAATAACTCGAGGCGGTGAATATATCCAGCACACCTTCCTCCTTTTTTCCTCACAACAACGACCCTGTGAGGTGGGTTGAGCTGAGAGAGAGTGACAGCTGGTTTTCAGGGCGAAGGCGGGGCTAGAACTCACCGTCTCCTGGTGATTGGCCCAAAGTCACCCAGCTGGCTTTCGTGCCTAAGGCGGGACTAGAACTCACCGTCTCCTGGTGATTGGCCCAAAGTCACCCAGCTGGCTTTCGTATCTAAGGCAGGACTAGAACTCGCAGTCTCTGGTTGTCCCAAAGGTGCTTTTTCAAAACTTTGTTTGTCCTTGAAGGCGTTTTGCTTCTCATCCAAGAAGCTTCTTCAGTTCTGTCTCAGTCTATCATAAATACCCGCTAGTTGCCATGGGCCCAAATTTTGATCATATGACCGTGGGATGCTGCAATGGTCCTAAGTAGAAGCTCATAATTCTCCTTTTTCAGCGCCATTGAAACAGATGATTGCAAGTCAAGGATGACCTGTATAGTCCTGGTTGCCAGAACTTAAAAAGGGGAAATCATGAATCAGGAAAGGGTACCCAAAATAGACAAAATAGTTCAGGGGTCTTCAAACTTGGCCCTTTTATGACTCGTGGACGTCAACTCCCAGAATTCCTCAGCCAGCCATGCTGAGGGGAAAGGGAGAGGTTTCCAAGCTGAGCCAAGCTGGCTCAGGAATTCTGGGAGTTGAAGTCCACCAGTCATGAAGGGGCCAGTTTGAAGACCCCTGATTTAAAGCATTGATAGGTGGGCCTGACTTTGACCAGTATACAAAAACACAAAATTACAGAAAAACACGTGGTTAAACCTAAGAAACTACAAAATGGCAATCAGAACTAAGACTGCCTGCTTAGTGACACCCCTCCTGGTAGCGTTTCTCAGCAACCCATCTCACAGGCTTGCCACTTAGGGTTCAAGAAGTAGCAAATAGCCAAAATTGATTTGCACTTTCTTGGTGCATTTGACTGCTCGGCATTTGCAGAGCCAATTGCTTAACGGGCACTTTTTATTGAGTTTGTTTAATTGTGTTCTGTGCCAGAAACAGCACTTAGGATTGGGATGTGGGCTGCTGGTTTGTCACAAACAACATCCTCCTGGAAGCTGCTTCCAACATCTCCTGTTGTCATGGCTAATTCTGGTTGTGCACCAACCAATCCTTGGCATTATTTCTTTATATTCTTCATTCCATTTGTATTCCACCAGATCTACCAGGCAATCCAAGTGTTTTGCAATCATCAGTTACAGTTAAAATGAAATTAAATAGATAAATAACCTTTATTGTCATTTTTTTCCTGTGGGCACAATGGCACACATTAGAAACGAAATTTAGTTGCTTGCTCTCAAAGTGTACACATACATAACACACATTTAGATACTATATACAACATATGTATAGACCTACACCCTTACTTATGAGTAACATATTAAAAACCATCAGGAACATTAATATAAAACCATCCAATAACAATAATAATCAGTCAATTGCAAAAGGCAGCTTTACTTGGAGCAGCTGACAGCCAAAAAAAAAAAAAAAAGGTTGCGCAATTGAGTTGGTCATGTGATGACCTGCTTTACAATTGTCGTGACTTACCTCCATAATGGGCAGCTCCATTACAGTTGTAAGTTGAGGACTAGCTGTGGACTTCTTAAGGGGGCTGTCTTTGCATAATGTGCCCAAAATATATAGAGAGAGAGACAGACAGACAGATAGATGAGAGAGGAGAGAATGGTATAGATCAGGGGTGTCAAACTCAATTTCATTGAGGGCCACATCAGCATTACGGTTGCCCTCGGGGGGGGGCAGGTGGGCGTGACCAGGTGGGCATGGTCAGCTCAATGCTGCTCACTCAGCGCAGCTTACTCGAAATGAAAGAAAGTTGGCAGCAGTGCCCGAGGGGCAGGCAGGGTGGCAAAAACAGTTTTTAGCGCTCAGCTCTACTATACCAGCAAATTGCACCAGGGTTACCCTTGTAGGTAGGTGCACTTGAAGCAGGCAGAGTGCCACTCAACCTGGTTCCCAGAGGGCCAACTTCCTCCTTCGGCCTCGAGGCCCCCGAAAAAGCCCTAGTGGGGTGGGGCCGGATATTGGCTCATTGCAGGCACCCCGATGAGCATTGCATAGCCGTAAGATAGGTAGTCCTCGTTTAGCAACAGTACAGTTACAACAGTGGTGACAAAGTAACTTTGCAGCCAATCCTTGCATTTAGAACTTTTTCAGGTTTGTGTGGCAAATGGCAGCTGAAGTAAGATCCTAAGTCAGTTGCAGTTTCACTGAGGGACTGCATTGCTTAACAACCGAGTGGCTGGTCCCAATTGTGGTCGGTAAATGAGAACTACCTGTATTTCTATGTCCTTTTTGGTGGGGTAGAGGGCTTCAAATTCAGGAAACCTTCCTAAAAAAGGACCAGAGACTTACTTTCCCCAGGCTAGGAGTGCCCCTGAAGTACACACACTTGAACAGCAATTCAACACATAATCTCGCTTCTGTACCCATGCCAGCTTTTCAAAACCACACCGGCAGCAGGGGATCCCACTTCAGTTTTCATTTTACAGCTTTACCCTGTGCAGCAGAAACCCAGCAGCTGCAAAATTACCCATAACACAGCCTGGAATTAAAGGATTCTGCCCTCGGTAGTGATAGGTAGGCAGTTGAAGCAATCAGTGAAGGTCTTCCATAATTTTATCTTATACCGCTGTTTACCACAAAACTTGAGTGGGGCTTCTAGTTCCAACAAAATGGGCTGGCTCAGGAAGATCTCTCGTGACTTCAGGCATATGCCCAGAATCTCATTTTCTGTGAGCTGAACATTCTTGCCTGGATGTGATCCTTGCACTTCAAGCACCTGGCCAGGAGCCCATGCGTGAAAGAAGCCCGGCAGAGGAGCTGGAGCGGCTCCGCTGCTGGGGGCGTGTCTCGGCCGGGGCCTTCCAGGATCCAGGCCGGGCGCCTCTGCTTGCTGCTCCGGCTCCTCTGCCGGGCTTGTTTCGCGTGCAAGCTACTTTGCCAGGAGCTGCTGAGGGCGAGCAGAAGCGCCCGGCCCGGATCCTGCAAGGCCCGGCCAAGATGCGCCCCCAGCAGTGGAGCCGCTCCAGCTCCTTTGCCGGGCTTGTTTCGCGTGTGAGCTACTTTGCCGGGGGCTGCTGAGGGCGAACAGAGGCGCCCGGCCCGGATGCTGCAAGGCCCGGCCGAAACGTGCCCCCAGCAGCACCAAGCAAAGTAGCTCGCACGCAAAACAAGCCAAGCAGAGGAGCCCGTGTGTGAAAGAAGCCCGGCAGAGGAGCTGGAGCGGCTCCGCTGCTGGGGGCGTGTCTCGGCCGGGGCCTTCCAGGATCCAGGCCGGGCGCCTCTGCTTGCTGCTCCGGCTCCTCTGCCGGGCTTGTTTCGCGTGCAAGCTACTTTGCCGGGAGCTGCTGAGGGCGAGCAGAGGCGCCTGGCCCGGATCCTGCAAGGCCCGGCCAAGATGCGCCCCCAGCAGTGGAGCCGCTCCAGCTCCTTTGCCGGGCTTGTTTCGCGTGTGAGCTACTTTGCCGGGAGCTGCTGAGGGCGAACCGAGGCGCCCGGCCCGGATGCTGCAAGGCCCGGCCGAAACGCGCCCCCAGCAGCACCAAGCAAAGTAGCTCGCACACGAAACAAGCAAAGCAGAGGAGCCCGTGTGTGAAAGAAGCCCGGCAGAGAAACCAGAGCGGCTCCGCTGCTGGGGGCGCATCTCAGCCGGGCCTTGCAGGATCCGGGCCAGGCGCCTCTGTTCGCCCTCAGCAGCCCCCGGCAAAGTAGCTTGCATGTGAAACAAGGCCGGCAGAGGAGCCGGAGTGGCGATCTAGTCCAACCCCCTGCTCAGGCAGGAAACCCTACACCAGCGATGGCGAACCCAAAACCCACTTATGTATCGACAGGCGTCGGGTAGGTGTGGCCCAATGGGTGGGTGTAGCCCATTGGGTGGGTGTGACCCATTGGGTGGGCGTCGCTGCAGTGGTAACGGCAGACTGGGTAGGACTAAAAAGTTCAATAAATTCCAATTTTGCGAGATTTTTTTTTCCCCGTGAGAAGTTGAAATTGATTGATTGATTCAACCTTTTTATTTTGGCACACCGTGGTGGAGGTCTAAAGCGAAAAGGTTTTTATAAAACCCAGCTGAAGGCCTAGGACTGGGGCGATGGTGTGCGTGCCCACAGAGAAGGCTTTGCATGCCACCTGTGGCACACGTGCCATAGGTTCGCCACCACGGACCTACACCATTTCAGACAAATGGCTGTCCCGTCTTTTCTTAAAAACTTCCAGTGTTGGAGCATTTGCTGCTTCTGGAGGCAGGTTGTTCCACTGGTTAATTATTCTATGGAGCACCCTCAATTTCTGGAAGCAGGTAGTTCCACTGATTTAATTGTCCTCACTGTCAGGAAATTCCTCCTTAGTTCTAGGTTGCTTCTCTCCTTGATGAGTTTCCATCCGTTGCTTCTTGTCCTGCCTTCAGGTGCTTTGGAGAACAGCTTGACTGCCTCTTCTTTGGGGCAGCCCCTGAGATACTGGAAGACTGCTATCATGTCTCTCCTCCCCCCCCCGGGTCCTTCTCTTCATTAAACGAGACATCCCCAATTCCAGCAACCGTTCCCTATATGTTTTAGCCTCCAGTCCCCCAATCATCTTTGCTGCTCTTCTCTGCACTCTTTCTAGAGTCTCAACATCTTTTTTACATGGTGGTGACCAAAACTGGATGCCGTATTCTGAGTGTGGCCTTACCAAGGCCTTGTAAAGGGGTATTAATACTCCACGTGATCTTGATTTGCCACATTCCTCACCCCAAATCTGTCGGTGTAGGAACGCCAGCATTTTTATCCGATGGGGGTCCCCTGGGCGAGGCTCACACAATCCGGAAGACCAGGCGGTTCCAAAATAAATAAATAAATAAATAAAAAGGCAACAAGGGCCGGGACCGATTTTAATTAATCCCGTATTACTTCCTTTGGTTGCAGTTAGCATAATTTGCAAGCCACACACTCCACATTCGGTTGCTTAAAAAACGTTTGGTGGCCTCGTTTTAGAAGCGTCCCTTCCGAGGTTTTCGGAGTCTGGTGTTGAGCTCAAGGGGGGGTGGAAATAGGGATGAGTTAAAGAGGCTTTTCCAGCCTTCCTTCCCTGGCCTTTCCAGTCCCTTTGTTCCAAGTGCCGTCTTTTTCCTCCGCCTCCGTTTCTCCTGGTTGCTCATTAAATGCGCTTCCAAGGCGCGCAGAAGACCCTCTGCAGCCCACCGGGTGACCTGGTTCCGCTTTTCTCACAAACGCCCACCTCTGCCGCAGCATAGGTATGCTTGTCACGTTGGTGTGAGAAACAGTAAAGACGCTGGGAAAAAAAAGCCGGGCCTGTCTTGGGTCTCTGTGAACGAAAAGTGCCCCTTAATAACACACACACACACACACACACACACACACAGAGAGAGAGAGAGAGAGAGAGAGAGAGAGAGAGAGAGAGAGAGAGAGAGAGAGAGGGGGGGGGGGGAGGAAAAAGATGCTCGGACGGTGGGTGGCTTTGCAGGAGAACGCTTAGAACGTGTTCGGTCTGGTGGCTGGGTGTAAAAGGGAGTGGACGAAGGGGGGGGGGGGTTCCTGAGGTCACGTTCAGCCTGAAAAGTGGCAAGAGGATTGTGGGTGTGGGTGTGTGCACACACGTGTGTGTGTAAAAAGCACATTGAAACACGTTTCGGAGGAGGAGGAGGAGGACTTCCAGCGCCACAATTTCCAAATGGTCAGTTTTCAGTCTATTGTGCCCAATATCCTGTTTGACCGGTAGGATTTGCAATAAAATATGGCAATCCTTTACAAATTCATAACAATGAGGGAGTATCCCTGGGTTCCTATGGTTTCTCTTCCTTGGCCTGGTCTACCTCGAAGGGCTGGCGTCCACATGCCTACTGTGTGTCCTTAGGGTCACCAAAAGCCAAGCTGACGGAGCAGGTCAAGTGGGCAGTCCATGCTTTGGGCCTCCACTCCTTCCCTCCTGGACCTGAGTTGACCTCAGCTTTTCTCTCCAGCCTAAGATTGTGGCTTGCACTGCGGGACCCGCGGCTTTCTGTTTTGTAAATCCCTTTTTTATTGATTGTATTTATTATTTCATACTTCTTAATTGCCCCTTTCTCTCAGAGAAGTGCTCTTATGAGGACATTGAGATGTTTAGCTTTATTTTTAAGTGTGCGTTTATTTTGACGGAAAGATCGATGATAATAACAATAATAGAGTTGGAAGGGACCTTGGAGGTCATCTAGTCCAACCCCCAGCTTAGGCAGGAAACCCTATAGACCATTTCAGATAAATGGCTGTCCAGTTTGTTCTTTAAAGCTTCCAGTATTGGAGCATTCAAAGCTTCTGGAGGCAGGTAGTTCCACCGATTAATTGTTCTGACTGTCAGGAAATTCCTCCTTAGTTCTAGATTGCTTCTCTCCTCGATGAGTTTCCATCCGTTGCTTCAGGTGCTTTGGAGAGCAGCTTGACTGCCTCTTCTTTGGGGCAGCCCCTGAGATACTGGAACGCTGCTATCCTGTCCCCCCTGCTCCTTCTCTTCCTTAAACTGGACATTCCGAATTTCAGCTTGCTAAATATACCCCCCTAAAAAAACCCCACAGAGTTCTAGCATCTTAAAAAGAAACAAATTTAGTATCTTAGAAGCTTCTGTGGGTCACAATCCAATTCATTAGAGCCGTGGAGTATAATCCTTGGAGAGATGCGATATAAGCTCTCTCTCATGCACACACATGGTGTGTGGTTAGGAGGAGGAGAGAAGAAAGAAGGAAAAGAGTAAGAAATTGTGGAAAGAGAATGAAGCCGAGCTGCAAAAGCTATTTTTAACCTGTGCATCGGGCAGTTTATATCCTGCATCCTTCGTTAAGTGAGCAAACCACCGTTAAGCTAATCACAGTTAAGGAAGGGTGTGGTGCAGTCATAGCCCTTAGTAGCAGTGGTCTGTGAAGTCACACCGGTGAGCTTGACTTATGACGGCACTTGAGCCTGGCAATTACGGTTGTATGTCGCGACCGTCGTAAAACAGATCAACACGTGACCGATCCGATTTTAGAATTACTTTTTTTTTCTTTTTCTTTTTTTTTGCAGCAAGTGCGATAGTTGTTAAATGAAGCCATTTTTTTCACTATGGGCTGGTTCTTGCTGGAATCTGGAAGGAAATGCCCATTTCTGGCAAAACTACCGTAAATCATAGTCACATCTGGGCAATTGTGTGTGTCAATTGCTGAAAATGCAGTCGCTGGAAGGGTGATGTCAGGACTCTGAAACCAGGTCATAAGTAGCTTGGGGTGTGTGTGTCTGCCATAACTTTGAATGGTGGCTAAGCAACCGATCGTAAGCTGAGGACTCCTTGCATGTAATAATGAATATATATATATATATATATATATATATATATATATATATATATATATATATATATATATATATATATTTGCTTGCAAGGGTGTCTAGAGATACTGCACTTAAAAAAAGATAAGCTGGTCATTTCAAGTTTGCCGTCCAAGATCTGCAATGTATTACGTGCTGCCCCAAACCAGCGGGGGCTTTAATTGCATCACTGCTGCCACCATCTTGATGCTTTAGACCGGGGTGGGGGGGGGAGGTGTCTCCAAACTTGGCAACTTTTAACACTTGTGGACTTCAGCGTAGGTGGCTGGGGAATTCTGGGAGTTGAAGTCCACAAGTCTTAAAGTTGCCAAGTTTGAAAAAAACAAACAAACCCTGGTTTAGATCATAGTGTGGATATCCCCATTTGCTAGAACTGGGTAACCATGGAGCTCTGCCCCTTGGGGGCGGCTGTAGCCCCTATTTTAGTCACCCCCCCATCAGAAACCTGCATTGCAACCCAGGTTTATTGAAGGCTTCCTTTTAGCATCCTTGGAGAAGTCAGTTTGCCATTTGTCTCTCTCTCTCTCACTCTCTCTCTCTCTCTCTCTTTTCCCCCCCTCTATTTCTCTCTTTCTCTCTCTTTCTTTCCCTCTCTATCTCTTTCTTATCTTTTTCTTTATTTCTCTCTTTCTTTCTTTTTCTCTCTTTCTTTCGCTTTCTATCTTTCTTTCGCTTTCTCTCTTTATCTTTTTCTCTTTTTTCTCTTTTTCTCTTTCTCACTCTCTTTTTCTCTTTCTCTCCTCTCTTTCTATTTCCCTCTCTGTTTTTTCTCTCTCTTTCTCTTTCTCTCTCTCTCTTTTTCTCTCTCTCCTCTCTTTTTCTCTCTTTTTCTCTATTTCTTTCACTTTCTCTCTTGCTTTCTCTTTCTCTTTCTTCTCTATCTTTTTCTCTTTATTTCTCTCTATTTCCCTTTCTGTTTTTTCTCTCTCTTTCTTTCTTTCTTTCTTTCTTTCTCTCTCTCTCTCTCTCTCTCTCTCTCTCTCTCTCTCTCTCTCTCTCTCTCTCTCTCTCTCTCTCTCTTTTTTTTTTTCTCTCCCCAGGCTGTTCAGAGCTGGGCCTGGCCACCCAGCTTGCTCCCTCCACCTGCCTCCTCCTCCTATTCCTTAGAGGTGCTCAAAATCCAGGTGAGGCAGTGGGAGGGCTTGTTCCTAGGGCTGTGTAAAGCCTGTGTCAGCTTGGGATGGATATAATCCTGTGCCTGTTTTCAATGGAAGAATGAACTGACCCCTTTTGGAAAATGTCTCCTCCGACCTCCCAACTCTTTGGGGGGGGGGTCTTTGCTGGTCCTCCTACCTGTTTTGCCTGCCCCCCCTCCCCCCCTTCTCCTTCTGGGCCCTTAGATTTATCCGCCGAGACCTCCGGCAACATTTGTCCTACTTTCAGACTTGGCAAGCCAGCATGCCTATTTTTGTTCCAGGCCACCATTTCAGGGCACAGATTGTCAATTATTTAGTTTATTATTAGCTTTTTCACCCCTGGGATGTGGGAAGGAAGCCATTTAGATGGTACTTTGCCTGGGGCTTCGAGGTATCTGGGCCTGTCTCTGGCCTTAAGCTCAGCTCCCAGGTAGCTGCTGAATTTTACAGGCCACATGGCCGTGAGCGAAAGGGAGGCGCAGATTTTTATTTTTATTACTATTATTATTATTATTGGTTAATCATCAGTTCGATTCACAGTCTGGGATTGGTAAAAAGGTAACACCTGAAGTCCTAACCAAGGACCTAAGAACTGTTAAGACCAAATATTCAGGTCCAATAAGTTCAAAATTTCCATATTATTATTTGCAGAAGTATTCTTTAGGAGCTTCTGAGTCCAACACAGTGAGGACAGTCAACCAGTGGAACAGCCTGCCACCAGAAATCGTGGGCACCACATCACTGGAGATCTTTAAGCAGAGACTGGACCATCACCTGTCTGAGAGGGTATAGGTTCTCTTGCTTGAGCAGGGGGCTGGACTAGAAGACCTCAAAGGTCCCTTCCAGCTCTCGTCTAGTCTAGTCTAGTCTATTCACTATGCTTTGAGACCAGGTGGTCAAGAAATAAATTCCCTTTATTACAAGAAACTGGGAATTCTTGTTTAGTGACTATAAGGGGGTCTGGTAACTAGGTCATTAAGCAAAGTGGTCACCAGCTGAAATATGATTATATTTTACTTAAGCCTTCCTTTCTTTTAGAGAAGGTTGTAAATGTGGGGGCTGGTAGCAAAATTACTGTCTCATCATCCTAACTCTGAAGTGCTGCTAAGCGAGGCAGTCATTAAACAAGGACAATCTGTAAGAGTAAAACCAAAATGCCTCTTTGTACTAAGTTGATGGTGTTACTCTTGGATTACATTCATACTCTACGTCAGGGGTCTTCAATCCTGGCCCTTTGATGACTTGTGGACTTCAACTCCCAAAATTCCTCAGCCAGCCACGCCACAAGTCATGAAAGGGCCAAGTTTGAAGACCCCTGCTCTGCATCAAACTATGGTATGTTATAATCACAGATTGTTCAGTAAACTCAGAGATTGATTTAATATTAAGCTATCAACTGAGTGCAGCCCACAACGGTTGGGTCCATGTTAAGTCAAAACGAAGCAAATTGAGGGTTTAATGCAGGGGTCTTCAAACTAGGCCCTTTTATGACTTGTGGACGTCAACTCCCAGAATTCCTCAGCCTGGTGTGCCTGGATAGGGAATTCTGGGAGTTGAAGTCCACAAGTCATCAAAGGGCCAGGTTTGAAGACCCCCTGCTCTAGCTTTTTCTGAATAAATACCTACCCTTTTATAAATTAAACTACTAAATAAAATAAATCATGGTGATATAGTGATAGCTTTGGGGTTCAGACCCCTTGATTTCTTTCCTTAAAGCTTCTCTACCGTTTTTACAAAGCTAATTTTTGCCAAGTCTACTGGTAAATTCTTTTATGTATGTCGGCTGTTTCGTTTTTGATCCACGGGCAGGTGATATGCTTGCAGCTGCGTGCAGGAGGCATCTACACCACTTTGGGGTGAATTAAAAATTCTTTCCCCGAATAGCTGGTAAATACCGTCTCCCACCAGGCGAGGGCACTCATTCTCCACATGGAGTTGGCCCTGCCAAAACTCTTTGGTTGGGCTTTGAAGGAAGAGTAGGGACACTTCAGAACTTTGGAATTGGAGAAGACTCTTTAGAATACCATGGATGGTCCAAACAAATAAGTAAGTAAGTAAATAAGTAAGCAAACAAGCAAGCAAGCAAGCCAGTGGATCACTGAACAAATGAACTCAAGCTGCCACTTGAGACACAAATGACCATGCCCAAACTATCCTACTTTAAACACAAGATGTGAAGACCCAACTCTATGGAGATGGTTCGAATGCTGGAAGAAGGAGAATACAGCCAGTAGCAGGGACTTGGCTTGGTTAGAGTAGATTAAGTGTAGAGTAGAGTGTAGTGTAGTGTAGAGTAGCGTAGAATAGAGTGTAATGTAGTGTAATGTGTAGTGTTGAGTAGTTAGGGTTAGGGTTAGGACAGAACAGAACAGAATAGAATAGAATAGAGCTTCAAGGGACCTTGGAGGTCTTCTAGTCCAACCTCCAAGACTTAACCCCATTAGCAACTTAGGTGCATTTTGTATCTGGACTAGTTTTATTCTTGTATAGCCTCTCGAAGAAAGCCAAACCATGTGTTTTTCATCATCTAGTAGAGGGAAAGTTGAGGGATCAAGTTTTACTTAATAGAATAGAATAGAGCTGGAAGGGACCTTGGAGGTCTTCTAGTCCAGCCCCTTGCTCAAGCAGGAGACCCTACCATCTCAGACAAGTGACTGTCCAGTCTCTTCTTGAAAACCTCCAGTGATGGAGCGCCTACGATTTCTGGTGGCAAGCTGTTCCACTGGTTGATTGTCCTCACTGTCAGGAAGTTTCTCCTTAGCTGGAATAGTTGGAATACCTGGAGCACCAGGATTGGAGGCAAATCTTCATGGAAAATCCTTTATGTCAGGGGTGTCAACCTTGACCATTTTAAGACTGGTGGACTTCAACTCCCAGAATTCCCCAGCATGACTGGCTGGCTGGGGAATTCTGGGAGTTGAAGTCCACAAGTCTTAAAGTGGCCAAGGTTGGACCCTCCTGATCTAATGAGGTTGCTAGTGGACCCTGAGTTGTTGGCAAATAATTAATTAATCTCTTTAGGCAATTGTAGGGCAGACGTCCTCAATGTGAAGCCTATCCACGTCTCTGAAGGGTCTCCAATTAGACAAATGTCCCTGCAGGATTCAAAAGTAATAGTTACAGCCTGCCCTTGCTGGCCTTTGGGAAGACTCCTAAGACCTGGCTCTAAGGGTGTTCCTGTGTGGTCCTTTTAAGCAACAACAGTAGTGTAAAGGAACTGATATGTTTCTGCAAGCCTCAGTCCTTTAAATTGCTTTAACCCTCTGTAAGTCTCCCAGAGGCATTGTCGAAGTGGGTGGTCTTAAAAAAAAACAGATTAAGTAAACAAATCACGAACCCCCGAGCCTTCTTCCCAAGCTCGTGGCCATCACCAAGAACTCCATTTAAATGGAGATTTAGTGTACACCAGGTCCTCAGCAGATGTTTTGGACCACATTTCCAACCACCTCTGATCCTTCTGCTGGCTGGAACCGAATGGGTCAAACTAAACCTTGTCGACTAAAGCTGGACTAAAATTATTTCTGTAGTATTTTCTCTCTGCTTGGAACATTGTCTCCCCCCCCAGTTGCGTGAATTTTAAATAATACCTTGAAGTTCCAGTTCACTTCACAAACGGTAGATGGATTTTATTTTCAGATCTGCAATTTAGCTGAGATAATATGAATCCTGATAATTATGAATCCTTTTTAGTTTGATTTTGTACTTGCCATATCTCAAGGCCAGGGGTCTTCCAACTTGGCCCTTTTAGGACTTGGTGACTTCAACTCCCAGAATTCCTCAGCCAGGCACGCTGGCTGAGGAATTCTGGGAGTTGAAGTCCACAAGCAAGGGTCTTCCAACTTGGCCCTTTGATGACTTGTGGACTTCCAGAATTCCTCAGCCAGGCATGTGTGCCTGGCTGAGGAATTCTGGGAGTTGAAGCCCACAAGTCATCAAAGGGCCAAGTTGGAAGATCCCTGCCTTAAGGCGACGGCGTGATTTCATGGCTGAGCTATGATTTTAAGCTTACCGTTCCTTTAAGTGCTGTCGTAGACGTATAATACTTTTATAACTTTCTGTGGAGCAGTGTTGCATTTCAGCATTGGCTACCTGCTTTTAAACATTCAGCCCCAATGTTAGTCTCTTATGCAGCAATCTCTAAGCCACATATATAAGCTGCAAGAAATTAGAAAAGAAATTGGCTGTAACAGCCGTAAGTGGGAGGACCGGTTATAAGTCACTTTTTTTCAATGCCCTTTGAACTTTGAAGAAAATGGCTGTAAGTCAAGGACTAATTGTCCACCCGTTGTGTTTTTCATGTCTATGGCTTTGGAGCAAATGCAGCAAAGAGACTCGTGGCAAGGTTTTTAAGAAGAGACTGGACAGACATTTGTCTGGAATGGTCTAGGGTCGTGGTGGCGAACCTATGGCACGCGTGCCACAGGTGGCACACAGAGCCCTCTCTGTGGGCACGCGCACCGTCGCCCCAGTCCTAGGTCTTCAGCTGGGTTTTATAATATCTTTTCGCTTTAGGCCTCTTCCACCGTGGTCAAAAAAAAAGAGGCTCAATCAATCAATTTCAACTTCTTGTGGGGAAAAAAAGATCTCGCAAAGTTGGAATTGATTGATTGAACTTTTTAGTCCCTCCCAGTCTACCGTTACCACCACAGCCACGCCCACCCAATGGGCCACAGCCACCCGGCACCCAACGATAAATAAGTGGGTTTTGGGTTGCAGTTTGGGCACTCGGTCTCTAAAAGGTTCGCCATCACTGGTCTAGGGGTCTCCTGCCTGAGCAGCGGGTTGGACTAGATGACCCCCAAGGTCCCTTCCAACTTTTATTATTATTATTATTATTATTATTATTATTATTATTATTATTATTATTATTATTATTATTAAAAAGAAGACAAGGATGAAATTAGAGCAATGAGGAATAAGCAGGATAATCAGTTGTCTTCTGGGAAATTGTGTTTTGTCATTGGCCAGGACAAGTAGAGGAAGGAAGGAGCAAAGAAGGGAGGGAAGGAGGAAGGAAAGGAGGGAATGAGGAAGGAAGGAAAGAAGGGGTTTGCCAGTTTCCTCAACCACTAGGAGTAGAAAAAGAAAGTGGTAGGATTATTGTCAATTTTACCTGCTTAAAAAAACTCCCTGCAATGTCTTGCCAAGGGTTTTTCCAAAAAAGTAACAATTATTGTAATTATGGTTATGTTCCATAATGTACCCTTAGTAAACCATTAGCGTGATAAGTTTGCTTACAAGGAACGGAAGCACAACAGGATGGACAGCATCAAGGTGAGCTAATACAAGATGAAAAACACCCTACTTTTGCTGTGTAACCCCAAAGCACAAGCGGCCGTGGCATTATTTGCTGGCTGTGCATTTGTGGCTGATGACTTATGTTATTGACCTGCCGAAATGGGAGGCATCTCATGCTGGGCTAAGCTGGAAGGGTGGATCTGCCCAGTGATAATTACATCTAAATAATTGTCATTTGCCAAGCATTAATGAGGCACACGGAAGACACTTCTTGCATTGACAGCTGGTGTGCTGGGATCTGAATCAGGAAACTCTTAATCCAGGAGAAATAGATTGGATTGCCCTACTAATGAGATTGAGTCAGCTTTAGGTTGCTGCAATATATAAACCAAGCCCTGGTGTGTTTTGTAAGCTACAGATTAGGATTAGCGTGCTTTGTCTACTTTGTGTCTTCCTGTGCAAAAATATAATTTAAGCAGACTACAGGTAGTCGACCAGAATTATATGTTGCTAAGTGAGACATTTGTTAAGTGAGTTTTGCCTCATTTTATGAACTTTCTTGCCACTGTTGCTAAGTGAATAATAACAACAACAACAGAGTTGAAAGGGACCTTGGAGGTCTTCTAGTCCAACCCGCTTCTGGAGCAGGAGACACTATACCAGGGGCCTCCACTCTTGGAACTTTAAGACTTGTGGACTTCAACTCCCAGAATTCTTATCGACTTCAGTTCTTGTGAACTTCAATCTCTTCTTAAAAACATCCAGTGTTGGAGCATTCACAACTTCTGGTGGCAAGCTGTTCCACTGGTTAATTGTTCTCACTGTCAGGAAATTTCTCCTTAGTTCTAGGTTGTTTTCTCCTTGATGATTTCCCTCCGTTGCTTCTTGTCCTGCCTTCAGGCGCTTTAGAGAACAGCTTGACTCCCTCTTCTTTGGGGCAGCCTCTGAGAGATTGGAAGACTGCTATCATGTCACCCCTTAACTGCAGTTAAGTCAGAAACATGGTTGTAAGGGAATCCGGTTTCCCCATTGGCTTGGCTTGTCAGGAGGTTGCAAAAGAGGGTCACATGATCCCGAGACTCTGCAACCGTCATAAACATGAGTCAGTTGACAAGTGTCTGGAGTTTGATCACAGGGATGCTGCAATGGTCATAAGTGTGAAAAATGGTCATAAGTGACTTTTCAGGGCTGTTGGAACTTCAAACCATCGCTAAATAAATTGCCGTAATTCAAGAACTATCTGTATAGACCAGGGGTCTTCAAACTTGGCAACTTTAAGACTTGTGGACTTCAACTCCCAGAATTCCTCAGCCAACCATGCTGAGGGGAAAAGGAGATATTTCCAAGCTGAGCCATGCTGGCTGAGGAATTCTGGGAGTTGAAGTCCACCAGTCAACAAGGGGGGCATAGTTACCCCATGCTGGCTCAGGAATTCTGGGAGTTGAAGTCCGCAAATCATAAAAGAGCCAAGGTCGCCTACCCCAGGCCTAGGACTACCTGTGTAGGCCAGGAAATAGCAGTATAATTTCCTGAGATCGACATCACTCCCATTGCAGTTGTGGACGCCAAAATTAATTCCTAAAAACATTAAAAGTTGCTCGTGTTATTTTACTCTTCTCACTTGAAATCAAGTCAGATCTTAGACCAGGACTTAAAAAACAAATCTCAGAACAGGTTTGTGCATAGGTATGGTATAGGGCAGGGGTGGGCAACCTTGGCTCTTTTATGACTCGTGGACTTCAACTCCCAGAATTCCTGAGCCAGCCATGCTGAGGGAAAAAGGAGTTTCCGAGCTGAGCCATGCTGGCTCAGGAATTCTGGGAGTTGAAGTCCACAAGTCATAAAAGAGCCAAGGTTGCCTATCCCTGGTATAGGGCATAGCAGCCCATCACAATGCACACTCAGTTGCAAGTGCTAATTCTTTTAATAAATTCTTCAATAAATTGCAGCTGTTTGGCAATGAAGTTCGTGTTTGATTTGGTTACTTGTCCTTATTTTGTGGTGGGAACTGGTTACTTGCCAGAGATTGGCCTGTCTCTGTGGGATGTGATAAAACCCACACAAAATGCACGGAGATTCCTTAGTTGATTGCCTTACGGTTGATCCCATGTTTGCGAAAGGGTGTTTGGGTGTCACCGCACCTTGTGGGTTGGTGAATTGTGCAGAGAAGAAAATGTATCTTACTTTTGCAAGCAATTTCTGTTTGAGTGACGTTCATAGGTGGGTTAGCTGTATTTCCAGGCTGTTTTGTTCTAAAGAAAAATTGGGAAAGCTAATTATTCCTTAGTATCAAGCTGTAGGATTTATAATCCCAGTGGAACAGCTTCATTGGAAGCAATTAAAAGCAGGAAGGAGTGTCACATGTGTTGGTTTTGTGTTCTGCCAAACGACAGTTGAAATGTTTGCTAAACAAAGGGTCAGAAAGCGTTTTTCAAAAAAGTTCCGAAAGTGAAAGATAATAAAAATGTTATTTCACTACCCAGGAGTAGACTTTTCAGTGCTTAGCTTTTAAAAATGTGGGTTCGGGTCTTTGTGGAGGATTGTGGGGCTGAATTTGCATTGCCCCTTCCTTTTCCTCCTCCAGCTGCCTCATTTTTTAACAGTTACTAGAGCCAAGGGTCTTCAAACTTGGCCCTTTTTTGACTTGTGGACTCCAACTCCCAGAATTCCTCAGCCAGCAAGCCTGGCTGAGGAATTCTGGGTGTTGAAGTCCACGAGCAGGGGTCTTCAAACTTGGCCCTTTTATGACTTTTGGGCTTCAACTCCCAGAATTCCTCAGCCAGGCACAGGTGCCTGACTGAAAAATTCTGGGAGTTGAAGTCCACAAGTCATTAAAGGGCCAAGTTTGAAGACCCCTGGGCTTCAGTCTGTGAAATGTAATTGCTTCTCCAAGATCCTCCTTAATTGTTCTCATCAAGGTCATCTTAGAATTTCTTCACTGCTTTTCTCTCTCTCTCTCTCTCTCTCTCTCTCTCTCTCTCTCTCTCTCTCTCTCTCTCTCTCTCTCTCTCTCTCTCTCTCTCTCTCCACAATGGACAGGTTTTTGCCCGTATGAAATTTCCTTCTCTTGCTTCCAGCCTGTTTTTTATAACCAGTCACAATCATATTAAATTCCTAGGTGTCTGGCCCAGTTTTGTGTCCTCTGTATATTGGATTAAGTATTCTTTTCGCTTCTCCCACCAAGTCATTAAGGAAGTGTGCAAGGCCCAGGAGTGAACCTTGAACACCCTCCCTCCATGCTTCCCTCCAATCTGATGAGAATCCTTGATGAATGCCCTTTTGAGTACGATTTTTCAAGCCAATTATATATCCCTTTAATTGCCACTCATTTCAAACCACTCCAGACTGTCTGGTTAATCAGAATGCTACGGAGGACTTTGTCCAAGGCATGGCTGATATGTTAACATGTTATTTTACCTACTGAGTTTGCCTAATTTACTAAGAAAGTTGCTAAGCCAGTAAGTAGTAAGATAAGTTGAGAAGAGTATTGGAAATGGACTGGTGGGGTAATTGAAACCTTCACTTGGTTGATTAAGGGCCATCAAATCATTTTGACTCCTGGCAATCACAGAGTTAGATTAGCTGGGTCCTTTAGATCTTCCAATGGTGCACCCATCGCCATTGTAATAATTGAGTTCATCCACCTTGCTTTTAGAATAGAAATAGAAATAGAAATAGAAATAGAAATAGAAATAGAAATAGAAATAGAAATAGAAATAGAAATAGAAATAGAAATAGAAATAGAAATAGAATAGACATGGCTGGGGAATTCTGGGAGTTGAAGTCCACAGGTCTTAAAGTTGCCAAGGTTGGGGACCCCTGCTCTAGTGGACTTCCTGCCCATGCTGGCTGAGGAATTCTGGGAGTTGAAGTCCCCCCACCTCTGATATAAGGAGAAAGGCTTGAGTTGCCTGGTACAATCCTGTCCTCTTGAGGCTGCTGGGTTAATAATAGTTACGTGGGATTTTGTGCCTTTGATTCAGAGCGTACAAAAGCTAACACGAACTCATTAAATATAATTTAGAGGCAAACAAGAAAAGCCGAATCAGAATGTAATAAAATTGATTTATTACGATTGCATGTTCAGGCAGCAAACAGCCGTTTGAGGCCACATTTAAATTAATTTCTGCTTAGATAATTGCTGTTTCTACTCTTCTCTGTAAAAGCTGCCCTAGTTCTCCAGAACTAGGATGCCCACAAAATGTGAACCGGATGCCCACAAAATGTGCTGAAATGCAGTTTTTATCGCCTATACAGCCAGGCTGGCTCATCAGAGGGCAGCTGTTTGGGATTTTCCGAATTTCAGGAGAGCTGCTGCCGGAGTTTGGGGAACTTCTGATTTTCCTACGTAGTTTGTCTAAGAGGATTCAGTGCTGCTGGGGTTGCTCTACAAAGCCCAAGCCGTTTTGTGCCTTTAAAACACTTTGGTCAGCTCTCCAATGCGACATGATGAAATTGCATTATTTTGTTAAATCTGGGCGATTCTTTTGCTCACCTCCTTGCCCTTCTCATAAATCTCTCTTTCGGTACAATTTGTTTAATGCTGTCCATTGCTCCGTTTTCCCAGACCTGCTTGCTTCTCTCCACCCATTGGCAGCTAAGCCTTCTCCTTCAAGGGGAGTACATGGTTGGAAACAACAACGGTTGGAAACTGACCAAAGAGAGAAGCAACCTGGAATTAAGGAGAAACTTCCTGACAGGGAGGACAATCAGCCAGTGGAACAGCCTGCCACCAGAAATCATGGGCACTCCATCACTGGAGATTTTTAAGAAGAGACTGGACAGTCACTTGTCTGAGATGGTATAGGTTCTCCTGCTTGAGTGGGGGGCTGGACTAGAAGACCTCCAAGATCCCTTCCAGATTCTATTCCATTCCATTCCATTCCATATTTTCTATTCTATTCTATTCTATTCTATTCTATTCTATTCTATTCTATTCTATTCTATTCTATTCTATTCTATTCTATTCTATTCTATTCTATTCTATTCTATTCTATTCCATTCCATTCCACTCCACTCCACTCCACTCCATTCCATATTTTCTCTTCTCTTCTCTTCTCTTCTCTTCTCTTCTCTTCTCTTCTCTTCTCTTCTCTTCTCTTCTCTTCTCTTCTCTTCTCTTCTCTTCTATTCTATTCTATTCCATTCCACTCCACTCCACTCCACTCCACTCCACTCCACTCCACTCCACTCCACTCCATTCCATTCCATATTTTCTATTCTATTCTATTCTATTCTATTCTATTCTATTCTATTCTATTCTATTCTATTCTATTCTATTCTATTCTATTCTATTCCATATTCCGTTCCGTTCCGTTCCGTTCTATTCTATTCTATATTCTATTCTATATATTGCAGCCATCGGCCTCTGGATTGGTTAAAGGCATAAACCATTTGGCAAACTGCCTGTTGGGAAAGTTGAAATTCCCTTTTTTTTGCTTGAGTGGAGAAGTAGACGGTGCTTCTCATTAGGCAGAGAGGGCTTTGGGGTTTTTGTTTGACACACACTAACCCTAGTTCTCCTTTTTGAAATAGAGGCAGTCCTCAGCTCGCAACCGAGCCCAGAGTTTCTGTTGCTAAGCGAAACGTTTGTTCAGTGAATTTTGTCCCATTTTGCGTCCTTCCTTGACGCAGTTGTCAAGAGAATCAGTGCAGTTGTTAAAGTTAGTAACCTGGTTGTGAAGTGAATCTGGACTCCCCGTGGGCTTTGCTTCTCAGAAGGTGGCAAAAGGGGGATCACTTGACCCCAGGACTCTGCAAACGTCATAAATATGAATCAGTTCCCAAGCATCTGCATTTTGGTCACATGACCACGGGGGATGCTGCGACGGTTGCGAATTGGAGAAAGGGTCCTAGGCCACGTTTTTCCAGTGCCGTTATGTTGTGATTCAGGTTTTCAGCCTGTGGGTTTGGCAGTTGGGTCGGACGACTCAGAGGAGGAGGAGGAGGAGGGGGGTGTTGAAGAGCTTGCTGATGATGGCCTTGAGGCTCCGCAGAGCCCCCAGCCGGGCCCCTCCCACCTGGTCACAACGCAGACCCAGCTGTGTGAGCCTGACAGCGTGGATGAAGATGACCCACAGCTGGCCCTGTTCAAGGACGCCCGACGCAGGAGGCAGTCAATCAGGAGTAAACAGAGGAAAGCAATGGGGCACCTCGGAAGGAGGCAGAGAGAAGCCACGCCCTGAACTGTATAAAAGGGGGAATGCGTGGGAGGGCTGGTTTGCTGAAGGCAACCGCTTGAAAAGCTCCTGTTTCTTGGTTCGTGTCTTGTTCTGTTTGTTTTTGTATCAATAAATTTGGCAGGCGTAATTCCAGCCTCTTGCCTTCTTGTAAAAGGGGTTGTCCCTGCTTTTTCTGCAGGGTCGGTAGCAGGCTGGTACAGAACACATTGTAACTTAGAAGAGTCACCAAATGAGCTGTCTCTATAAGTCAAGGACTACCGCTACGTATTCCACATTGGCAAGCTCAGAAAAATGCCATTGTCTGCCTACAGGAGCCCCCAAGAATAGGGGTTTCAGCGGCATTGGTGGCAAATAACCAAAAAAAGAGAAGGTGGTTGCTTTAAAAAAAGGCAGATAAGGTACCGATCTCTTAATGGAATAAAGCATTTTTTTCAGCAAAGATGCACTGTTTTGTTTCCCCTCCCCCCTAAAATTAACCGAATGCGCTCTCTCTCTGCTGGCAGTGGGTGGGGAGGGGAAAGGAATCAGTTGCGCAAAGAAACTAATTGTTGCAATCAGAAGTGGCTGAAGAAATCCGGTTCCTTTTCACAGGCATTTTAAAAAGCAACAATCCTTTGCTAAGAAATTCAAAGCAAGCTGCTCGGCTAGCCAAGTGCTTCTGATTTCGGCTTTTGTTGATGTTCCATGCTGGAGGTTTTTCACAACACATCATAATATCAACATGTTTCCACCTTAATTAGGGCAGTAAGAGTTTGAAATGGGTACCAGCTGTGTGGCTACCACAAAACACACACACACACACACACACACACAGAGAACCAAGTTGCAAATTCACAGCTATATCTTTATATGATTGGGGTGGTTTTTTGTTGGTTTTTTTTGCCTGTAGGACCTCTTTACTCCAGGTGGAAACTGTCCATTCTGCCCAATCTAGCCAGGAAAGGATGCTGTGGGTTCCAGCCCTGGGATACCAGGATTTGGGTGTTCAGATCATGGTCTTCTCCGTAGTTGACTGTTTCATTTATGGACTTACCAAATTAGGCTACTGTAATGTGCTCTTTAGATGGTGCTATCCTTGAAGACTACCCAGAGGCCATAAAAGGTAAAGGTAAAGGTAAAGGTTCCCCCGCACACGCGTGCTAGTCGTTTCCGACTCTAGGGGCCGGTGCTCATCTCCGTTTCAAAGCCGAAGAGCCGGCGCTTGTCCGAGGACGTCTCCGTGGTCATGTGGCCGGCATGACTAGACGCCAAAGGCGCACGGAACGCTGTTACCTTCCCACCGGAGCGGTCCCTATTTTTCTCCTTGCATTTTTACGTGCTTTCGAACTGCTAGGTTGGCAGAAGCTGGGACGAGTAACAGGCGCTCACTCTGCTACGCAGCACTCGGGATTCGACCCGCCAGACTGCCGACCTTCTGATCGACAAGCTCAAGTGTCCCAACCCACTGAGCCACCGCGTCCCTACCCAGAGGCCATAGGTTCTACTAAATGCAGTGGCTTTAGAAGAGATTATCCCTTTATATCATAGAGTAGAATAGAGCTGGAAGGGACCTTGGAGGTCTTCTAGTCCAGCCCCCTGCTCAAGCAGGAGAACCTATACCAATTCAGACAAACTGCTGTCCAGTCTCTTCTTAAAAACTTCCATTGTTGGAGCATTCACAACTTCTGGAGGCAGGTTAATTCTTCTCACTGTCAGGAAACTTCTAGATTGCTTCTCGGTCAGTTTCCATCCGTTGCTTCTTGTCCTGCCTTCAGATGCTTTGGAGTTGTTTGAATTTTGGTCACCTGACCATGGGGATCCTGCAAGAGTTGTAAGTGTCGCTTTTTCAGTTGTAACTTTGAATGGTCATTAAAAGAATGAACCCCTGAAGCCCCTGAGATATTGGACTACTGCTATCATGTCCCTCCTCGTCCTTTTCATTAAACTAGACACCCCCAATTCCAGCAACCGTTCTTTGTATGTTTTTGCCTTCAGTCCCCTGATCATCTTCGTTGCTCTTCTCTGCACTCTTTCTAGAGTCTCAACATCTTTTTTACATCGTGGTGACCAAAACGGGATGCAGGATTCCAAGTGTGGCCTTACCAAGGCCTTGTAAAGTGGTATTAACACTTCATGTGAACTTGATTCTATCCCTCTGTTGATGCAGCTTAGCACTGTGTTGGCTTTTTTGGCAGCTGCAGCACACGGCTGGCTCCTATTGAACGGATTGTCCATTAGGACACCTGTTACTGCTGGATATACACATGGCTAAAGGAAGGGCCAATGCTTCAGATTAAAATGCCAGGGATCAAGCATTCCTCTCAAAAATGTTCCTTGCTAGAGATCCATAAATTGTGTAGGCGGAGTAGCCCCAAGTTATATTGCTAGATAGTAACCAGCTGCCTGCAATTAGTGCAGGTTCGCATCCCACCAGGCTCAAGGTTGACTCAGCCTTCCATCCTTCCCAGGTAGGTAAAACGAGGACCCAGATTGTTGGGGGCAATAAGCTGACTTTGTAATAATGCCGCTTGGGGTGTGTGTGAAAGCCCTAATAAGCAGGCATATACATAGAATGAAGGCTATTGCTAAGCTTGTAAGCCGCCCTGAGTCTTCGGAGAAGGGTGGGATATACCGGTAAATGGAATTAAAATAAATAAAAAAATAATAATATTACAGTAAATATGTCTCTGTAGATATGCAGAATATACTTAACTTAGGTAAAGGTAAAGGTTCCCCCGCACATGTGTGCTAGTCGTTTCCGACTCTAGGGGCCGGTGCTCATCTCCGTTTCAAAGCCGAAGAGCCAGCGCTTGTCCGAGGACATCTCCGTGGTCATGTGGCCGGCATGACTAGACGCCAAAGGCGCATGGAACGCTGTTACCTTCCCACCATAGTGGTCCCTATTTTTCTACTTGCATTTTTACGTGCTTTCGAACTGCTAGGTTGGCAGAAGCTGGGACGAGTAACAGGCGCTCACTCTGTTACGCGGCACTCGGGATTCGACCCGCCAAACTGCCGACCTTCTGATCGACAAGCTCAGCGTCCTAACCCACTGAGCCACCGTGTCCCTTAACTTACTTAATAGTTAACATTGCACGTGATGCTGTTCACCACAAGTTTGACTCTCTTGCATTCTTTTTTTCTACTGAAATTGTTATTCCATGTTCTTGACAATTCCCCACATTGTCCAGGAGGCAACTGTTTTTAAAATGAAGATTAAACCTGCTAAGAGATAAAATTGTTCTCCTTCACCTCAAGAAATCCCTATTAGACTTGTCTTCCTTCTGTTAACAATCCTGTTTTTTGGGATAAATTTCCAGGATTTTTTTTTTGTTTCTTAATTGACATTTGAAAATATAACATAGAATGTAGAATAATAGGATTGGAATGGATTTGGACGTCTTCTTGTCCAATCTCCTGCTTAGGCAGGAGACCCTATACCATTCCGGACAAATGGCTGTCCAGTCTCTTCTTGAAAACCTCCAGTGTTGGAGCATTCACAGCTTCTGGAGGCAAGGAGTTCCACTGGTGAATTGTTCTCACTGTCAGGAAGTTTCTCCTTAGTTCCAGGTTGCTTCTCTCCTTGATGAGTTTCCATCCGTTGCTTGCCTTCAGGCGCTTTGGAGAATAGCTTGACTCCCTCTTCTTTGGGGCAGCCCCTGAGAGATACTGGAACGCTGCTATCCTGTCCCCCCTCGTCCTTCTCTTTATTAGGCTACTAGACACTTCTTGCAATGGTTTGTCGTATGTTTTAGTCTCCAGGCCCCTTATCGTTGTTGCTCTTTCCTGCACTTTTTCTAGGGTCTCAACATCTTTTTTGTATCATGGTGACCCGAACTGGACGCAGTTCTGTAAGTGTGGCCTAACCACTGCAGTGTAAAGGGATACTATCACTTTGTAAATATGTCTGCCCTTCTTACTTTCTGGAACTGGTGCAGTGGTGAGGTTTCCCTTTGTTTGTTTGATTTTTTTATTAGTTTTATTCATTTAGAATGTAAAATGTGAAAATGCGAAAGCAAATAGTAAGGAACCACAAGGTGTGAAGAAAGGGAGGGGGAAGAAGCAAAAGGCATTGACTTCTGACTGTCTCTGTTGCAATAAAATCAGACATTAAAATCAAATCTCAACTTTTTACATTTCTATAGTCGTATGCACTAGCCCAGGGGTAGGCAACCTTGCCTCTTTTATGACTGGTGGACTTCAGTTCCCAGAATTCCTGAGCCAGCCATGCTGAGGGGAAAGGGAGAGGTTTCCAAGCTGAGCCATGCTGGCTCAGGAATTCTGGGAGTTGAAGTCTGCAAGTCATGAGGGGGCCATAGTTCCCCCATGCTGGGTGAGGAATTCTGGGAGTTGAAGTCCACGAGTCATGAGGGGGCCATAGTTCCTCCATGCTGGCTCAGGAATTCTGGGAGTTGAAGTCTACGAATCATAAAAGAGCCAAGGTTGCCTACCTCTGCACTAGCCATTTCTGTATCGGCAAATCATGTCAAACTCTCGACATCATGTGACGTCCCACGACGTATCGGAACTTTCCCCCCATTGCCGGCAATGGGGTGGGCACGGTTTCTTCGTGACTTATCCGGCCCGTGGGCCAGCAGTTTGACACCCCTGGTCTAGTCGGTAAAACCCAAAATCATAATATCATTTTTTTCCACCTCAAGCACACAGTCCAGAAATGGTTTCCAAGTAGAAACAAAAGTACTTACGTTCTTTTCTTTTATCAAGACAGTCAATTTGGCCGTCTCTGCTCATTCGATCACTTTTTGTAACCATTCGTTTATGGTAGGAATCGAGGCATCCTTCCACTTTTGTGCCTAGAGCAACCTTGCTGCCATCGCCATATATAAAATCAGAATTCCAATTTTTCCCCCCCATTTCTCTGGGAACAGGTTTCCCTTTGTAAGATTAGCAACAACTTCTTTGTAATTGGGAAATCTCTGTTTGGGCTTCTGGCGTAGTTTTTATTGCTTCTCAGCTAGTACAACGTATACCTGGCGTGTACGGTCTCAGATTGTAGTAAGATTCTCAAGGGACTGATTTTTTCTTCACGTACTGCTCTCCTTAAACACACTTGAATGGCAAATAAGAGGCCGGACAAGGATTTTGCAATCTGTTTCTCAAAGTGGATGCAAGTTTTGTATTGCAAAGCATTCTGCCTTAGTGATTGTAATTTATCATTTGAAATGTTACAGCTCGGATTTGCGTGAAAACATGGCTCTGTAATTATCCTAGCAGTGGTGTCTTATTTTTGCCTTCCCCCCCCTCATCTTTTGTAAAGTCCTTCCCCTAATGGCCATAAGATCATACATTTTAACTTTCCTAAATAACTATCTGGGGTTTGTTTGGGAGACTGTTGTTTTCCTACAGTGCTTGGGTCCAGATTATATAGCTCCAGGTAGCCGTGAGCGAGTGTTACCTTGGACCTTCCTTTCTTGCTACGTTCATTGCTAACCTTGAGCTTGACAAGTAATTCCAGATTCCTACGGAATTGCAGTGTGTGTCAGGGCAGCGCAGGTGAACAAGACTATTAAAAAGGTGTGAGGCATTCTTTTTCTAGGGAAGAAATTCATTTTGCATCGCCACCCACCCTTCCCTGGAACAGCAGGGTGCAATTCAATCAAGAAAGCTGCCCGTCTCCCTCTGCTTCACACCTTGCCCCACATACTCGGATTTCTCTTCAGACCCTATAAATCTTTTGTTTGACCTACACGTAGGCAGGCCGGGATTGTCAGAACCTGCACAGAGATGCCTCGGGGTGAAGGCGAGGCCTTTTTTTTTTTTTTTGCTGAAGGACTGCAAGAGATTCTGATTTCTTCACCACAGGAAAAAAAAAAGGAGCAAAGGAGGAAAAAAAATGATGGGGAGGACATTTTTCTGACTTCTGCTCTCTTCTTCCAGGGCTTGGAAGAATCAAACACTGATTTTATATTGCATATAGACATTAGTCTCCTATTGGCTGAGAGTATTTTGGAGCAAAGGGACGTGGTGGCTCAGTGGGTTAGGACGCTGAGCTTGTCGATCAGAAGGTCGGCAGTTTGGCGGGTCAAATCCTGAGTGCCGAGTAACAGTGAGCGCCTGTTACTCGTCCCAGCTTCTGCCAACCTAGCAGTTCGAAAGCACGTAAAAATACAAGTAGAAAAACAGGGACCACTACGGTGGGAAGGTAACAGCGTTCCGTGCGCCTTTGGCATCTAGTCATGCCGGCCACATGACCACAGAGACATCCTTGGACAAGCGCTGGCTCTTCGGCTTTGAAACGGAGATGAGCACCGGCCCCTAGAGTTGGAAACGACTAGCACGCATGTGCGGGGGAAACTTTATTTTTACCTTTATTTTGGAGCAAAAGTACTTTGCGTTAAGCTGTCTGTGGAGATTCTCAGTCGTCGTCATCATCATCATCAAGTTGGGAGGGACCTTGGAGGTCATCTAGTCCAACCTCCTGCTCAGCCAGGAAACCCTGGCCTATATCATTTCTGACAAATGGCTGTCCAGTCTCTTCTTCAAAACTTGCAGTGTTGGAGCATTCACAGCTTCTGGAGGCAGGTTGTTCCACTGGTCAATTGTTCTGACTGTCAGGAAGTTTCTCCTTAGTTCCAGGTTGCTTCTCTCCTCGATGAGTTTCCATCTGTTGCTTCTTGTCCTGCCTTCAGGCGCTTTGGGGAATAGCTTGACTCCTTCTTCTTTGGGGCAGCCCCTGAGATACTGGAAGGCTGCTATCACGTCCCCCCTCATCCTTCTCTTAATGGAGGAAACATTCTCAACCTCCAGGCTTGGAAAGGGTTAATCTTTAATAAAGCTTTCATAAATTTGCCTCTACGGCACAGCTCATAACCAGGGTCTTCCCACAAAGTACTATATTCCTTCTAAATCAAACCAGGAAAGGAAGGCCTCGCCTCTCTTTACTGCTACTATAAAAGCAGAAAATTAAAAAAATACAAACTTGGGAACGGGGCTGTTCTCTAGGGGCCTGATGAGAGTCAAAAGGTCCAAAGTCATCGCATGAGGATATTAAAGCCGATAAATCAAAAGGGAGACTTGCCTTCCTTGAGCGTTTATAAAAGCAGCCAGAGAAATACCGCTTTTCCTTCTGACAAACAAATGACGACGGATACCGTGAGACAACAGTCGTAGCTCGAGACCCGTTCGGATTGCATTTTGTCCCACAATGTAAGGTGCTTAAATTCTGTCCGTGTGACTCCTTCTCTCTCATCTTTCCATTTGCTGATGAATTCCACACGACTTGCATTGCTTGCCTTCAGATATGGAGATGACCACCAATTTTGACAAAATTGGGCTGTTATTGGTTGCATTGCATTCAAGGTACTGGTGATGACCTATAAAGCCCTAAATGGCTTGGGTCCGGGATATCTGAGGGAACATCTGCTGCCGGCATCAAGTTCCCTTCGTCCTGTGCGCTACCACAGGGAGGGCCTTCTCAGGGTGCCGCCGGCAAAAGACTGCCGGCGGGCAACACCCAGGGGGAGGGCCTTCTCTGTGGGGGCGCCTGCCCTTTGGAACCAGTTACCCGTGGAGCTCAGGACTGCCCCGGATTTTCGTTCGTTCCGTCGGGACCTGAAGACCTGGCTCTGAGCTTTCCGGCCAGGACTGAGAATTTTTAATTTTTAACTTATTGTAATTGGGTTTTTAATCAGAGTTATAGGGGTTTTAGATTTTTAATCAAGGATAATTTAATCTATTTTAATTGTTATTAACTTTTTGTATTGTAATGTTGTTTTAATTGCCTTGTGAACCGCCCTGGGTCCTACGGGAGAAGGGCGGTATATAAGTTCAATCAATCAATCAATCAATCAATCAATAAATTGCTGTCACAGTTAACTACTACTGGGATGTGTATTAATTAGCACCTTCTGGTGCTTTGGAGAATAGTTGGACCACCCCCCTCTTCTCTGTGGCAGCCCCTCAAATATTGGAAGACTGCTATCATGTCCCCCCTGGTCCTTCTCTTCACTAGACTAGACATACCCAGTTCCTGCAACCGTTCTTCACATGTTTTAGCCCCCAGCCCCCTAATCATCTTTCTTGCTCTTCTTTGCACTCTTTCCAGAGTCTCAACATCCTTTTTATAATATGGCGAACAAAACTGGTTGCAGTTTTTTTAAGGGTGGTCTTATAAAGGCTTTATAAAGCGGTCCTAACACTTCACGTAATCTTGATTCTATCCCTCTGTTAATGCAACCCAGGATTGTGTTGGAAATTTTTGGCTGCCGCCACATACGTCTGGCTCATGTATTTAAGGGATTGTCCACTAGGACTCTTAAGATCCCTCTCACTGCAGTCCAGCCAGGTTTCACCTAATCTGCACCTGCACATCTGGTTTTTCATGCCTAAGTGTCACACTGGTGTTCATTTTGTTAGCTAGGGCCCGGTGTTGAATTCTGTCGAGATCCTTCTGGATCCTGGATCCTGTCTTCTGGAGTGCTGGCTGTTCGTGCCAGTTCATGTGATCAGAATTCAGGCACGTGGTGACTGGCATGTGTTTGTGAGGGTTGCACTGTCTCAAAAGTCACAGAATTGCCATTTGCGACCTTCCCAGTCGGCTTCTGACAGCCAGCGTGCTTTAAGATGGGTGGACTTCAACCCCCAGAATTCCTCAATCGGCATGCTTCAAGGTGGTGGACTTCCAGTGTTTCAATGCGACGGAATGCAATGCATTTTCAATGGTGTAGATATGCAACAATGGTGTAGATATACAGACATAGGCATAGGGAAGAGGGAGAGGGAGGGGAGAAGAGAGAGAGAGAGAGAAGAGAAATAGAAAAAGACAGAAAGAGAAGAGAGAAAAAGAAATAGAGAAAGAGAAAGAGAAAAAAGAGAGAAAAAGAGAAGAGAAATAGAAAAAGGAGAAAAAGAAAGAAAGAAGAAAGAGAAAAAAGAGTGAAATAGAAAAAGAGAAGGAGAGAGGAGAGAAAAAGAAATAGGAAAAGAAAAAAGAAAAGAGAAAGAAAAAGAAGAGAAGGAGAGAGAAAAAGAAAAAGAGAAAAAGAAAAAAGAAATAGAGAGAGAGAGAGAGAGAGAGAGAGAGAGAGAGAGAGAGAGAGAGAGAGAGAGAGAGAGAGACGGGGTCCCTGGTGTTTTTTGAGCTTGGTTCTTTTCTTACAGGCATTTTGTGACCCAACTAGGTAAGATCATCAGTGCTGGAAGGGAACGGGGCTTCTTGCCCTCTTTTCATATAAGGCAAAAGGCTAAAAAAAACAACCCCACCCACCTCCACACAAGCAAAGTCAACGCGGAAAGCCAGATTCCCTTATCTATCCCATGATTTACTTAAAGGTAAAGGTAAAGGTTCCCCCACACATGCGTGCTAGTCGTTTCCGACTCTAGGGGCCGGTGCTCATCTCCGTTTCAAAGCCGAAGAGCCAGCGCTTGTCCGAGGACGTCTCCATGGTCATGTGGCCGGCATGACTAGACGCCAAAGGCGCACGGAACGCTCTTACCTTCCCACCGGAGTGGTCCCTATTTTTCTACTTGCATTTTTACGTGCTTTCGAACTGCTAGGTTGGCAGAAGCTGGGACGAGTAACAGGCACTCACTCTGTTACGCGGCACTCGGGATTTGATCCACCAAACTGCCGACCTTCTGATCGACAAGCTCAGCGTCCCAACCCACTGAGCCACCGCGTCCCTTGATTTAGTTAACTACTGGCAAAAAAAGTTCATAAAACGGGACACGACTTGCTTAACAGCTGCCTTGCTTAGCAGCAGAAAGGAGAGACTACCTGTGGTTCCATATCTAAAAATACCTAACGAAAAGCACATGGGGGCTAAACCCAGCTCAGATTTTACAGCTGCCTGAAAGAAGCTCAGCTCGGTAAGTTCTGGCTTTGGCATAATCCTCCTTTGCTACGCTTGTATGATTTCTAATTATTTCCTCCTCAAACGCGGGGCTGACGGATGCTTCTACTTCCCCTGCTGTGGAGGGACTCGCAAAGTGTCCCAAAGTGACTGATAATTTCCTATTGTGACTTCCCAACATAAAGAAGTAATCGCGTAGCTTCCATTGTTTCTCGAATGAGCCCAATTAAAAAGAACGGGGGGGGGCCTTAGATTTGTGCAGAAATTCTCAATCTAGAGGCAACACAACGTGAGCATCACCTCCCCTCGAAAAGTAGTTACAAAACCATCATAAATCCATTACCCAGATACAGATCACTCAATAATTTAATGTCTTTAGCTTGGCATGCTTCCCTGTACAGATTCCCTTTTATCTGCCATTATTTTCAGGTTATAACAAATTGAGGAACATGCAGCCAGACGGAAATCTTGAAGAGATAGAAGCAAATTACGAGTTCTGAACGGAGCAATCTCTTTCACGCTTTCGAATGCTCCATTAACAGACAGAAATAGCGATGGACTGGGAAGGAATGGAAGAGACAAGCCAAGAGAAATTCAGATGTTGCTTTCCATTCAACCCAAGATTGCCATTCCTTCCCGCCCGTTTTTGTTTTCTGAGTGGACATTTTATTGGGGGGAAGGTACAGGTTTGTCTAGTCCGGGCTAGAAAGCAAACTATTTTCCAAGTATGTGTCCTGGTTCCGACAGATGAAACTCTTCAAAGAACTTTGAGGCATTGCTTACCTTAAAGAATCTTTATTTGAGTAGCACAGCGTCGGCACTAACACAATCGAAGCCGAAATCTGAATTCCCCTCCCCTGAGCACCTAGTATCAAAGCACAATTCCCTCCCTCAATTCACAGTCATAAATCACATTCCCCAATTAGTTTGAAACACGAGCTTCCCCTCCAGCTCTCCAGCCCGCCAATTCTTATCATCTCTTACTTCAATAACCTTGGTTCTCACACTAGGTTCAGCATTGTTATGTCTAGCTAAACTCTCATGCACATTCCTCCCCCCAGCAGCATCTAGCTCTAACACTAAGAGTAAAACATAAGAAGAAAATGGTTGCATCTCCCATTTGTTGTCAAAGCAAAAACATCCGATGTTAGCAGCGTTGACATCATGCCTGGAATACAAACTGTCTTTTTGTGTGTGATACAACTCCAGCTTGAGCCTGGCCAGTCCTTAGAGACCGGCGGATGGAAGGTGAAAAATAGATCTTGGATGATAGCATATCCATTCTATCCTAACTTCGTTTTAACTAATACAGGTAGTCCTCAACTTACGGCCACAATTCGGCCCAAAATTTCTGTTGCTAAGCAAGACCGTGAATTTTGCTCCATTTTGTGCCTTTTCTTGCCACGGTGGTTTAAGGGGATCACTGCAGTTGTGAAGTTAGTCACCTAGTTGTTTAATGAATCCGGCTCCTCTGCTTGTCAGAAGGTCACAAAAGAGGATCGCGTGACCCCAGGACACCACAACCGTCATAAAAATACGTGCAGGTTGCCGTGTGTCCCAATTTTGATCACGTGATCTTGGGGATGCTGCAATGAATCCCTTCAGTTGTTACGTTAGTAACATGGTTGTGAAGTGAATCTAGCAAAAGGTGACCATGTGACACCAGGACACCGCAACCATCATAAAAATACACGCCAGTTGCCGAGCATCCGGATTTTGATTACGTGACCCCAGGGATGCTTCAACAGTCCTAAGTGTGAAAGACAGTCCTAAGTCGCCTTTTCCGGTGCCGTTAACTTCGAGCAGTTACTAAACAGATGGTTGTAAGCCGAGGGCTACGTGCATGTTGTAATCTTCACAAATGTTGTTGGTGTACATCAGACATGTCAAACACAAGGCCCGGGGGCCAGATCCGGCCCGCGAAGTGGTTTCATGTGGCCCGCGAAGCCATCCTGGAAAGAGTGAGGGAACGGCCCCCACTGCCTTGGCCCTGGCCCAGAGACCCTCCTTCTGCCAGAGACCCTCAGATCTGTCCCACTCCTGCCCATAGGCACCCTTGATGCCAATGATGTAGAGCTGGCCACGCCCACCCAGTAGGCCATACGCACTCTAGCCACGCCCACCCAGTAGGCCACGCCCACCCTGGCCACACCCACCCGGCCCCTTGAGGGCAACCACAATGCTGATGCGGCCCTCAATGCAATTGAGTTTGACACCCCTGGTGTACATAGAGGGCACAGCCGTTTCAAAAACTGAGGGGTTCCGATTGGGCTTCGCAAAGGGCTAAGATTGAGCTCTTAAAGAAGGAGGCCTAAAGCTCACTTGGATTTCCATTACCAATCGTTAAACATTGAAAAAGGCAGTTTATGAGCAGGAATTGAAATACGAGAGCGACTAGAATAGAAATGGAATGGAATAGGAATAGGAATAGGAATAGGAATAGAGCTAGCAAAAACAGTAGAGTCGTTCCGGGCACTGTAAGGACTAGTAGATTTATTTATTATTTATTTAGAAAATTTGTATCGCCGCCTGCTCGCGCATGGCGACTCAAGGCGGCTTACATCAATAAAAAAAACACCCCACTGTAAAAATAAAACGAGGAAAAATAACATAATAACCCCCCACCCACACACACCCCAGCGACAGCATACATAAAACTATGGCAGTCCACTTGAAGGGAGGGAGACACGTGGATCAGCCCTTTTCAGCCTGGCGTGACCTTCAGAGAAATTAGATTTGCTGGTTGGGAAGTCCTCTCCATCTGTCCATCATCATCATTATCATCATCATAAAACGTGATGGTCGTGAAATGGGTGGGTCACCTGATCAGCCCATTTTTATGATTTTTTTTTGTGGTGGTCATTAAGCTAAAACCGAGGTTGTTAACTGGACCAAAGGCCCCCAACCTTTTGGGCACCAGGGACCGGTTCCGTGGAGAGAGGTTTTTCCACGGACCGGAGTGTGTGTGGTTTTGTGTGCTGCCTGTATCTCGTGGATGGGGCTTTGCTTGTTTGTCTGGATGGGTTGCTGGCATGCCGTGGCTCGGTACCAATCCACGGACCGGGGGGTTTGGGGACCCCTGAACTAGACCCATGGTTCACTGTGGGCATGGTTTGAAAACTAGAAGTACATGCTGGGTGTCAATGTTCTTGCTTGACAAGAGATGAAGAAGCAGCTATTTCATATGTTAAACTTGTGTATTACTTTAAGAGCTAGGATTATTGCTGGGAGGAGGAAGATTGTACCTCAAGGCCCTCTGAAATAAGAGAAGATAAGAACTTGGCAGGTTGTCTAACAGAAGAGAAACTGATTCTTCAAATTAATTGGGGAATGTGATTCATGACAGAAATAGAAAGGTGGAGAATTGTGTTTTAATATATTGTGCAAGGGGCGGAGATTTCAGATCCCAGCTTCCTTCGAGCAAGCATTTGCCGGTGTATTAGGCTAATAAAGGACTTTTAAGGTAAACAATGCCTCAGAGTCACTTGAAAAGCTCATCCGTCGGAAACTTGACACTGGGTTTTGGCAAAACCGTTGTAAAGGCGATGACCGATGACCGCTGGAACTTAGAATCTGAGTAGTAACTAGGCCCCTGGAAGGTCTGTTATAACTTCAGTCACTAAGCAACCAGTTATAAGTCAAGGATTATCTGTATGTCTTAATTTAACCTTTAAGTGCCTCGAGATGGGCATAGGAAAATCTACCCCATACCTATCCCTTGTCTTGTCAGTAGCCTTTCAGAAAATAATAAAGACCAAACTTTTCTAGGGGGATTTGAGTGAGCCATCCGGAGCAGACTTCTGTTCATTTATTGGCGTTGTGTATTTACTGTAATTTTGTTTTATTCTGACTTCTAATACCGGAGCAGTTTTATTTATGTTTTATGTTGTCATAAAGCCACTGTGCGTCTGCAACAATTTGGCACTGTGCTCAAGTTTGATGCAGTAAATAAGTTTGACGAACTGAAGCAGGTAATAAAATTGGGCTGTCGTTACCCAGAGGGCATTTTTTAACAAGCTATTAAGCTCAGTTCTCATATTGCTTCATTTTGGCTTGTATCGGGAGTCGTCCCGGCCGTTAATTCGATAGTTTCAACCAAAGCGTAGCTTAATATACTGTTATTAATCCAGAGTATCATGGCTGTTGAGCGATTGTGACAGCAACAATTGTGAATAAAATTGTGCACGCTGATCCTGTAGTGCAGTGAATGGCAAGGATCTAATCTGTTTTGTTTCGTTTGAATTAAACCCTAAACCCAGTTTTAAAAAAAAAAGCAGTTACAAAAAAACGCAATTTCAAATTTGGCAGCCCAGAAATGTCTTTTTAGGCCGCAGAAATGAACAGAAGTCCCCAACTTTTCATGCAGTAAACCCTTCCTTCTTCTCCCAAGGATTGTTAAGCATTCAGTGTGTCCTAAAGCAGCATCCCTACGTATTTTAATTACTTTCCCCATATGCTAGTCTTAGGCGAAAATTACCATTCTTTGCAATTTAGGAATTCTGAACCAATTACTCATTACTTGACTGGTCCCCAAAGAATCCTGCCCTAAGCTAGACCCAGCGATCATCCTGGCTTTCCATCATCCCAAACAGGATGGTTAAAAAGGGTGTTTCCATATTTTGCTCAGAGAAGAGGAACGTTTACAGGTAAGGAACCGTAGTTTGGGAAGTGTAGTGAAGATTTCCCCCCCCCCCAACTTTTGATTGGCATCTTGGCTGGGAAAAGGGGGGGGCAGAGAAAGAGATGGGCTATCAGCCAGCAGGAACAAAGTGCACCCAAGGCTTCTCTAGCCCAGGGGTCTTCAAACTTGGCCCTTTTATGGCTCGTGGACTTCAACTCCCAGAATTCCTCAGCCAGGCATGCTGGCTGAGGCATTCTGGGAGTTGAAGTCCACAAGTCACAAAAGGGCCAAGTTTGATGACCCCTGGTTTATTGGGTTTGGCTGTATACACAGGTAATTCTTGATGTATGATAGGTTGCTTAGCGACTGTTTGAAATAATAATAATAATAATAATAATAATAATAATAATAATAATAATAGTAGTAGTAGTAGTAGTAGTAGTAGTAGTAGTAGTAGTAGTAGTTGGAAGGGACCTTGGAGGTTATCTAGTCCAACCCCCTGCTCAGGCAGAAAACCTTATACCATTCCTGGCTGAGGCATTCTGGGAGTTGAAGTCACAAAAGGGCCAAGTTTGACGAACCCTGGTATATTGGGTTTTGCTGTACACACAGGTAATTCTTGATGTATGATAGGTTGCTTAGTGACTGTTTGAAATAATAATAATAATAATAATAATAATAATAATAATAATAATAATAATAGTAATAATAATAGTTGGAAGGGACCTTGGAGGTCATCTAGTTCAACACCCTGCTCAGGCAGAAAACCCTATACCATTCCTGGCTGAGGCATTCTGGGAGTTGAAGTCCACAAGTCACAAAAGGGCCAAGTTTGACGAACCCTGGTTTATTGGGTTTGGCTGTACACACAGGTAATTCTTGATGTATGATAGGTTGCTTAGTGACTGTTTGAAATAATAATAATAATAATAATAATAATAATAATAATAATAATAATAATAATAATAATAATAATAGTTGGAAGGGACCTTGGAGGTCATCTAGTTCAACACCCTGCTCAGGCAGAAAACCCTATACCATTCCTGGCTGAGGCATTCTGGGAGTTGAAGTCCACAAGTCACAAAAGGGCCAAGTTTGACGAACCCTGGTTTATTGGGTTTGGCTGTACACACAGGTAATTCTTGATGTATGATAGGTTGCTTAGTGACTGTTTGAAATGATGATGATGATAATAATAATAATAATAATAATAATAATAATAATAATAATAATAATAATAATAATAATAATAATATGTTGGAAGGGACCTTGGAGGACATCTAGTCCAACCCCCTGCTCAGGCAGGAAACCCCATACCATTCCTGGCTCAGGCATTCTGGGAGTTGAAGTCCACACGTCAGAAAAGGGCCGAGTTGGAAGAGCCCTGCTCTAGCCGGTCTCTGAAACTCGAGCACAACCGTTGGCAATGGGCTCCTTGTCTCTGCGGCCCCTCCCTGCCGATGAGGAAACGCCCGCGCCCTGTGCAGGATCGCACCCCTCTTGTCAGCCGGGCAGGGTGGGGGCTGCCAGCCGAGGCTCATTCAGGAAGCCGCCTCTCGGTGGGGAAGGGCTGGGAGCCTGGGCGAAGTCCTAGTTCTCAAGGCAGGGTGTTGGCTGGACGGCTTGCCAAGGAGGGTGGAAGAGGGTCAGGGGGGGGGCCTGGTCCTTCAAAAGAAACACGAGGAAGTCCTGAAAAAAAGCACCTCTGGGGCAACCATACCTGGATGACAGAGATAGCCTGGGAGGAAAGCAACCTCTGGGGGATGTGGCTTTGGCTCTTCTTGTGATGCTCCAGACCTGCCCTTCCTGGCGGCTCCTGTCCCGATTCAGATAGCCAGACTCGTTGGAAGGCCTGAGGTTTAACGGTGTTCCTGGCTAGGAATTTAAAGAAAGTTTTCCCACGCAGGGAGCAGCCAAAGGTGCTTTTTTTTTTCTTTTCTTCCAGGAGGCAACTGGACGTTCTGTTCTTCTTCGAAGACGTTTCACTTCCCATCCAAGGAGGAGCTTCAGCTCTGACTGGATGGTGGAGAACGGAAAGATTTAGACTCCTTGCAGACCGCGGGCCATTTGCATCCTTTTAGAGCAGACGTGTCAAACTCGTGACATCACGTGATGTCGCGCAACGTATCAGAGCTTTTCCCCCAACAACAACAGTAATAATAGTTGGAAGGGACCATTGCACCATTGATGCAAATTGGAGAGTATATTTATCTGGAATAGCCCACTTCCAAAATATGCTTCCCGATAGCCCTTGCTTGGCACATCCTTAATGCTGCAAATTGTGATTTTCCTCTGCTCTGTAATATTTTAGATTGTTTTTAACGGTTAAATTCAGTCGCTGCCAGACTTACGCTAGAATGTGGTTCTTATGTATTGGAGATATTCAATTATTTTTATAGTATAATATATAATAGAGTGTCCGGTATATTACCTATTGTTTTTTTATTTTGTTTGCAAACTTCTCAAGAAGTTTTGCTGTTGAGGCAGATTAAATGTATAAATACACGAAGCTGGGTCAGGAGAAACGCCACCAGATAAAACAGGCATCTAGAATGAATGCCAATGTATGGGATCAGATAAAAGTCCTCCAGCTGAATTTGGCTGTGATAGGACAAAAATAATAAAAGGAGAAACACACCCACACCCCACAAGATATTTCCAGACAAAGATAGAGCAAAGCAATTCCCATTTACTTACAAGTTTTGTTTTTTTTAAAAAGTGTAGGCATTGATAAAAGTATTCGTTCCATGGGATTAAGCCTTGTTCTGTGAAAATTCATTAACAGCATGCAAAAAAATATATAGGAGGGAACAGTTATCTAAGCAGACAAAAACAGAGTACAAAAAGGTTTTATCTATCATTTGTTTGAATGAATAGATTTCTTTCCACAGGAGAGGCGGAGGAAAAGGATGGGTGGAAAAATTTCTATATTATCTGCCCTGTCATTTTATTGTACAAACAAGTGTTCAGTTCTTCTAAAGAAAGATCAGATGGTGTCCAGAGAATGAACGCAGGAGTTTCTTTTCTTTAATGAACTAAGAGTGGTGGAGCACTTGAGGAAATTCAGTCGTCCTTGATGTCTCTTGTTCTGAGTAAAAAGTCCTTATATATTAGGTTGAAAAAGAGACATTGTAGAGGGACGTGATTGATGCACCCACTACAAATCTTGCACTTTTATGTGTAAGTAAACTATTTTTTCTTAAGAAAACGAGACTGGACAGCCATTTGTCTGAAATGGTATAGGGCAGGGGTAGGCAACCTTGGCTCTTTTATGACTGGTGGACTTTAACTCCCAGAATTCCTGAGCCAGCATGGGAAAACTAAGGCCCCTTTATGACTGGTGGACTTCAACTCCCAGAATTCCTGAGCCAGCATGGGGTAACCATGCCCCCCCTTGATGACTGGTGGACTTCAACTCCCAGAATTCCTGAGCCAGCATGGGGTAACCATGCCCCCCCTTGATGACTGGTGGACTTCAACTCCCAGAATTCCTGAGCCAGCATGGGGGAACTATGGCCCCTTCATGACTGGTGGACTTCAACTCCCAGAATGCCTGAGCCAGCATGGGGGAACTATGGCCCCTTCATGACTGGTGGACTTCAACTCCCAGAATTCCTGAGCCAGCATGGGGGAACTATGGCCCCTTCATGACTGGTGGACTTTAACTCCCAGAATGCCTGAGCCAGCATGGGGGAACTATGGCCCCTTCATGACTGGTGGACTTTAACTCCCAGAATTCCTGAGCCAGCATGGGGGAACTATGGCCCCCTCATGACTCGTGGACTTCAACTCCCAGAATTCCTGAGCCAGCGTGGGGGAATTATGGCCCCTTCATGACTGGTGGACTTCAACTCCCAGAATTCCTGAGCCAGCATGGGGGAACTATGGCCCCTTCATGACTGGTGGACTTCAACTCCCAGAATTCCTCAGCCAGCATGGGGGAACTATGGCCCCTTCATGACTGGTGGACTTCAACTCCCAGAATGCCTGAGCCAGCATGGGGTAACCATGCCCCCCCTTGATGACTGGTAGACTTCAACTCCCAGAATTCCTCAGCCAGCATGGGGGAACTATGGCCCCTTCATGACTGGTGGACTTCAACTCCCAGAATTCCTGAGACAGCATGAGGGGGAAACTATGGCCCGGATTGTTGGGGGCAAATAGGCTGACTTTGTAAGCTGCTTAGGGAGGGCTTTAAAAGCACTGTGAAGCGGTATGTAAGTCTAAGCGCTGTTGCTATGTTGCTATGTTGCTGTAGTACACAGAACTGTTTCCAGAGTTGCGTGGAGAAAATTGCATTATTAGCTGCAGGGTGGGGAGCCAGATCTACCCGTAGAGATACCACTTTCCCCCCTCCCAAAGGTGTGAAGCTGGGCCTGGGAAGCTGTGAAGGCGCCCGCAGCTGCTGTGTGTCATTGACTGGAGAAAACCTTTGGAAGACATCTCCCCTTTGATCGGGCTTTTTAATGTCATTTAACATGAACTGAATGCCCCAACGTAAGGGGAGGTGATAGTAAAGGACGGGGGGGGGGATTTCACACACACACACAATGCCTTGATTCTACCCCTCCAGGAACTTATTCCTTTGCGAGGGTTGACGAGGTCCTCATGTTGGAGAAGCCTCAGAGCTAGCAAACAAGCCATCCTTCCTCGCCCAGTGTGAGACGGTGCGAGCTGGCCTAACGATCTTGGCTCCTGCCACAAGACAGCCGAGAAAGATGCTGGAGGTTAGGGAGCAGAAGGTCAGTGTCTTCCTCCAAGGCGGATGGGATCATTAGCAGCTTCCAGCGCGGGTGCAGCTTCCCCGCCTGGAAGAGAAAGGGACCAGGAGGCGTTGGGTTTTTTTTTTTTGCGGAGTTACAGGAATTATTTACTGCCTCCGGCATTGCTTATTAGCTGCCGGGTTCACCCAGGGCGGTGGTTGTGGGAAGGGGGAACGTGCCAGGCCTAGGACCAATTACGCTTCCCCGCTTCGTTCCCGATATTTGTGCCTGAGTAAACTGTAACGAGAACATCAGCTTAATATAAGGAAGCCAAAGGGTGGAAGGAGAAGTAGAAAATAATAACCTTTATATCTGCCGCAGAGGTTGAGTTGGGGAGCTGTAATGAAGGAAGGGGATAAAGTGACGGATAAAGGGGCCGGCTCCTCGGTGCTCTTTGCTGGTGTGCTTGCAGAGGTTTCCTCCACCCAGACTAGGGAACATCATCAGGGCCGTTGGGCCACCAGGTCATAAACGATCTGCAAGAAAACAACCAAGGATCCTTCATTTCAACCCTGAGCTGCAAATGGTCTCCTTTATTAGATAAGGTGGTCCCTGATCTGCATTTTCATTCTGGGCCCAGAAAAGGAAAAATTCTCTCTTCTGTGTCCTGCAACCCCCTCAAAAAACAAAACCTTAATCCCAAACAATTTGGTTTACAGGTAGGCATCTTCCTTCCTCCCTCCCTCCCTCCCTCCCTCCCATTTTTTTCCTTCCTTCCTTCCTTCCTTCCTTCCTTCCTTCCTTCCTTCCTTCCTTCCTTCCTTCCTTCCTCCCTCCCTCCCTCCCTCCCTCCCTCCCTCCCATTTTTTCCTTCCTTCCTCTCTCCCTCCCTCCCTCCCTCCTTCCCTCCCTCCCTCCCTCCTTTATTTCTTCTTCACCTATCCCTCCCTCCCCCATTTTTTCCTTCCTTCCTCTCTCCCTCCTTCCCTCCCTCCCTCCCTCCTTTATTTCTTCTTCACCTATCCCTCCCTCCCCCATTTTTTCCTTCCTTCCTTCCTTCCTTCCTTCCTTCCTTCCTTCCTTCCTTCCTTCCTTCCTTCCTTCCTTCCTTCCTCCCTCCCTCCCTCCCTCCTTCCCTCCCTCCCTCCCATTTTTTCCTTCCTTCCTTCCCTCCCTTCTTTTTCTTCTTCACCTATCCCTCCCTCCTCCATTTTTTCCTTCCTTCCTTCCTTCCTTCCTTCCTTCCTTCCTTCCTTCCTTCCTTCCTTCCTTCCTTCCTTCCTTCCTTCCTTTTTCATTTCTTCTCCCTCCCCTATCCCTTCCTTCCCCATTTTTTCTTTCTTTACTTCCTCCCTCCCTCCCTCATTTCCTCTCCCTCCCCTCTCCCTCCCTCCTTCTCTCCTTCCCTTCCTTCCTTCTTTCCTCCCTCCCTCCATTGTAAAAATTCTCTGTTTACCAAATTGACTCAAGTAGATACAGAAGGATTCACACGTTTAATGAGTCAGTTATCGCCCATTCTTTGGAATTCAGATGCAAAGATGCCTCTTTTGCTATAGCGCATAAACTTTATTATTTATTTAATACCGAGCAGCAATTAAATACTCAACTTGTTACCAACAGCTTCCACTTTATATGAGTGAAACTAGCTAGTAGGTTAGACAGGAATCATTAGCATCAACCCAAACATAGAATAACACACAGCAGAGAGCCCTGCCAACTGCATTTATTATCCGTGCTAATCTTGGGTAGTTGTTAAGCTAAATGTCCAAGACTTGCAATCTTGGAGTCGCACTTATTTCCAAACTGACTCAAACAAGGAAAATAACAGCTTAAGTAGGATCCAAAGAAATATAATGTTGAAATAATGAAAATTAATGATTCCACTCTGTTCTGCTTTGGTTAGACCCAGTTCTGGACACCACATTTTAGGATTCAGACAAGCTAAATCCAGTTCAACAAAGGGCAGTGAAGATAATCAGAGGAATTAGAAAGTCATTTCTATAAACGGTGGTGACAGGAGCTGAGAGCATCTAGCTTTGAGGAAAGATGAGCAGTCTTCAGTATGAGTAGCTGTGGAATTGACAGTAGTTAAAACCTATTTTCTAGGGGTTCCCAAACTTTTCTGCACTTCGCACCCCTAGAACGCTTCTGGTATATTCTTGCACCCCTTGCAAAAGTTCAAAATAACGGCAGCAAATTATGCATAGACACTATCATTTTGAAAAGCCAAGTTTTCCGTACCCCCTGGAATATCGTCTCGGACCCCTGGTTGGGAACCCCTGCTCTAGTGGGACACAGAAAAATGGTTTTAAAACACATACCTATTTTCTAAAGCACCTGAAGGAAGGACAAGAAGCAACAGACGGAAAATAATCGAGAAGGGAAGCAACCTAGAACTAAGGAGAAAATTCCTAACACGAAGAACAATCAACCAGTGGAACGACCTGCCTCCAGAAGCGGTGAATGCTCCAACACTTGAAGTTTTTAAGAAGAGACTGGACAACCGTTAAAGTGGGTTGACAGTGGAACAAATGGCCTCTTGAAGACCCATTCATTGACAGTAGTCAGCAATACGTGGTCTTCTCTGAGTGGGTAGAGACAACAGCTGCTGTTCAATGGGCTATTTCTGAATATCTGATATATCAGATTGGATATCAGGTTGTTTCTCAAATCAGGACTCGGAAACTCTGACACCTCCCGATACGTGTTTTTCATACGCCTCTGACTCAAGACGGGCGGTCTCTAAATTTGATAAATAATTTCTGTAGTGGCCTCCTTATGCAAACTGTGTAAATCACCATGGATAATGCAAAATTAAGGTGAAATTTAACACATATTTAAACATCAAGCCTGCCCATTATTTCAGGAAAGTGTCTGGATGGAAATTTTTCTGGGGTCCTATAAAAGGCAGCGTGTGTTAAATCAGAGGTCCCCAACCTTTTGGGCGCCAGGGACCGGTTCCGTGGAGAGAGGTTTTTCCGTGGACCGGAGGGGGCGTGGTTTCGTGTGCTGCCTGCATCCCGTGGACGGGGCTTTGCTTGTTTGTGCGGAAGGGTTGCTGTCGTGCCGTGGCCCGGTGCCAGTCCACAGACCAGGGGTTGGGAACCCCTGTGTTAAATCATGGAGGCCAGAAAAATAGATTCTTATGTTTGTGGATAATGTCATTAATTATCTTTGTCACTAGGTGGCACCAAATGTAGTTGTGGTTGTGGGTTTGTTGTTTTGCTTTGTTTGTTTGTTTTGTGAGAGAAGCAACAAAGGCTCTTCACCTATGAGTATCTTTTTAAGCCTTTCCAAATATGGTCGGTCTATGCTTCGCTGTAGGCCAGTATTTCTCAACCTTGGCCACGTTCAGCTTAGGTGGACTTCGATTCCCAGAATTCTTTGCACGCCTGGAAATAGACAGGTGGTTTAGCGAGTATGAACGAGGGCTAGTGGAGAATTTGGAAAGGTGCAGTCCCAAATATTTAGAGAACATTTGGAGAAAAACTATTACTCCTTGAGTTACAAGTACAACCATTCGTTTAGCGACTGCTCAAAATTGCAACAGCACTGAGAAGGGGACTCACGGCTGTTTAACAACTGACTTGCTTGGCAGTGGAAATTATTTTGGGCTCAGTGGTGTCATAAGTCAAGGACTTCCTACACGCAAGGATTTCCTTGTTTCCCACTTAACAGAGACACAGATTTTAAACCGGTTGTGATGGATGAGTAGTGATCTTCAAATATCATAGCACTCTTAAGAGAGCTTTAGTAGGACAAAATCCTCTGGGGTGATAAATATCATCATGTAAGGTCACTTTTTTTTTTACAGGTAATATATTTTGAAGGAGCTAATTAGGCACCTTTTTACACCTTCTCTACATAAATGGTGTTTTGTGTGCTTTTCACTTTCTCCCTCTCTTGCAAACACTTCAGAGTGAATATAATTACTGTGTTGTGCAAGTTATGTACAGTAATGTTTTAAAAAAAATCAATTGAGACAAGTACGATACATGCTGCTTTGAGATGTCTTTGGACGGGGAAGCTGAATTCTTATCAGAAATATTTTTCAAGTCTTTTAAGAAACAATGCATCCGTTTGAAAAGGAGCGAATTCGTTTCCCAGTGGGGAAAATCAGGATTTTTGATCTTGGCTGTTTTTCTTTCTTTCTTTTAGGGATCAACATTACTGTTGCGCACTATCCTTCTGAAGACAGAGACAAGGCAAACTGTGAGTGTGTTACTTCCATTATTTCTGACCTCTGACCTCATTGAAACGTCAAGCACGGGAAGTCCTCGGGTTACGACAGCAATTGAGAACAGGGTTTCTGCCACTAAACAACAGAGCTCCACCATTCCCAGTTGCCATCGTTAAGCTTCACCATGACCTCCAATTTCCTGCCATCTTCCCCACTGACCTTTTGAGGGAACGGTTGGCAGGGAACATTTGAAATTGTGACCGCAAGACATTCTGATGGCCAGAATTCCAAGGGTTTGTTGTAAATACCATTTGTATAGCACTGTTGTAACTTTTTAACAGTCACGGAATGAAAGCGGTACTAATACCTTGCATGATCTTGATTCTGTGCCTGGGTTGCATAAACAGAGGCATAGAATCAAGATCACGTGAAGTATTAGTACCGCTTTATAGAACCCTAGTGAGGCCACATCTGGAATGCTGCAGCCAGTTTTGGTCACCATATCACAAAAAAGTTGTTGAGAGTCTGGAAAAAAAATTCAGAGAAGAGCAACTAAGATGATCCAAGGCCTGGAGGCTAAAACATAGGAAGAACGGCTGCAGGACTTGGGTTTGGCCGGTCAAAAGAAAAGAAGAAATAGGGGGGACATGATAGCAGTATTCCGGTATTTGGGGGGCTGCCACAAAGAAGAGGGGGGGTGTCAAACTATTCTCCAAAGCACCAGAGGGAAAGATGACAAACAATGGTTGGAAACTGATCAAGGAGAGAAGCAACCTGGAATTAAGGAGAAGCTTCCTGACAGTGAGAACAATCAACCAGTGGAACAGCTTGCCACTAGAAATCGTGGGTGCTCCATCCCTGGAGATTTTTAAAAAGAGACTGGACAGGGTATAGGTTCTCCTGCTTGATCAGGGGGCTGGACTAGAAGACCTCCAAGGTCCCTTCCAGCTCTATTCTATTCAACTTCTATTCAAAGGTTATAAATTGAGGACTACCTGCGGGCGAGTTGCAGGAGGCTTTCAAGGTTGCAAAAGTTGATGGAGACAGAAGGCTGCATGTTCTCTGCATAAAAATAGACCACAAGAGGAGAGATCTTAAGACCATGTTAATAAAGGTTTTCACACGGCACACTTAACCTGTTTGCTGAATTAAACCCGTTCTATGGACTGACGCCTTGCACTGAGTCGTAAACTAACCAAATGGTCTGCTTTTACAGAACAGACTAAGGCATGGGTAGGCAACCTTGGCTCTTTTATGACTCGTGGACTTCAACTCCCAGAATTCCTGAGCCGGCCACGCTGAGGGGAAAGGGAGAGGTTTCCAAGCTGACCCAGGCTGGCTGAGGAATTCTGGGAGTTGAAGTCCACCAGTTATAAAAGAGCCAAGGTTGCCTACCCCTGGACTAAGGCATAAAAAAAAACCTAATCAGAATTAAAATTGAGTTTAGCATGTGATGGGAATGCAGCTGTGTCTATGACAATTCGCCACGGTCATCTTGCCACACGACAACTCGCGGCGGGGCAAGAGTTACACTCATATCAAAGAAACGGCGGAATAGAATCACTGAAGGATGCAGAAGGAGGGACAGACTGAAATGTCAATGGCAAAAATTAAAATAATTTTTATTTATTTTAAATAATTAAATAGAATGGTTAAGGTTGACCGTCGTGAGTTGACTGCAGCGAGTTGTCCCGCAGTGTGTCAGCTGTGGCAAGTTGTCCCATTCCCAATGCAGCTTGTGTGTTTTCCCCTGATTCTGTGCAAAGTCTTACTGAAATTTTGTGTGACTTCAGAAGAGGCGGATGAGTTTTTGCAAGAGACACCTGCGCAGTCTTTTGAGCCGACGGAAAGCTTGGGTCTTTAGAAAGTCCGGGGTTGGCTTTGTGGTGGCACACTGCACAATCAGTAGCGCAACGCTAAGAAATAAAAGGGCCAGAAGGAGTTCGATTTAATTCACATTTAATCAGAATGAATTTCAATGTAATGTTGATCCATTGCATTCTATTGATTAAGTGCAGTTCATATGGTTCAATTTGCTTCTACTGACATATTAAAAATTAGACACTGCAAACAATTTGGCGAGAGTCCTGGCAGCCTCCCGGGCTGTCAAGTATTCCGATGTACTCCTGGTTACTCAGAATCTGTTGAATTGTTTGGTTGTAGGGAGAAGCTTCTGAGGGGCACAGAAAGCCCAGCCACAGTCAGTCGCTTCTTGAAAGCTAATTTGGTTTCCATGGACCTGTCAGGCTAAGTGGTGCCCGCCCAGAAGGGTTAAAATCAGGAGACTGTTTTTCATTTCATTTCATTTCGTTTTGTTTTTTTGTTTTATATTTTATTATTTTGTTTTGTTTTGTTTTATTTTTTATTACATTTTATTTTTTATTTTATGTTATTATTTTGTTTTATTTTTATTATATTTTATTTTTTTATTTTATGTTATTATTTTATGTTATTTTATTTTATGTTATGTTATTTTATGTTATTGTTTTATTTTATTCCATTTTATTATTTTATTTTATTTTGTTTTATTTATTTTATTATTTATTTTATTATTTTGTTTTATTTATTTTATTTATTTTTATTTTATTATTTTGTTTTATTTAATTTAATCTAACTTAACTGAACTTAGTTTAGTTTGTTGTTGTTGTTAGCTGCGAAGTCGTGTCCGACCCATCGCGACCCCATGGACAACCTTCCTCCAGGCCTTCCTGTCCTCTACCGTCTTCTGGAGTCCATTTAAGCTCACGCCTCCTGCTTCAGGGACTCCATCCAGCCACCTCATTCTCTGCCGTCCCCTTCTTCTCTTGCCCTCGATCTTTCCCAGCATGAGGCTCTTCTCCAGTGAGTCCTTCCTTCTCATTAGGGGGCCAAAGGATTTGAGTTTCAGCTTCAGGATCTGGCCTTCTAAAGAGCAGTCAGGGTTGATCTCCTCTAGGACTGACCGGTTTGATCGCCTTGCAGTCCAAGGGACTCGCAGTTTAGTTTAGTTTAGTTTAATTGAAGCCAGATTCACTTAACAACAACAACTAATTTAACAACTGCATTGATTCCCTTAACAACTGTAGCAAGAAAGCTCATAAAACGGGGCAAAACTCACTTAACAAATGTCTCACATAGCAACATAAATTTTGGGCTCCTTTGTGGTCGTAAATTGAGGACTACCTGTATTTCCGGGAGAACCACGTGTACGTGCCACATAGACACCATGAGTTGAGTGCAACCCACAAAAGACTTTACTACACAGATGTATAATCACGGAATAGCAGGAGAAACTGGAGCCAATAAAAAAGAAAAGATAGGAAAAGAAAAGAAAAAAGAAAAGAAAAAAGAAAAATAGCTCATTCCAAGGAAAGTGGAAAGCATGAGTAAGAAGCTGAAAACAACTCCATCAAGATTGGATTAGGAGCAAATTGGAGGATAATAGCGATTGAGCCATCTTTAAGAGGATTAAGGATAAATTGGCACTGAACTTTATCTGCAACTTTGCAATTGCTCCTGAAGAATGAAAATAATCCTTTATCTTCCCACATCCTGATGCTGGCTGCTGATAAATAAGCACAGATTGCACATGATAGCAGCGTTCCAATATCTGAGGGGCTGCCACAAAGAAGATGGGGATCCACTTGCGCTCCAAAGCGCCCGAAGGCAGGACGAGAAACAACGGATGGAAACTACTCAAGGAGAGAAGCAACCTAGAACTAAGGAGAAATTTCCTGACAGTGAGAACAATTAACCAGTGGAACCACCTGCCTCCAGAAGCTGTGAATGCTCCAACACTGGAAGTTTTTAAGAAGAGACTGGACAGCCATTGGTCTGAAACGGTATATGTTTTCCTGCCTGAGCAGGGGGTTGGACTAGACGACCTCCAAGGTCCCTTCCAACTCTGTTATTCTGCTATCAGGGAGGCCAAAAAACAATCTTTTGGATGCCATTGTGCATCCATCAAAACATGATTGAAGATGTTTGGGCACAGCGACCCATCCCCAAACTTTATTCCTAGTCATCTCTCATCCGGCCCTGGACAGCAGATGGGAAGCAACTGGCGAAGGTTGTTAATTCATTGCGATTGTGATGGCTTTGCCCTTAATTGGCTGCAAAAAGGGAAGGAAGATAAATTGCGGATTGATAAAATGGACCTCGAAGGAGCTGGCCCAGAACGTGATTTGCTGGCGAACACAATTGATGACTGGAAAGGGGTGGATCTAAGGAGAAACTTCCTGACAGTGAGAACAATTAACCAGTGGAACCACCTGCCTCCAGAAGCTTTGAATGCTCCAACGCTGGAAGTTTTTAAGAGGAGACTGGACAGCCCTTTGTCTGAAATGGTACAGGTTCTCCTGCCTGAGCAGGGGGTTGGACTAGATGACCTCCAAGGTCCTTTCCAACTTTATTATTATTATCTGCCACAGGAATGCTTGAGGTGGCCCCATTGAACGACACCCCCTTCCCACTGTTTTGCCTTTCAAAGCAAATCTGCTTTCCAGGTTTAACTAAAAAGAGGAGATGGCTTGTTAGGCGTTTTTAAAGCCGCCTTTTCTGAGCATAAGCAGGGCCCAGAATATCTCTTGAGGATTGTTTTGTTTTTTTTTGACTACGATGCCTTTCTTTCCTTTGTGTAAAGAACAACGGGTAACCTGAAGCGCGTCTGTGCAGAAGGGAAGCAAAGAAAGAAGCCGAGAGAAAGGAAGGAGAACTGGTCGCTGCGTGAAGCGTCTTTTCCGAACTCCCCAACTAGCGTAAGAATTAAACGGCTGAAGCGGTGGCACGAGAGACATCGATCCGGAGGGGTTTCTGTCCGTCGTGAGCCTGCAGGCCGCATTCGGGGTACAAAGAAGGAAGAAATAGGAGGAGGAGGAGGAGGAAGAAAGGGGTTAGGAAGCCTTGCTGGACGTAGGCCCTCTTTGAAACCACGCCGCTCCCCAAATTGACCCGGATCATCGGTTCACGAGTGTTTCTTGCCACGAAACTTTTCAGAAAGAGGCCAGGTGAAAGACAAAACTAGGTGGGATGAATGCAGGTCTCTTCTTCACAGTAGCCACGGTAGCCTCAGCCTCTTCCCCTGCCTCGCCTCTGAGGAGGCTGGAGTTACCGGTGTCTCAGTTTCCATCGGTGCAAGCTGTTGCCTCTCTCTCCCTCTCCCGCTTTCTCTCCCTCCCTCTCTCCTCCTTTCCCTCTCCCTCTCTCCCTCTCTCCCGCTTTCTCTCTGCCTCTCCCTCCCTCCCTCTCCTTCCCTCCCTCCCTCTCCCTCTCACACACTCTCCCTGTTTCCCTTGCTCTCTCCCGCTTTCTCTCTCTCCTTCTCTCCTTTCCCTCTCCCTCTCTCCCTGTCTCCCACTTTCTCTCTGCCTCTCCCTCCCTCCCTCTCCTTCCCTCCCTCTCCCTCTCCCTCTCACACACTCTCCCTCTCTTTCCCTTGCTGTCTCTCCCACTTTCTCTGCCTCTCTCCCCACTCTCCCTCCCTCCCTCCCTCCCTCTCTCTCCAGCAGGAGAGAGAGAGAGAAAGAAAAAGAGAGAGAAAAAAGAAAGAGAGAAAAAACAGAGAGGGAAATAGAGAGAAATAAAGAGAAAAAGAAAGCAAGAGAAAGTGAAATAGAGAAAAAGAGAGAGAAAAAGAGAGGAGAGAGAGAAAGAGAGAGAGAAAAAGAGAAAGAGAAAAAACAGGGAAATAGAGAGGAGAGAAAGAGAAAAAGAGAAAGAAAGAGAAATATAGAGAAAGGGGGAGAGAGAGAAAGAGAAAGAGAGAGAGAGACTAATGGCAAACTGACTTCTCCAAGGATGCTAAAAGGAAGCCTTCAAATAAACCTGGGTTGCAATGCAGGTTTCTGATGGGGGGTGACTAAAATAGGGGCTACAGCCGCCCCCAAGGGGCAGAGCTCCATGGTTACCCAATTCTAGCAAATGGGGATATCCACACTATGATCTAAACCAGGGTTTGTTTGTTTTTTCAAACTTGGCAACTTTAAGACTTGTGGACTTCAACTCCCAGAATTCCCCAGCCACCTAGGCTGAAGTCCACAAGTGTTAAAAGTTGCCACCCCACCCCCCCCACCCCGGTCTAAAGCATCAAGATGGGGGCAGCAGTGATGCAATTAAAGCCCCCGCTGGTTTGGGGCAGCACGTAATACACTGCAGATCTTGGACGGCAAACTTGAAATGACCAGCTTATCTTTTTTTAAGTGCAGTATCTCTAGACACCCTTGCAAGCAAATATATATATATATATATATATATATATATATATATATATATATATATATATATATATATATATATATATATATATATATATATATGTATATATGTATATATGTATATATGTATATATATATATATATTCATTATTAGACGCAAGGAGTCCTCAGCTTACGATCGGTTGCTTAGCCACCATTCAAAGTTATGACAGACCCCCCCAAGCTACTTATGACCTGGTTTCAGAGTCCTGACATCACCCCTCCAGCAGCTGCATTTTCAGCAATTGACACACATTTACGAGTGTTTGCAGTGCCCACAGATGTGACTATGATTTACGGTAGTTTTGCCAGAAATGGGCATTTACTTCCAGATTCCAGCAAGAACCAGCCCATAGTGAAAAAAATGGCTTCATTTAACAACTATCATACTCGCTGCAAAAAAATAAATTCTAAAATCGGATCGGTCACGTGTTGATCTGTTTTACGACGGCCGCAACATACAACCGTGATTGCCAGGCTCAAGTGCCGTCATAAGTCAAGCTCACCGGTGTGACTTCACAGACCACTGCTACTAAGGGCTATGTCTGCACAACACCCTTCCTTAACTGTGATTAGCTTAACGGTGGTTTGCTCACTTAACGAAGGATGCAGGATATAAATTGCCCGATGCACAGGTTAAAAATAGCTTTTGCAGCTCGGCTTCATTCTCTTTCTACAATTTCTTACTCCTTTCCTTCTTTCTTTTCTCCTCCTCCTAAGCACACACCATGTGTGTGCATGAGAGAGAGCTTATATCGCATCTCTCCAAGGATTATACTCCACGGCTCTAATGAATTGGATTGTGACCCACAGAAGCTTCTAAGATACTAAATTTGTTTGTTTTTAAGATGCTAGAACTCTGTGGGGTTTTTTTTAAGGGGGTATATTTAGCAAGCTGCTCAACCTAAACTGAAAAAAACAATGTTATTTATTTATTTGCTTGCTGTATTTCTGTGCTGGCTAACAGTCCATACCATCATCAAAGAAGATCAGGGGACTGGAGGCTAAAACACGTAAGGGAACGGTCGCTGAAATTCGGTATGTCCAGTTTAAGGAAGAGAAGGAGCAGGGGGGACATGATAGCAGCGTTCCAGTATCTCAGGGGCTGCCCCAAAGAAGAGGCAGTCAAGCTGCTCTCCAAAGCAGCTGAAGCAACGGATGGAAACTCATCAAGGAGAGAAGCAACCTAGAACTAAGGAGGAATTTCCTGACAGTCAGAACAATTAATCAGTGGAACTACCTGCCTCCAGAAGCTTTGAATGCTCCAATACTAGAAGTTTTAAAGAACAAACTGGAGAGAGAGAGATGTGAAATCTGGCCGAGTGACTTTGGGCCAATCGTCAGGAGATGGCGAGTTCTAGTCCCGCCTTAGGCATGGAAGCCGGTGGGGTGATTTTCCTGGACCCTCCAAACCTCGCTCCGTGACTCACATAGCCAGAGCTGCAGAGAAAAAGCAGGCACCTTCATTTTATGCGACTTGTAAAATCTGGGTTAGTTTTCGCCCGGGCTGGGCTGCAGCAATCAGGACCAACACCAGATGGCAGTGAGGAGACACAAAACCGCTCTAACTCTTTCCTGCCATATCATGGTTTTCAAGATTTGTTTGCTTTTACACTGTGTGTGTGTGTGTGTGTCTGTGTCTGTGTTTGTGTGTAAATGGGCATAACTTTGGTCATTAAATGAATGTATACCCAACCAATAGTGTTGCTGTAACGTCCAACGGTCAGTAAATGAATGATTGTAATTTAGGGACTAACCTGTACTTCCCAGTCTAATTTACACCGTGAACTTTTATGGAGGTCTCCATTCAGTTACTAATGAGGTCCAACCTTGTGTATTTCCTAGCTCAGCCAAGTTGGCTAAGCTACAGCAGACTAAAAAAATTCCAAAATTTGGAAATATCCATTCCATTTTAATAGTGGGTAGGTGCTTTGCTCACCTTTGCAGGTGCAAAAAATACCTATGTGCAGAAATGGCCTCTGGCTGCAAAACAGTCATTCAGAGGGCTATTCTCATCAGGAAAAATAAAAACACTCGGCCAAAATAATGATTACGGCTCCTCTCTGCGTTAATCGGGCTGCTTTTGGGGTTTTTCCACCTTTTCTAGGTGTGTGGTTTTAATTAATTTAACTAGCTGTGAGGAGAATTAACCAGTGGAACAGCTTTGCCTTCAGAAATCGTGGGGGCTCCATCACTGGAGGTTTTTAAGAAGAGACTGGACAGTCACTTGTCTGAGACCGCATAGGATCTCCTGCTTGAGTGGGGGGCTGGACTAGAAGACCTCCAAGGTCCCTTCCATTCTCTATTCTATTCTATTCTATTCTATTCTATTCTATTCTATTCTATTCTATTCTATTCTATTCTATTCTATTTATTCTATTCTATTCTATTCTATTCTATTCTATTCTATTCTATTCTATTCTTTATTCTGTTCTATTCTATTCTATTCTATTCTATTCTATTCTATTCTTATTCTTATTCTTGTTTTATTCTGTTCTGTTCTATTCTATTTTCTGTTCTGTTCCTTATTCTGTTCTATTTCTATTCTGTTCCATTCTATTCTATTCTGTTCTGTTCTGTTCTATTCTATTCTATTCTATTCTATTCTATTCTATTCTATTCTATTCTATTCTATTCTATTCTATTCTATTCTATTCTATTCTTTATTCTGTTCTGTTCTATTCTATTCTATTCTCCTATTCTGTTCTGATCTGTTCTGTTCTGTTCTATTCTATTCTATTCTGTTCTGTTCTGTTCTGTTCCTTATTCTATTCGATTCTATATTCCATTTTATGTTCCATTCTATATTCCATTCCATTCCATTCCATTCTAATCTAAAAATAACAACACCCCTAGAGTGCAACAAATCTGCATCTCAGTCCTTCCTCCATCTTCCTTCCCTCGCCTGCCAGAAGCTGCCACTGGATCCACATCCAGTTAATTCCCAGCCAAGGTCATTTTCTCCCGCAGAGCAACCTGGTACGAGCAGCTGGGGAAATTACTCTCTGCTGGCAGTAGATTCTCTTCTTTTCTCCTTGGTGCCAGCGCTTGTAGAAGAAATGTTAAAAGGCAGGGAGGGAAAACAAGGGCTCTCTCTCCAAAATGTGGTGCTTAACTACAAAGAGTTAATAATTCCCATAGTTAGGAGAGAGAAGAAGGGAGGGAAGGAAGGAAGGAAGGAGGGAAAAGGAAGGAAGGAAAAGAGAAAGAGGAGGAAGAAAATCACGTGCTTGAGGCATCAGGAAAGCTTTGTCTAGACCAGGGATAGGCAACCTTGGCTCTTTTATGACTGGTGGACTTCAACTCCCAGAATTCCTGAGCCAGCATGGGGGAACTATGGCCCCTTCATGCCTGGTGGACTTCAACTCCCAGAATTCCTGAGCCAGCGTGGCTCAGCTTGGAAACCTCTCCCTTTCCCCTCAGCGTGGCTGGCTCAGGAATTCTGGGAGTTGAAGTCCACCAGTCATAAAAGAGCCAAGCTTGCCTATCCCTGGTGTAGAACAAGGTTATCCTTGGCAACTTGAAGACCTTTGGACTTCAACTCCCAGAATTCTACAGTCAGCACGGCTGGCTGAGGAATTTGGGGAGTTGAAGTCCACAAGTTTTAAAATTGCCAAAGTTGGACCCACACTCCCCCGCCGCCCGGGTGTAGAACAATTTAACCAGACGGACCAATCGTTTGGCTAATACTTAGGTGCATTTCCAGAGGGGAGGGGGAGAGGAAAATTGGTTCGTGAAAAATGAGATTTTGGGCAGCTGCGCTGCCTTTAGCACGGACAATCTCTGCCTTCTTAAGAATTCTTGCATTTCATTTTGTGATGGGCTGTTCATATTCGTACCGCAATTTGTAGGGCCCGGCCTGAGAAAGGGAAGGCGGCTGAAGCAGGGAAGAAAGGGGGAAGAAAAACCAGAGTTTTTCAGGGGACTGACGGAGGGGAAGGAGTGACTCAGTGGCGTGGAGGGAGGGAGGGAGGGGAGGGTGGAGAGAGAAGCGCCTCTCTGTCAGCCTCGGAGGTGGCCAGAGCTGAGCTAGGTGTGGAGAATCCAAAATGCGTGGGAAGGGGAGAAGAGGAGAGGAGGAGGAGGAGGAGGAGGAGGAGGAGGAGGAGGAGGAGGAGGAGAACAGCGAGCAGCAAGAAGAAGAAGCTTTTCCCCAAGCAGATGCAACGCTAAGAAAAGTCTCCTACTGGGCGAGGAGGCTCTAGTCGTGGGTGGGAGCACACACAGGACACGTACAAACACGTCATCTGGGCTTGT
>CM044355.1:1481457-1498957 GCA_024294585.1 Vipera latastei
AGTAAATTATAGAATAATGCAGAGTACTCTGTACCTTCCTTTCTTTTTCTTTCTTTCTTTCTTTCTTTCTTTCTTTCTTTCTTTCTTTCTTTCTTTCTTTTCTTCTTTCTTTCTTTCTCCTTCCTTCCCTCCTTCTTCTTCCCTCCTTTCTTTCTTTCTTTCCTTCTCTTCCCTTTCCTTTCTTCCTTTCTTTCTTCTTTCTTTCTTTCTTTCTTTCTTCTTCTTCTTTCTTTCTTTCTTCTTTCTTTCTTTCTTTCTTTCTTTTCTCTTCCTCCTTCCTCCTTCCCTCCCTCCCTCCCTCCTTCCTTCCTTCCTTCTTTCTTTCTTTCTTTCTTTCTTTCTTTCTTTCTTTCTTTCTTTCTTTCTTTCTTTCTTTCTTTCTTTTTCTTCCTTCCTTCCTTCCTTCCTTTCTTTCTTTCTTTCTTTCATTCTTTCTTTCTTTCTTTTTCTTTCTTTTTCTCTTCTTTCTTTCTTTCTTTCTTCCTTCCTTCCTTCCTTCCTTCCTTCCTTCCTTCCTTCCTTCCTTCCTTCCTTCCTTCCCTCCCTCCCTCCCTCCTTTCTCTCTCTCTCTCTCTCTCTCTCTCTCTCTCTCTCTCTCTCTCTCTCTCTCTCTCTTACGATCTTTTTTGCCAGTTGTTAAGTGAATCACTGCGGTTGATAAGTTAGTCCAGGGGTCTTCAAACGTGGCCCTTTTATGACTTGTGCACTTCAACTCTTTGTTCATTTGGAATTATTTCTCTCGTGCTGTTGAATTCTAACATCACATTTGTCTGTAGCTAGAGGAGCAAATAACCTTATTAGGTGACTGGGTCACCCGGGAACAGGTGAGGACAACTGAAGGAACCTATTGCACAAAAAAATAGGTAATATTTTTCTAACGAATCCTAAACTTGCAGAAAGAACAAGCAAGTTTTGGAACCAGTCTTAAAATGCTCGCAAAATAAACATAAGTCCTGAACATGTTTGGCTGAGTTCTTGCTGTTATTATGAGCAAGTCTAATCTTAGTTTATGTAAATATGTGATTACTGTTTAAAGACCTTCTTTCTTGGGTTGCATTTGATTCTCTTGCTGGAAACGTTAGTAAACACAAAGGGTTTTAGCGCAAACAACCGCCTTGTCTTGGTCAACTGTTCTAGAATTATGAAGTTTGAAATACGACTCGTGTGTGTATGAAAATGCACATATCTATGAAAACAGCACCCGCTGCTCTTGTTGAAATTGTGGTTCGGCTTTACATTTGAATGCTGCATCCGGTTTTGGTCACCCCAATATAAAAAAGATGTTGAGACTCTAGAAAGAGTGCAGAGAAGAGCAACTAAGATGATCAGGAGGCTGGAGGCTAAAACATATAAGGAACAGTGGCTGGAATTGGGTATGTCTAGTTCAGGCGTAGGCAACCTTGGCTCTTTTATGACTCGTGGACTTCAACTCTGGCTCAGGAATTCTGGGAGTTGAAGTCCACGAGTCATAAAAGAGCCAAGGTTGCCCTACCCCTGGTCTAGTTTAATAATAATAATAAAAGGACTAGGGGTGACATGATGATAGTCTTCTAAGAGGCAAGTCAAGCTACTCTGTTCTGTGTAATTGTTTCTCATCCCTCAGGATGCTGAGGATGGAATTTTTATTTTAATGTCATGGTCTAATAGAAGAAGGCTTCTTCTGTTTTGTTTCCCCATGAGCACCGAACTTGATTCCCATCTCCATTCTTCATCATCCATTCTCCATCATCATCAGAGGTCCATCTATGCTCCAAAGCACCTGAAGGCAGGACAAGAAGCAACAGATGGAAACTAACCAAGGAGAGAAGCAACCTGGAACTAAGGAGAAACTTCCTGACAGTCGGAACAATTAACCAGTGGAACAGCCTGCCACCAGAAATCATGGGCGCTCCATCACTGGAGATTTTTAAGAAGAGACTGGACAGTCATTTGCTAAATGAGTTTTGCCCCAGTTTACGACATTCTTTGCCACAGTTTGTTAAGTGAATCCCTGCCGTTGTTCAGTTAGTAACATGGTTGTAAAGCGAGTTTGGTTTTACCACCGACTTTGTGCGTCAGAAGGTTGCAAAAGGGGATGACGTGACCCCCAAGGAGACGGCTGCGGTCATAAATGCAAGCCAGTCGCCAAGCGTCTGAATTTGCATCACGTGACCATTAGAGGCTGCAATATAATAATAATAATAATAATAATAATAATAATAATAATAATAATAATAATAGCCAGTCAACTTGAATATTCAGTTGACTGAGTTTCATGTTTAATGAATAAAAGTTTTATAATAATGATGATGATAATGATAATGATATTGTTGTTATTGGAAGGGATCTTGGAGACCATCTAGTCCAGGGGTGTCAAACTCAATTTCATTGAGGGCTGCATCAGCATTGCGGTTGCCCTCAGGGGGCTGGGTGGGTATGGCCTGGGTGGGTGTGGCCTACTGGGTGGGTGTGGCTAGAGTGCATATGGCCTACTGGGTGGGCGTGGCCAACTCTACATCGTTCGCATCAAGGGTGCCTATGGGGGCCTGGGCAGGAGTGGGACAGATCTGAGGGTCTCTGGCAGAAGGAGGGTCTCTGGGTCAGGGCCAAGGCAGTGGGGGCCATTCCCTCACTCTTTCCAGGATGGCTTCGCGGGCCACATGAAACCACTTCGCGGGCCGGATCTGGCCCCCGGGCCTTGTGTTTGACATGTCTGATCTAGTCCAACCCCCCTACTCAGGCAGGAAACCCTACTCCATTCCAGACAAATGGCTGTCCAGTCAGTTCTTAAAAACTTCCAGTGTTGGAGCATTCACAGCTTCTGGAGGCAAGGAGTTCCACTGGTTAATTGTTCTCCCTGTCAGGAAGTTTCTCCTTAGTTCCAGGTTGCTTCTCTCCTTGATGAGTTTCCATCCGTTGCTTCTTCTCCTGCCTTCAGGGGCTTTGGAGAATGGAATGGAATAGAATAGGATGGGATGGGATGGGATGATATGGAATGTGGAATATGGAATGGAATATAGAATAGAACAGAACAGAATAGGATAGGATAGGATAAAGATGGAAGGGACCTTGGAGATCGTCTAGTCCAGCGCTCTGCTCATGCAGGAGAACCTATACCATTTCAGGTCAGTGACTGTCCAGTCTCCTTAAAAAAAAAATCGACCCCTGACGACGATGAAGAATGGAGATGGGAATCAAGTCGGATGCTTCACGGGGAACCAAAAGAGAAGGAGACAAGCCTTCTTCTGTTTAGACCATGACATTAAAATAAAAATTCCGTCCTGGGCATACCTGAGGGATGAGAAACAGTTGCACGGAACAGGGTGTTTCCAAGTGGGTCACCCTCTCGATATCTACGGCGGCGACCAAAATTTCTCTCCAGCGAGGGAGGTGCGTGCATCCGAGTGTGTGTGATGCGGAAAGTGAGATGGCTGTCGATCTATAAATAATTCATGGGGGTTATTAGCACAGTGGTGCCGTAACAACTCGGAAGATTATCTCCATGCTTCCCATCCCTTGTCCAGCTGGGAAGGGCGGCTGGCTGAAAGAAAAGAGTGGCCAGACTTTATTTATTGTAAAGTAGATCTCTCTCTCTCTCTCTCTCTCTCTCTCTCTCTCTCTCTCTCTCTCTCTCTCTCTCTCTCTCTCTCTCTCTCTCTCTTCTCTCTCCCCCCCCCCCCTCTCTCTCTCTCTCTCTTTCTCCCCCCCTCTCTCTTCGGGGGCCTGCAAGGTAGGTCAATATTTCCATTCTCCGTTGATAAAACAGAGGGCTTGTTTTAGAAGCCAGGTCTTGCCGATCACTTGAGGCAGCCGAAGCTTAGAAAATAACCTATTTTTTAAAGACCCGCGTGTAAAGATTTGTGAAGTGGCACACCTGAAGAATTCCTTCTCTAAGATATCCTTAAGAAATTCAGGATGCACCTGGTGCCGCAGCCTTGGAATAAATAAAAAAAAATGGCTCGAAGCAGAATTTGTTTTTGTTCCAATCGCTCTAAAACTGGACTCGTCTAGCCAAGGAGAGCTCCAAGCGATGGCTCTTGCGCAGGATTTAGAAGGACCTGGAAAATGGTGTGCTTAACGTCCACCCCAGCAAAGATCGTACAATCGGGTTGGGCACGTGGGCGACCCGCTTTACGACCGTCATGACTCTCACTGTGGCCAGTACGGGTTGAGGGCTACCTGCACCCAAATGGAGGCACGAGAAGGAAGACGATGCCAAAATTCTCGCTCATGTGGCGCCTGAAGAATTGCTAGACTGGAAGAAAGAAGCGTTTCTGAAATAAGTCTCTACGGGTTTTACAGCTGAGGAGGAGGGAAAAGGAGATTGCTTGGAGTAAGTTGGGCGGGATGTAAAGTACACCGAGCGGAGGAGTGTGTGGGAATTTGGTCAGCCAGCAGTTGGGAGGAAAACAAGGGTAGAGGGGGATTTAGTTAGGTCCACGTGAACTGCTTGCTCCAATGGCGTTCGTTCCAGCGAAGCTCTTTTCATGGCACCACAATCGCACACGCTCTGTTGTTAACCCTAAATAATTGCCGATGCACCCAGAGCTTAAAAGAGTTTAGACACCTACACCTACCCTGCGTGGAGAGTGGAGTAAACTCAAGATAGCCTCTGATTTTTTTTTTCTTCTCCCTCTTGTTCCTGCACCTGCACGAACAGCTGCTTCAGCTGAAATGCTTGGGCGGACCAGCAATTAAACAAGCTTTGGCAAGGCCCCAGATCCCACTGAGTCTTGCAGCCCACGGGGCTACCGTGTGCGGTTTCCTACCCTGAACTTGCAGGAGAGATGAAAGAAGCGCGGAATTCCTCCTCCGGTTTAACCTCCTGGTGCATCCTGCCAGCGGGTGCCAAACGAGGAAGCAAAACAAAAGCATCAGAGGCAGGTTTTAAATCATTGGGGTTTAGAATAGAATGAGAATAGATTAGAGCTGGAAGGGACCCTGGAGGTCTTCTAGTCCAGCCCCCTGCTGAAGCAGGAGAACCTATACCAGGGATCTTCAAACTTGGCCCTTGTATGACTTCTGGACTTCAACTCCCAGAATTCCTCAGCCAGGTGTGCCTGGCTGAGGAATTCTGGGAGTTGAAGTCCAGAAGTCATACAAGGGCCACGTTTGAAGACCCCTGACCTATACCGTCTCAGGTGAATGTCCAGTCTCTTCTTAAAATCTTCCAGTGATAGAGCGCCCACGATTTCTGGAGGCAATGTCTGTTCCACTGGTTGATTGTCCTCCCTGTCAGGAAGTTTCTCCTCAATTCCAGGTTGCTTCTCTCTTTGGTCAGTTTCCAACCGTTGTTTCTCGTCCTGTTTTCTGGTGCTTTGGAGAACAACGTGACCCCCTCCTCTTCTTTGTGGCAGCCCCTCAAATACTGGAACTCTGCTATCACGTCTCCCCTATTTCTTCTTTTCTTTAGACTAGCCAAACCCAAGTCCCGCAGCCGTTCTTTGTATGTTTTAGCCTCCGGGCCTTGGATCATCTTAGTTGCTTTTCTCTGAGATTTCATTGAGAAAAATACCGAAGTGTTCAGTGAAAAGGAAAAAAAATATATTGAGTGATCATTCCAGGAAGTGGAGTTAGAGAGTGGGTGATTCTGCCGACAGCCCAAATCTAGATCACATTATATATATAATCCCACAACCATTCATTTAACTACCATTCAAAGTTACGATGTGCCTGAAGAATTGATGACTGGTCTTCATGTTTACACCACGGTCTTGAGATCAAAATTCTGGTGCTTGGCAGCCAGGCTAGGGGGGACATGATAGCAGTCTTCCAGTATTTGGGGGGCTGCCCCAAAGAAGAGGGGGGTCAGTTTATTCTCCAAAGCACCAGAGGGAAGGAAGAGAAACAACGGTTGGAAACTGACCAAAGAGAGAAGCAACCTGGAATTAAGGAGAAACTTCCTGACAGTGAGGAGAATCGACCAGTGGAACAACTTGCCACCAGAAATCGAGGGCGCTCCATCACTGGAAATTTTTAAGACGAGACAGGACAGTCACTTGTCTGAGATGGTATAGGGTCTCCTGCTTGAGCAGGGGGCTGGACTAGAAGACCTCCAAGGTCCCTTCCATCTCTATTCTGATTGATGTGTTTACAATGGTTGCAGTGTCCCAGGGTTGTGTGATTGCCATTTGTGATCTTGGGGTTTTTCCAACAAGTGAGTGGGGGAAGCCAAAATTTGCTTAACGTCTTCAGGAAAAATGTGATAAATCTGGGCACAACTCACTTAGGAACCACAAGGCTTAATGACAGAAGCTCCATCTCAATTGTAATTTGAGGACTAGATGTACTGGGAACGTGTAAAATTCATCTCATTGACCTGAAATAACAAGAATAACAGCAATTGTTTTATTCTTACATAAATCCATAGGAGCACCAAGCTGAAATCCGATCCCTCGATCAATAAATAAAAGTATTGACAGGAGAGGCCAGTGTATCTATTCCCCAAATAAAAAAAGCATGTGGACAGACGGGTTATACAGAGGCACAAAAACCCTGCAAACAAGGATTCCTTTTGGCCTAAATGTGCCAAGATAATCTCTGACTTTATTTCCACGCCCGGTCTGTTTGGGGAGGTGGCGTCACATAAACAACCAGTCCCAAAACGGGTTTCTCAAATTCAGAGTTCTCCAGGGCCAGTATCAAGGAAATGTTTGCAAAATTCTCCTCTCATTGGCTGCCCAGTTAAGCCAATTAATTGCGTCAACGTTTACCATTTGGAAACCGGGGCACATCCCTGGCCTTTTAGCCATGCGATTCTGACAGCTGTCTCACCTGGAGAGCGAGTGATAGATTCTTTTGCACCACCACCTAAACCAGAGTTATTTAGATCAGAGGCCCCCAACCTTTGGGGCACCAGGGACCACCGGTTCCGTGGGGAGAAGTTTTTCCGTGGACCGGAGGGGGCCTGGTTTTGTGTGCTGCCTCCATCCCACGAATGGGGCTTTGCTTGTTTGCATGGACCGGTTCCTGGCATGCCACGGACCGGTACTGATCCACGGACTGGGGGTTGGGGACCCCTGATTTAGATGATAAAGGGGTTTGGAGTGTTGCAGAGAGAGATGCCATGAAAAAGATAAGAAATGACTGCCGGATATAACGGGATGTGGCAAAGAGGTTGGGAGAGGATGAAGAGTTGCTTCCAAGGAAACAGATAACAGAGACACTAGCCTGCAGCTGAATGATGGATGTGGCAAGAGACTCAGAAGAAAACTTGGCTAGTTTCTTGGGCTGTAAAACAGAAGGGGGGAGAATTGTACTTTCAAGCATGCGGGGTTCTGTTAACATAACTTTAGAATAAAGCAGAATTAGTGTCATGGAGGCAGCCCTGGGCCCCTCTCCCGACTCAAGTTCAGAGAAGGGGGGGTTGTTTGAGTCTGCAGAGGGAAGTGTAGAGTCGTGTGTCAGTCAGGATCAGAGCTCAGAGAAGGCTAGCCCAGCGGAGCAGCTTCCACCTGTTAGTAGCGAGCAGGAGGTGGAGTCCACCTCCTCCTGATCCAAGGACGCTGAGAGCAGAGAGGAGGCAGGCACAACGCCGGTCAGCTAGACTATTCGCAAGGAGGCAAACTCCCCTGTCGTGAAGGGCTGCACTGGCTGCTTAATCCCACCCTGAGGACTTAAGCGTTGCTTGAGCAACGTGCCTTGTGTGCTTTTGCCATGTTCTTTTCCCGTTTTAAACCATGGACTACTCTCCTGGACTTTGTCTGTGCCCATTGGACTCAATTACCCAGTGACTCTTGGGTATCTGGACCTGTGCGGCGGGGTGCTTCCTGAGGACCTGTTGGGGGATGAGTTTGAATAAACACCTGTAGACTCTTGCTGTATGTGTGTGTGTGTGTGTGTGTGTGTGAAGGGAGCAGGGCAGCACAATTAGCTTATCTAGACGTGTTTCTTGTTTGGTCTACCTCAGGGGTCCCCAACCTACGGTCCGTGGCCCACTGCCAAGCTGTGGCCTACTGGCCACCGGGCCGTGAGACAGACTGGTCAGTGCATACACATGTGTGCGTGCACTCATCCACGCTTGCACTAGAGCCCGCAGACCCGTTTATGCATGCATGCAGGGCTACCAGCGGCGGTGGCTAGTGCCTGCATGCATGTGCAAATGGAGCCAACAGCGCACGTGGTTTGCGTGGCCTCTTTACGCATGCATGCGGGGTTAGCAGTGGTGGCAGCTAGCACTTGCATCCATGCACAAACGGGGCCTCTAGCGCCATGTGGGTTGCGTGGCCCGTTTCCATATGCGTGCAGGGCTAGAGGCAGCGCCGGCTAGCGCTTGCACGTATTCACAAATGGGGCTGTTAGTGCCGTGTGGGTGTGTGTGGCCCCATTTGCACGTGGCCCCGTCCGTGTGTGCATGCACAAATTTCCCACCTGCTCCCTTTCCCTCCAGGCCTGGTAAGACTGAGCGGTAAAGTGCTATCATTGCAGTAAGTTCTCGACTTCCAGCCATTGGTTTAGCAGCTGTTCGAAGTTACAACTGCACTGAAAAAGTGATGTATGACTAGGCCTCGCACTTACAACTGTCACAATACCCCTACAGTCATGTCATCAAAATTCAGATATTTGGCAAGTATCGTGCACTTATGAGGATTGCAGCATCCGGGGTGGGGGCGTGATTTACTGTTTGTGATTTTTTCATCTGGTTTCCAACAAGCAAAGTTAATGGGGGCTGCCAAATTTGCTTAATAATGTGTGATTCACTTAAGAGCCGCAGTAACTCACTTAACCGTGGCAAAAAAAAAAAGTTGTAAAATCGGGCGTGTCTCACTTAATAACAGCCTTGCTTGGCAATGGAAATTTCAGCCCCAGTTGTGGTTATAACAGGGGTGGGCAACCTTGTCTCTTTTATGACTGGTGGACTTCAGCTCCCAGAATTCCTGAGCCAGCCATGCTGAGGGGAAAGGGAGAGGTTTCCAAGCTGAGCCAGGCTGGCTGAGGAATTCTGGGAGTTGAAGTCCATGAGTCATGAAGGGGCCATAGTTTCCCCATGCTGGCTGAGGAATTCTGGGAGTTGAAGTCCACCAGTCATAAAGGGGCCATAGTTCCCCCATGCTGGCTCAGGCATTCTGGGAGTTGAAGTTCACCAGTCATGAAGGGGCCATAGTTCCCCCATGCTGGCTCAGGCATTCTGGGAGTTGAAGTTCACCACTCATAAAAGAGCCAAGGTTGCTTGGCCTAGGCCTAGGCCGCTTTATGACTGGTGGACTTCAACTCCCAGAATTCCTGAGCCAGCCATGCTTAGGGAAAAGGGAGAGGTTTCCAAGCTGAGCCATGGCTGGCTCAGGAATTCTGGGAGTTGAAGTCCACCAGTCATAAAAGAGCCAAGGTTGCCTACCCCTGGGTTTTAAGCTGAAGACTCCCTTGTAAAAATTAGGATTTCAGTCGCTGGATTCATATTCACAAGAGGTGATTTCCAGAACTGAAGTCCCAGGTGCTGCATAGGTAATATATTAATATTTGTATTATATCCCCAAGTTTCTTTTTTCTTTTGGGCTTTTGTGCTTTTTCTTCACTATCTTGCTTATGTTTGCATCTTGTTTCTCGGACGTCTGGCTTGTTCAGAGAAAGACGTTCTCTGCGGTATAAACAGGGTGAGAACAACTAATCAGTGGAACTCCTTGCCTCCAGAAGTGGAGGGTGCTCCATCGCCAGAAGAGATTGGACAGCCACGTGTCTGTAATGGGGTAGCGATGCCTGCTTGGGCAGGGGTCAAGGGATCGGGCTAAGAAGGACCCTTCCAACTCTGTTGTCCTGTGATGCTGTGGCAGAATTGCAGAACAACAGAAGAACGAGAGTTGGAAGGCACCTTGGAGGTCATCTAGTCCAACCCCCCTCCCAAGCAGGAAGCCCTATCCTGTTTCAGAGAAATGATTGTCCAATCTCTTCTTGAAAACCTCCAGGCTGAGGATCAAAGGTCTTTGACAACCAAGGGTGGTTCCAGCCAGCCCCATATGGTTAGGGTGGTGGGGGAAGAACGTCCTGCTCTATAAAACTCAGGTTGTTCACCTCTGTGACACAATCACTTGGCCAAGGAGTGGGAAAGTTCATTATATTTCTTTGCATCTTGCACAGTTCTTATAAATCTGAGACGGGGAGGACCTCGTCAGTGTGGGAGTGGAAATTTCTGCCGGGCATGGACAAGCCTGGGTGGATGGCATTTACTGGACAGCTGCCCAGGTTTGGCCCGCGCCTTATCTGGCCTACCGGTTACTCTGACTTTTTCTGATTAATGCACCCGGACACTCCTTACGAAGCCAGGAGCTGGAGTAGCTGCTGATAGCGAAAAGGGTGTGGGATTTTTCAGGCAAGGACGGGAGAGGACGGTTCGGAAGCCCAGCAGTTTCCCAACATTCTCTATCCGAGCACGTTCAGCCTCTGCAATTAAGGTCAAGCCTCACCCAACTCGTCCGGCCTGGGGGAAGCGCGTGGTGAGTCACCCCGGGCTGCTGCTGCTGCTGCGTCAAGAGGCTGGCTTCCTCTGCTCCTTCCAGCCAGGGGAAAGACGTTCAAGGCCAGAGATCCTTTTAGTTTTTCCTTCTGTGTCGGTCCCTCGACTTACGACCGCAGTGGAGCCGGACGTTGCCGTCACTAGGAGAAACCAAGTTTGTTCTGAACTTTGCCCCGCTTTGCCACCTTTCTGGCCACCGTTGTGCAGTGAATCGCTGCAGTTAAGGTAGTAAGACGGTTGTCAAGTTGAACCTGGCTTCCCCCGTCGACTTGGCGCATTAGAAGGTCGTAAAAGGGGATCAAGACACACACACACACACACACACACCGGATGCTGCAACTGTCGTAAACGAGGGGTGACAGGATAGCCGTCTTCCAATATTTCAGGGGCTGCCCCAAACAAGAGGGAGTCAAGCTATCCTCCAAAGGGCCTGAAGGCAGGACAAGAAGAAGCAACAGATGGAAACTCATCAAGGAGAGAAGCAACCTAGAACTAAGGAGGAATTTCCTGACAGTCAGAACAATTGACCAGTGGAACAACCTGCCTCCAGATGTTGTGGGTGCTCCATCACTGGAGGTTTTTAAGGAGAGACTGGACGGCCATTTGTCTGAAATGGTGTAGGGCCGTGGTGGCAAACCTATGGCACGTGTGCCACAGGTGGCATGCAGAGCCCTCTCTGTGGACACGCACACCATCGCCCCAGTCCTAGGCCTTCAGCTGGGTTTTATAAAACCTTTTCGCTTTAGGCCTCCGCCACCGTGTGCCAAAAAAAAAAGGTTGAATCAATCAATCAATTTCAACTTCTCACGGAAAAAAAAAGATCTCGCAAAGTTGGAATTTATTGATTGAAATTTTTAGTCCCTCCCAGTCTGCCATTATCACTGCAGCCATGCCCACCCAATGGGCCACGCCCACACAATTGGCCATACCCACCCAATGGGTCACGCCCACACAATGGGCTACACCCACCCATTGGGCCACGCCTACCCGACACCCGTCGATACATAAGTGGGTTTTGGGTTGCAGTTTGGGCACTCGGTCTCTGAAAGGTTCGCCATCACTGGTATAGGGTTTGTCGCCTGAGCAGGGGGTTGGACTAGATGACCTCCAAGGTCCCTTCCAACTTTATTATTATTATTATTATAAGTCAGAGTTCCCCAAACTTTCCGGCATGGCGGCCTGGAATGAAAGAGAGCAGTAGGGAAATGTGCAAACAGGTGCATGCATGACGGTGGTGCTAGCGAATGCGCGCGTGCGCAAATGCTGCCTCTGGTGCCTGTGCAGCGGTGCTACCACGAGTGAGGCAGGGCTCGCCAGCTATTCCCGGGGCTCGGTGGCCAACAGGCTGCGGACCATAGGTTGGGGACCCCTGTCATAAATGATTCCTGTAATTACAGCAAAAAGGTTGCAAAATCAGGTTCAGCTTCACAGCTTAGCAACGAAATTCTGATCCTGTTGTGGCCGTAACTCGGGGACTGCTTGCACATAGAACCCCCAGTCTGATGCTTTCCGTCCATGTTGAACATAACCTGCACAATTCCAGTTTTCTCCAGTCAGGTGACCTAGTTGATGTAGCCTATAGTTGTCAGACATCAGGGGATGATGGGCATTGAAGTCTTTGTGGTATTTGTTTGTTTGTTTGTTTAAATTTATCCTATCCTGTCCTGTCCTGTCCTGTTCTAGTCTAGTCCATTCCATTCCATTCCATTCTATTCTATTCTATCCCATCTCATCCCATCCCATCCCATCCCATCCTATCCTATCCTATCCTATCCTATCCTATCCTATCCTATCCTATCCTATTCTATTCTATTCTATTCTATTCTATTCTATTCTATTCTATTCTATTCTATTCTATTCTATTCCATTCCATTCCATTCCATTCCATTCCATTCCATTCCATTCCATTCCATTCCATTCCATTCCATTCCATTCCATTCCATTCCATTCCATTCCATTCTATTCTATTCTATCCTATCCCATCCCATCCCATCCCATCCCATCCCATCCCATCCCATCCCATCCCATCCCATCCTATTCTATCCCATCCCATCCCATCCCATTCCCATTCCCATTCCGATCCTTACTTCGCTCTCAGTAGCCCTGAAAATCGCAGCCGAATTTTAGCATTCGTATCCGATGAGGTTCTGTGCTCCATAAATGAATTATTGAGGCCGCCATGAGACAAAGGGCTAAGGGCAACTTGTTCCGCATGTGAAACATCCTCATCAGTTTTATAAACTAACCAAGACCGAGATAAGGATTCCTATATTTCAGATGGAAAAACTGCAAGTTGTAAAACAGCTTGCTGGACATTGCGTGAAAAGTTTTTTCTCACAGATGCAGGACAGATTAGTGTGCTTCACTCTAGAGCAGGGGTCTTCAACCTTGGCCCCTTTATGACTTGTGGACTTCAACTCCCAGAATTCCTCAGCCTGGCTGAGGAATTCTGGGAGTTGAAGTCCACAAGTCATAAAGGGGCCAAGTTGGAAGACCCCTGGTCTACAGGTTGGCGATTCGGCTCAGCTAAATTTCAAAACAGCAAAACACCTGCAAATAGAACATAAGGCGTTGGACTCATTTTTCTGTTAGAAAAAGGTTAGATTTGTTGGTGTTGACACCAGCATGGTTTTGTCTTTTTTTTTGGGGGGGGGCAAAGATTTCTTTAAGATAATAAAAGTTCACCATCCCAAAACTGATTCTGAGTATTCTGTCCCAAGAATAAACCGATTGCTAGGTTTAAAACTTTGGGGCCACAGCACAGCATCTTAGCAGAGTCTTTAAAGCAGAATTGTGTGTCTAAAATCTCATTTAATTTTACCACGCTTCTTTTTATCAAACAGGGTTTTGAGAGTTAGGAAGGCTTTTGAAAGCAGCAGTAAGTTCCAGATTAAGTTTTCAAAATGCTGGTTTTAAATTAGGATGATATCGTATAGAAGACCCTTTTCTAGGAGCTGAATTCAATTCTTGGTTGACTATTTATATTTTATCACTATTTCTTTTTTTTATGTATATTTTTATTAGTTCTTTTCTAATCACAAGTGCTTAAAATATTATCAGCAACATTTTCTGGGTTTCAATGTCTAGTTTAATAATACATATCAAGTTCCTTTCTCTCTACCTCGTTTTTTCTAGCCAATTATAGAAAGTATCCCATGTTCTAATTAAAATAAACTGAATTTTCTTTCTCTTTCGTTTTCAGTGTCAATCTATCCATTTCTGCACACTCTAAGATTTTTTTAATTAACACTTCCTCCACTGGTAGATCTTCGTTTTTCCAATATTGAGCAAATACAATTCTTGCTACAGTTAATATATGTAAAATTAAATATATAGGCCAGTGATGGCAAACCTTTTAGAGACCAAGTGCCCAAACTGCAACCCAAAACCTACTTATTTATCGCAAAGTGCCAACACGGCAATTTAATCTGAATACTGAGGTTTTACTTTAGAAAAAACAACTCATACATTAACATCTTTTGTCTTAAAAGAAAAACACAATAACAAAGTTTTCAATGATACAAACAACTCTTTACTGAAAGTTAAAAGTCTGCATTTGGGATGCTTTTGAACAATTCATGTGATTTTTGCTGTTGTATGCTTGTTGATAATTTGTCTAACCTTGACTTATACTTTGTAAGTTTGAGTGCAACACATGCAGCACTCAGGTCATCTGTGAGTGTCTGTTTTTGATGTCAGATTTGATATAATTCAAAGCTGAAAAGAGCGTGCTCACTCTGGAGGCTTGATTTGGCTAGGAAGGGGCTTGAAAAATGGCTTTTTCCTATGAAAACGTTGCCAAAGAGCAATGCGTGCATGCCCAAAGAGAGGGCTCCAAGTGCCCCCTCTGGCACTTGTGCCATAGGTTGGCCACCACTGATATAGGCTCTTTTTCATAATTACCTACAATTATGCCTAAGAATAGGGACGTGGTGGCTCAGTGGGTTAGGACGCTGAGCTTGTCGATCAGAAGGTCGGCAGTTTGGCGGGTCGAATCCTGAGTGCCGCGTAACAGAGTGAGTGCCTGTTACTCGTCCCAGCTTCTGCCAACCTAGCAGTTCGAAAGCATGTAAAAAATGCTAGTAGAAAAATAGGGACCACTACGGTGCGAAGGTAACAGTGTTCCGTGCGCCTTTGGCATCTAGTCATGCCGGCCACATACCACGGAGATGTCCTCGGACAAGCGATGGCTCTTCGGCTTTGAAACAGAGATGAGCACCGGCCCCTAGAGTCGGAAACGACTAGCACGCATGTGCGGGGGAACCTTTACCTTTACCTATGCCTAACAAAGATAATTCTGGCTTAAAATCTATATGTTTTTTCGTCATTTTCTCTAACAATGTAGCCAAAATCTTTTAGCTTTAGAATATGTCCACTAAAGATGATAATTTGTGCCTGTTTTATTTTATCACTATTTCTGTATTACAGGTAGTCTTCAGCTTACGTCCACAACTGCACCCAAAACATTTTAAAATATTTTTAATAATATTTTAACAATATTTTTATAAATAATAACATTTTTAATGTTTTTAAGAAGAGACTGGACAACCACTTGTCTGAAATGATATAGGGGCTGGACTAGAAGACCTCCAAGGTCCCTTATTCTGATTGATTGATCTGTTGCTAAGCAAGACAGTCATTAAGTACATATTGCTCCGTTTCATGACCTTCCTTGCCACAGTTGTTACGTGAATCAGTGGAGTTTTTAAGTTAGTAAAAAGGTTGTTAAATGTAGGGTTGTAAATCAAGAACTACCTATAGTTCATTTCCACTTTATTTTTCTCCATTGGTTACAGATATTATAATTCCTGATTTTACGGTCGGTGATGCTGTGCTATTTAATTCCTAATGGCCTGATTTTCACATCTAGCTGCAAGGATTAGAACAGCCATATCTGGGCTGTAAAACCAAGAGGATTGCCAAGAGTTTAGGATGGTGATGGCGCTTCTCTCTATCTTCTTAGTCGTCATCTGGAATTGTACATCCCAAATAGATCATATGGTTGAATATCTACCCAAAAGTCCGTCTGGAAGCTGAACGTGGCTTCCTTGTAAGGGCAAAAGATGCATTGAACCTTTGTCACATTGGTTTAAGACAGGGGTCTTCAAACTTGGCCCTTTTATGACTTGTGGACTTCAACTCCCAGAATTCCCCAGATAACTCTTAACTCTAATTCCTGGCTCAGGAATTCTTTGAGTTGAAGTCCACAAGTCATAAAAGGGCCACGTTTGAGGACCCCCTGCATTATGCGATGCCACAAGGTAGAAGAGCAGGTTGGGGACAAAGCATAGCTGGCTGAGGAATTCTGGGAGTTGAAGTCCACAGCTCTTAAAATGGCCGAGGTTGAGAAACACTGGTTTAGCTCTGGAATGTCGCGTGGTTGAATTTCTGTGTATGCTTTAAAGGCATACACTACAAGCTCTTTCTGAGTTAGCATTATTTCCCCCTCACATTATGTCAGGGGTCTTCAAACTTGGCCCTTTTATGACTTGAGGACTTTAACTCCCAGAATTACTCGCGTGCCTGGCTGAGGAATTCTGGGAGTTGAAGTCCACAAGTCATAAAAGGGCCAAGTTTGAAGACCCCTGGTTTAAGACATAGAGCAGGAACTTTAGATAGGAAATACGATTCTAAGAGAGGACCCCCCCCCCCCTCCAATGTCCAGCCTAGAGGTGTATACAGGTCATCCTCAACTTACGACTGCAATTGAGCCCAAACTTTCCACGGCCACCTAAGCAAGACAATCCTGAAGGGAGGTTTGCCTCCCTTCACCACCATTCTGGCCACAATTTGTTGCTAAGTTAATAACATGGTTGCTAAGTGGATCCCCCTTGCCTTTGCTTGTCAGACGGTCGCGAAAGGGGGATCCCCTGACCCCAGCACGCTGCACCCGTCATAAATACGAGCCAGTTGCCAAGCGTCTGAATGCTGATCCTGGGGGATGCTGCAATGCTTGTGTGAAAAGCGTCCATGGGCCACTTTCTTCAGTGCCGTTGTGACTTTGAACGGTCGCTAAACGAACTGCTGGTAGTAAAGTCCAGGACGATCTATAGTCTCCTCCTGAATTTCTCACAAGCCAGCCGTGACCTGAAATGAAAGACCTTGAACTGAACAAAATGGCATCCTCCTTCATAGGTGGTGGCACCGGTTTAAGGTTTGTCCCTCAGTGCTGATACGAATAAACAATAAAATCCAAAGCCTGCTAGGAGGTCAAAGTGGGTAAAGTTCAGCCTCTCCCTGTTTGCGCTGAGTTTCTTGCAAAATAACTCATCTAGAGGTGTGATCCACTCTTTGATTCGCATCATCCTAGTTGACACCCTTGAAATCTTAATATCGCACTGGCTGGCTGGAGCCACAGAGTAGCCAAGCACATTTGAGCCTGGCGCGCTGTGCAGATTGAATCTCTGTACTTATGAGGTGGTTGTGTGAATCCAGACATTAATAGAATAAACTGTAATTCGATCATCAATGAGCCAGCATTTAGAATAGAATAGAATAGAATAGAATAGAATAGAATAGAATAGAATAGAATAGAATAGAATAGAGCTGGAAGGGACTTCGGAGGTCTTCTAGTCCAGCCCCCTGCTCAAGCGGGAGACCCCATACCATTTCCAGTCTTTTCTTAAAAACCTCCAATGTTGAAAGCCCTCCAATGTCTGAAGGCAAGCCGTTCCACTGGTTAATTGTCCTCACTGTTAGGAAGTTTCTCCTTAATTCCAGGTTGCTTCTCTCCTTGATGAGTTTCCAACCATTATTTCTTGACCTTCCCTCTGGTGCTTTGGTGAATAACGTGACCCCCTCCTCTTCTTTGTGGCAGCCCCTCAGATACTGGAATATTGCTATCATGTCTCCCTTATTTCCTCTTTTCTTTAGACTAGCCAAACCAAAGTCCTGCAGCCGTTCTTCGTATGTTTTGCTCTCCAGGCCTTGGATCTTCTTAGTTGCTCTTCTCTGAACTTTTTCCAAACTCTCAACATCTTTCTTGTAGTATGGTGACCAAAAGTGGCTACAGTATTCCAGGTGTGGTCTTACTAGGGCTTTATAAAGCGGTACTAGTACTTCACGTGACCTTGA
>CM044355.1:1503957-1593957 GCA_024294585.1 Vipera latastei
AAAGGTTGGAGAATCTAAATAGTAGGTGAAAGTTTTTTTTTCCTTTTTTTTTGAAATTAATATGAATAAGGACTGGGATTAAGAAAATCTATTCTATTACTTCATTTGTAATATTAATATTGTTTGTATTCATTTTATATGAGCTAGAGGGAGATAGAATTAATAGTTTATTGTTGATAACATAGGGGTGCTTATGTTTGTTTTTTGATTTTATACCCTGTATTTAGCTCTGGGAAGTCGGGGGGGGGGAGGGATTGGGGGAGAGGGATAGGGAGGGTTAGGTAGGGGTGGGGAAGGGGGGGATTAAAGTCAAAATGTATTGTAACACTTTTTAAATAAAAAAAAATATGTTAAGGGAGGGGTCCTTTCATTATGATGCAGGTCTGGTCCCTTGTCCCATCTTGCTGCACTCACAGACTTATATGTCAACGCAAGACAGAATTCTACAGCCATACATACAGCCATACATACGTACATACATACATGCATACATACATATATAAAATAAATTTGGATTGCTGACAAAGAATTAAAGGGAGACTGATATAGCTATTTCAAAAGATTTCACCCATATTTGGGTCAATGTGCTCAAAACACTCAAGACATACATACATATATACATATACATATATATATATATATACACACACGCACACACACATATACACACACATATACATACACACACACACACATATTTTTCAGGTTTTCTGCCAGGGTGGCTTGAGTTGACGAATGAAGGCAGTCCCTTTTCTCCTTGGCAGTTGGCCAGGTCACTGCCATGCCTTGCCACCCTCGTCTCGTCTTCCTCCCCTGGCATGGCGTGGCCGTTGCTTCTTCCCCACCCTTGTGAAACTGCCTGAAGTCACCCTTAAGTGGACAAGTAAAAGCAGCTTCCCTCCCTTCTTTAAGCTCCAATGTGCCACCCGTGCTTCAAGATGTGCCATACCTGTCATGGTTTGCCACGCATTACCTGGGGAGGTAACGTGAGGAAAGCTGTTGTGGGCATGACCACAGAGGCGTTTGCGGAGCGTGGAGAACATCTTTTCCCTTGAAGCCTCTTAGCCATCCTCTGCTGTAGGTGTTGGCTTTCTCCATTAGCACTCTGGCTCCCAAATTCCTCTGTCACCTGCTCCCCGCCTCCGGATTCTCCACGGTTGTATTGGAGAATTTTTGGAAAAGTGGTTAGGAGAAGGATTGCAGGATCCAATCCAGACCACCAGAGGTTTAGTCTTCCGGACATTTGTGCTGGTGACCGTCCTCAAGGGACTTCTCTAAAGTCTAAAGAAAAGAAGAAACAGGGGCGACATGATAGCAGCATTCCAGTATTTGAGGGGCTGCCACAAGGCAGAGGAGGGGGTCACATTATTCTCCAAAGCACCAGAGGGCAGGTTGAGAAATAATGGTTGAAAACTCATCAAGGAGAGAAGCAACCTGGAATTAAGGAGAAACTTCCTGACAGTGAGGTCAATTAACCAGTGGAACAGCTTGCCACCAGAAATTGTGGGCGCTGGACAATCACCTGTCTGAGATGGTGTAGGTCCTCCTGCTTGAGCAGGGGGCTGGACTAGAAGACCTCCAAGGTCCCTTCTATTCTATTTTACTCTCATTGCCAATTTCTGGTGAGAGAGAAGTTCCTTGAGGATGGTCTCCAGCCCGGGTCCGAAAGTTCAGAAGACTGAACCCCAGGTGCCTTGTGTCTTTCCCCAACCAACATCCACCTGTTACTGCTCAGCTGTTACATTTATTCAAATAATCTTTGATGCCTCTTCAAGAGCCGGTTTGTGAAACCAGACACAATTTTCTCTCCCTCCCGGAAGGTCAAGTCAAGTTCCTTTGAGCAGGGGTCTCCAACCTCGTCAGCTTGAAGACTCGTTCCCCAGCCAGTTCTGGGGAATTCTGGGAAAGTTGAAGTCCCCGAGCAATAAAATTGCCAAGGTTGGAGATCCCTGCCTTAGAGAGCATCAAAATCTCTCCTTGCCGCCACCAGCTTCTGATCAGCTTCTGCATCCCCCGATTTATTATATTTGTTATATGTTGCCACTACAATCCCAGCAATCCTCTCTCTCCCTCTCCCCCTGTCTCCCTGTCTCCCTCCCTCTCTCTCTTCCTCTCTTTTCCTTTCTCTCCCTCCCTCTCTTCCTCTCTTCCTTTCTCTCCCTCCCTCTCTTTCCCTCTCTCTCCCTCTCTCCTCCCTCTCTTTCCCTCCCCCCTCCCTCTCCCTCCCTCTCCCTCTCTCCCTGTCTCCTCTCCCTCCCTCTCTCCCTCTCTTCCTCTCTTTCCCTCTTCCTCTCTCCCTTTCTCTCCCCCTCTCCCTCCCCCTCTCCCTCCCTCCCTCCCTCCCTTTCTCTCCCTCCCTCTCTTTCCCTCTCTCTCCCTCTCTCCCCCTCTCCCTCTCTCCCTCTCCTCCCCCTCTCCCTCCCTCCCCCACCCCCTCTCTCCCTCTCCCCCTCTGTCTCCTCCCTCCCTCTCTTCCTCTCCCTCTTTTTCCCTCTCCCTCTCTCCCTTTCTCTCCCCCTCTCTCTCCTTCCCTCCCTCCCTCTCTCCGCCTCTCTCCCTCCCTCCCTCTCTCTTCCCCTCCCTTTCCCTCTCTCCCTCTCCCTCCCTCTCTCCCCCTCTCCCTCCCTCTCTGCCCCTCTCCCTCTCCCCCCTCTCTCCCTCTCTCTTCCTCTCTCTTCCTCCCTCTCTTTCCCTCTTTCTCTCTCACTCTCCCTCTTTCTCTCCCCCCTCTCCCTCCCTCTCTCCCTCTCTTTTCCTGTCTCTTCCTTCCTCTCTTTCCCTCCCTCTCCCTCCCTCCCTCCCTCTCCCTCCCTCTCTCTCTCCCTCTCCCTCTCTCCCCTCTCTCCCCCTCTCTCTGTCCCCCCCTCTCTTCCTCTCTCTCCCTCCCTCTTTCCCTCCTTCCCCCCCTCTCTCTCCCTCCCTCCCTCTCTCTTCCTCTCTCTTCCTCCCTCTCTTTCCCTGTTCCTCCCTTTCTCTCTCCCTCTTTCTCTCCCCCCTCTCCCTCCCTCTCTCTCCCTCCTCTCCCTCTTTTCCTGTCTCTTCCTCCCTCTCTTTCCCTCTCTCCCTCTCTCTCCCTCTCCCCTCTGTCCCCTCTCCCCCTCTCCCTCCCTCTGTCCCCCCTCTCTTCCTCTCTCTCCATCCCTCTCTGTCCCTCCTTCCCCCCCCTCTCTCCCTCCCTCCCTCCCTCCTCTCTCTTCCTCTCTCCCCGTCTGCCTCCCTCTCTAGCCTTCCCTCTCCCTCCCTCTCTCTCCCTTCCCCACCTCTCTCCCTCCCTCCCTCCCTCTCTCTCTCTCCCTTTGGCTACTAGCAAATTGAGAGAAAAACGGGGGTCTTCGTTCAGAAAAAGAAAGCTAGTCCGCAGCGAGCTGGTGGGAAGCGCCGAGCATCCCAAATCCTGCCGAGGGAGGGCCGGCTGGCTTCCTTCGCGTAGCTCCCAGCCCTTGTCGGGTACAGGTGGACAGCAGGGGCCGGGTGCCAAATTCTTGGGCTTGAAAGGAAGGAGTGGGAGGGAAACTCACAAACCGCTCCTAGGAGGGTTTAACTTCCCTCTGGCAGATGAGGAGGAGGAGGAGGAGGAGAAGCCACCGGGGCATCATTCCCTTCAGGCGCTCGGAGAGAATGGCTGGTGGGCAGAGAGAGGGGTGACTCAAAGCAGGCAGCGCCTTGTGTAGCTGCCGGCAGCAGAGCAAAGGAAGAAGAAGAAGGAGAATTAGTCAGGTAGGGAGATCTTCCTGGCTCTGCTGTTGGTCTGGAAGAGGGTGGTGGTGGGGGTTATCATTTTCCCAGCTTCCCAGCTTATTTAATCAGGGCGAAGACTCCTGCCTGCCTTCTCAAGGCAGAGTTAATGTGCTTCATTAAGGAAAAATAATGTTTCCACCCTGCTCGGAGAGTCGCAGCCTGTTTTAATTTGGTTTGTGTTTCCCCCCCCCCTTCTTTCCTTTTACAGTTTATTACCTTCTGTTTGTTTTATTAATTGCTGTGTGAAGGAGAAGCTTTCCTTCCCGAATTTTTAACAAAGCAAACTCTTTCTCCCCGGAATCTTTCTGAAACGTTGGAATTTGGAGTGTGATTCTCTCTCTCTCTCTCCACGTCTCCCTTGTGGCATAGGTTTTATTCAGCCGGGTTGGAGGTTTTAGTTTTATTAGCTTGGGGAAGCCTGGCACTGAAATGTCCTGCGTTGCTATCAGCCGGTGATTTGGGCAGGTTTGATTGTGGCGGGAGCCAGCTGTACTTAAGAAGCTTCCCGATTTTGTTTCCTGAGGTTGGGCGAACGGGCAGATCTGCTGGAGGCTTTGCGCACTTATGCATCCACCGCCACAGCCAGGGAAGAAGGGGGAAAGTATTTTTTTCTTGGAAGGCAATAGAGTCTGAACTTCAGTGACGCTCCCAAAGGTGCTTCTTTTTTCCCAAGAGGCAAGTGGACTTCCTTGTTTTTTCCTGGAAGGCCTTTCGCTTCCCATCTCATTCAGTCTCCGTCAGAAACCGAAGAAGCTTCTTGGACGAGAAGCGAAACGCCTTCAAGGAAAAAACAAAGGAAGTCCCGTTGCCTCTTGAAAACAGCACCTTTGGGGCAAACTAGGGCCCAGATGGTTGAGAATCTCTGTGGAGACTTCAGCCTTCACCGTTTGCCTAAAACTGGTGGGCTTCCTGGTTCTTAAGATGATGATGATGATGAAGATGATGATGATGATGATGATGATGATGATGATGATGATGATGGAAGGGACTTAAGAGGTCCTCTAGTCCAACCCCCTGCTCAGGCAGGAAATCCTAGACCATTTCAGACAAATGGCTGTCCAGTCTCTTCTTAAAAAACCTCCAGCGTTGGAGCATTCACCACTTCTGGAGGTAGGCAGTTCCCCCTGGTTAATTGTCCTCACTATCAGGAAGTTTCTCCTTAATTCTAGGTTGCTTCTCTCCTTGACTAGTTTCCATCCGTTGCTTCTTGTCCTGCCTTCAGGTGCTTTGGAGAATAGCTTGAGTGCCTCTTCTTTGGGGAAACCCCTGAGTAAGTAAGTCACAATTTCCAGATGCTGTTTAGAACTAGGAAAACCCCAGTTTCGTGGCTTGCCTTGTGCGTGGACTGGTGAAAAAAGACAGGGCAGAGAGACTGGACTTTTTCCGGTCGTGGTGAATCCTCTGCCTCCTCCCGTTGGAAGCCCCATTGAGTTCATCGCCGTGTTGGGGTCCAGGCTGATGCCTGCGTGCTGCTTTGTTTTTAAAATGTGCAGCAGTCATTGCAGTATAGCTTTTTTCCGCAAGAGAGGAGGTAGCGCTGCCTAATGGGGCAATGGTGACTGTGGCTGTAACCACGGTCCCTGGAAGTCTTTCGAACTGTATGCTAAATTTATATGTCTCTTACGTGCAAGGGTCTATACATAGGTTGTACAGAGCGTGTTTAAATGTGTGTTATGTACGTGTACACTTTGAGAGCAGGCAACTCAATTTCGTTTTTAATGTGTGCCATTGTGCCCACAGTAAAAAATAAAATAAAAAATAAAGGTTATCTATCTATCTGGAAGGTCCTACATTTACGGAGGCTGAATTAAATGTCCCCCCCCCCCCTTTTCTCCCTTAACCTCAGATTCTGAGGTTAAGTTGAACCGTTTTTCACTCTCTGATACCATTTCAAGAAAGTTTCTCCAGAGGAACAGCCCTTCAAGAGATAACTGTGTTTCTTCAATTTTCTTGCTTTGGCAAAGAACGTGCCCAAGATAAGAATCTGCTAAGAACTGTATTTTTAACGCAAGGCAGGTTAGTTAAATCACGTATTTTCCACTGGGTTGTGAATTTCTTTTGGAATGAATGTCAGAATTAGAATGCTAAAGTTATTATTGCTCTTATTTTGGGGGGAGACACGTGGGAATCTTAAGGAACATCTGTTTTATGATGGTCTGTTGGCTGGCATGTTAATTTTTTCCTTATTGGTCATTTTTTTTACCCTGCCACCCATTTTTTCTGTTCAAAAAAAAATAATAATAATGTCCATGAGATTTTGTTTGTTTGTTTCGGCCATATGAAATTCAGCTGAAAAGGACTATGGGTTATATTAAAACTGCTCAAAATCTCAGTGACATTTTTGGCTATGAAAGAGCCTCTAAATTTCTCTTTAAGCAAAAACACAAGAATTAGGTAGCAGTCTGTATAAAATAGGACTGTTTGGGATGTTCGCTACTTTTATCAGAGTTTTCCTTAATTTTGAAAGAGAATACGAGGTTTTTTTTCCTCGATTGTTGTGTTTTGCAAAACTTTAATAGCAAATCTAGGAAATCTCCCTTTTCATGACAGAGCAGTTCCTTCTTGGAAAGACAGAGGTTTATTTTAAAATAGAGCTGATAATTTTTAAATTAGGATTATTCCTTTTTTAATTATATGAGTAAAGAATTTAGCTTATCCCCTATTTTTTACTTTTCATGTGGGCAAAGAGTATTCAATTTAAATACGTTAAAAAAGCGGAAACGTTTGTATAACAGCATAAGCCGCGATGTGTATTTAGCTTTTGACGGAGCTGTGCTCTTTGTGGAGGTGTGAAGCCAAAAATCTGTAAATATTTTCTGGCAAAAACCCTGTTGTGCAAAGTGTAGATTGCCCTACACTTTCAAAACACATTGAGATGTTTGGAAGAACTGCTAGCAGTATAGAGTATATATCACTGTCCCTTAAAATGTTTGTAAATGTTTTGAAGATTTTTACGCAGGTTAACCGAATCCAAAGATTAAAATATTTTAAGTATGAAAACTGGTCATCCAGTAGCTGAATAGCCGTATGTATGTGTAGGAGCATGTGTGCATGTATGTACACCTTTTCTTCTATTAGGAGTTGCTGGAAAGAAGAACAAATTGATTATTGATAATTGGTGTAGTTTGGTCTAGTCGTTAAGGCAGCAGGCGAGAGTTCTAGTCCCAGTTTGGGCATGAAAGCTGACTGGGTGGTTTTCTCAGCCCAGCCTACCTCACAGGGTTGTTGTTCTGGGGAAAAGAGCAGGAGAAAAGTGCGTTAGATATGTTTCCCCACCTTGAATTAGTTGTAAATAAATAAATAAGTAAAATAATAATACGGCTGGAATGGATTTTGGATTCGGACTCTTCTGATCTGAACAGGCCATTGGGGCTATTAAGTCAGTCTCACCCAATTTTTGTGACCCTTTTTTGCCACAGTCGTTAAGTGAGTCACTGCAGTTTTAAGTGGCTCACGCGGTCGTTAAGCAAATCGGGATCCCCCCACGGATTTTGTTCCTGGGAAGCCAGCCGAGGGAGGTCGCAAATGGCAAAAATCACACAAGCTGCAACCGTTGCAAATGCCCGTCACTTTGCCAAGTGCCCCTGTTTTGATTGTATGACGGTGGGGCTGTTGTGATGGTCGTAGGCACGAGGACGGGGCGTAGGCGACGTTTCTCCAGGACCCCTGTAAATGTGAAAGGTCACTAAACGAAGCGGATGTAAGTCAGGGACCAGCTGTGGTCAGGCAGTTTAAAGGGCCCAGTGGAAGCCCTTGGAATCTGGGACAGCCTGTTGCGGGAACTCCCCTAAGCTCAGGTTGGGGAGGGGGCTGCCTGGCGCCAGCGGGGGCCGATGGAGGTTTGTGGAGCCCCTTTGGTCTTGCCTTGCACAACGGGATAAACCAGGTTAATGTCCTTCGTGCTCCAACCTGTTGATGCAAGGTGGGAGTAATAATGCTAGCCTACCTTAACTGTAGAAAGAGAATAAAATAAAATATAAATAATAAAATAAGTAGACGTATGTTATTTATAAATAAAAATAATAGTTCAATTAAAAAGGAAAACCCAAAGAAGTAGAGCAAGATCAGAGCATGTGAAGAAACCTGGATCATCGGATCGCCAAGAGTCAGGCACAGCTGAACGGATGACTCTCTCTGCCTCCTCCTCCTCCTCCTCTTTTTCTCCTTCTTCTTCTCCTCCTTCACCTCCTCTTCCTCCTCCTTCTCTTCCTCCTCCTCTTCCTCCTTCTCCTCCTTTTCCTTCTCCTCCTCCTCCTCTTTTTCTCCTTCTCCTCCTCCTCCTCCTCCTCCTCCTCCTCCTCCTCCTTTTCCTTCTTCTTGTTCTCCTCCTCCTCCTCCTCCTCTTTTTCTCCTTCTTCTTCTCCTCCTCCTCCTCCTTCACCTCTTTTTCTCCTTCTTCTTCTCCTCCTCCTCCTCCTCCTTTTCCTTCTTCTTGTTCTCCTCCTCCTCCTCTTTTTCTCCTTCTTCTTCTCCTCCTCCTCCTCCTTCACCTCTTTTTCTCCTTCTTCTTCTCCTCCTCCTCCTCCTTTTCCTTCTTCTTGTTCTCCTCCTCCTCCTCCTCCTCCTCTTTTTCTCCTTCTTCTTCTCCTCCTCCTCCTCCTTCACCTCTTTTTCTCCTTCTTCTTCTCCTCCTCCTCCTCCTCCTTTTCCTTCTTCTTGTTCTCCTCCTCCTCCTCCTCCTCCTCTTTTTCTCCTTCTCCTCCTCCTCCTCCTTCACCTCTTTTTCTCCTTCTTCTTCTCCTCCTCCTCCTCCTCCTTTTCCTTCTTCTTGTTCTCCTCCTCCTCCTCCTCCTCTTTTTCTCCTTCTTCTTCTCCTCCTCCTCCTCCTTCACCTCTTTTTCTCCTTCTTCTTCTCCTCCTCCTCCTCCTCCTTTTCCTTCTTCTTGTTCTCCTCCTCCTCCTCCTCCTCCTCTTTTTCTCCTTCTTCTTCTCCTCCTCCTCCTCCTTCACCTCTTTTTCTCCTTCTTCTTCTCCTCCTCCTCCTCCTCCTTTTCCTTCTTCTTGTTCTCCTCCTCCTCCTCCTCCTCCTCTTTTTCTCCTTCTTCTTCTCCTCCTCCTCCTCCTTCACCTCTTTTTCTTCTTCTTCTTCTCCTCCTCCTCCTTCTTCACCTCCTCTTCCTCCTCCTTCTCTTCCTCCTCCTCTTCCTCCTTCTCCTCCTTTTCCTTTTCCTCCTCCTCCTCTTTTTCTTCTTCTTGTTCTCCTTTTTCACCTCCTCCTCCTTCTCTTCCTCCTCCTCCTCTTCTCCTTCTTCCTCTTCCTCCTCCTCCTCCTCTCCTCCTTCTTTTCCTCCTCCTCTTCCTCCTTCTCCTCCTTCTCCTTCTCCTCCTCTTTTTCTTCTTGTCCTCCTCCTCCTCCTTCTTCACCTCCTCCTTCTCCTCCTCCTCTTCCTCCTCCTCCTTTTCCTTTTCCTTTTCCTCTTTTTCTTCTTCTTGTTCTCCTCCTTCTTCACCTCCTCCTCCTCCTCCTCCTCCATCATCATTATTGTCATTGTACTATATTGTAAGGAGTCAGTAAGATAATCTAGTTCAGGGGTCCTCAATCTGTGGACTGGTACGGGGCCACAGCATGCCAGCAACCGGTCCGCACAAAGAAGCCAAGCCCCCTCCGCGGGATGCAGGCAGCACACAAAACCACACACTCCCTCCGGTCCGTGGAAAAACCTCTCTCTCCACGGAACCCGTGGTCCCTGGTGCCCCAGAGGTTGGGGGCCGCTGACCTAGAACCCAGCGCTGCAGGAGGCTTAGTCCTCGATTGCTCCCTTTGTAGCCTTCTGACCTTTGTCTTTCTTCCGTGACTTCCTTGCTGCAAGTCTAAGGACACGAAACTCTTCTCAGATGCAAATCCAGGAGGCTTCCCCACTGCGCCAAGGTGTCAGCTTGGTTGGCCGTGCAGCAAGTGACAAAGAGCTCCTCGCCTCACGAATCCCCTCGAGTGTGCAGTGTGCAATCCTCAACTTAATCCTCATTGAATGACCGTTCACAGCCCTGAAAAAAGGGACTTAGGACCGTTTTTGCAGCATTCCCCCCCCCTGGGTCACGTGATCGAAATTCAGACGCTCGGCAACCGGCTCCTATTTATAACGGTCGCAGCGTCCCCGGGCGGTTTCACGTGATCCCCTTTGGCGACCTTCTGACGAGTCCGTGTGGGAGCCAGATTCGCTTAACGACCGTGTTATGCTGACTTAGCAGCTGCAGTGACTCACTTAACAACGGTGGCGAGAAAAGATCGTGAAACGGGGGGAACTTCATTTAACAAATGTCTTGCTTAGCAACAGAAATGTTGGGCTGAGTTGTAAGTCAAGGACTACTTTTGCCGTATTTCCCTTCTGCTTCTTCTAGAAGGTTCTCCATGGTCCCTTCCAGGATCCTTCTCACTGTCATCGCCTCGTCTTCTTGCTTGACTAAAAAGCAGCTTTTTCTTTCCTCACCAAGAGCCCCTTCGGCTCTGGATTTCCCACCGAATTGTCTCCGGCTTTAAAGCCGCGGCTCCCACCCTGGGCTGGAAGTAGAATTTATTCTGCTTTCCAGGAAAATGGGTCCCCGGCCACATCCGGTTCAGCCAGCAGGATTGTTCAGGAGTCCGTCCGGACTTGGCAAAAATGGTGCCAAGATGTTGCTCCAGTGCGGCTTTCTGTTCTTAGCCAAGCCATCTTCTGTGTGGCTAATCCCCCTCGGTCAGCACTTCAGTGTGTTACACAACCTGTTGGGTAGGAAGATTTTGAAATGTGTCCATTTGAAAATACCTTCCTTCCTTCCTTCCTTCCTTCCTTCCTTCCTTCCTTCCTTCCTTCCTTCCTTCCTTCCTTCCTTCCTTCCTTCCTTCCTTCCTTCCTTCCTTCTCCCTGTCCCTTCCTTCCTTCCTCCCACTCTTCCTTCCTTCCTTCCTTCCTTCCTTCCTTCCTTCCTTCCTTCCTTCCTTCCTTCCTTCCTTCTCCCTGTCCCTCTCTCTTCCTTCCTTCCTCCCACTCTTCCTTCCTTCCTTCCTTCCTTCCTTCCTTCCCTCTCCCTTCTTTCCTTCCTTTCTTCCTCCCCTCCCTCCCTTCCTCCCTCCCTTTCTCTTCCTTCCTTCCTTCTTTCCTCCCTCCCTCCCTCCCTTCCCTCTCCTTCCCCTCTCCTTCCCCTCTCCTTCCTTCTTTCCTTCCTTTCTTCCCTCCCTCCCTCTCTCTCCCTTCCTCCCTCCCTCCCTCCCTCCCTTCCTTCTTCTCTCCCTTCCTTCGTTCCTCCCTCCCTCCCTTTCCTCTCCTTCCTTCCTTCTCCCTCTCCCTCTCTCTTCCTTCCTCGCACTCCCCTTCCTTCCTTCCTTCCTTCCTTCCTTCCTTCCTTCCTTCCTTCCTTCCTTCTCCCTGTCCCTTCCTTCCTTCCTCCCACTCTTCCTTCCTTCCTTCCTTCCTTCCTTCCTTCCTTCCTTCCTTCCTTCCTTCCTTCCTTCCTTCCTTCTCCCTGTCCCTCTCTCTTCCTTCCTTCCTCCCACTCTTCCTTTCTTCCTTCCTTCCTTCCTTCCTTCCCTCTCCCTTCTTTCCTTCCTTTCTTCCTCCCCTCCCTCCCTTCCTCCCTCCCTTTCTCTTCCTTCCTTCCTTCTTTCCTCCCTCCCTCCCTCCCTTCCCTCTCCTTCCCCTCTCCTTCCCCTCTCCTTCCTTCTTTCCTTCCTTTCTTCCCTCCCTCCCTCTCTCTCCCTTCCTCCCTCCCTCCCTCCCTTCCTTCTTCTCTCCCTTCCTTCGTTCCTCCCTCCCTCCCTTCCCTCTCCTTCCTTCCTTCTCCCTCTCCCTCTCTCTTCCTTCCTCGCACTCCCCTTCCTTCCTTCCTTCCTTCCTTCCTTCCTTCCTTCCTTCCTTCCTTCCTTCCTTCCTTCCCTCTTCCTTCTTTCCTTCCTTTCTTCCTCCCCTCCCTCCCTCCCTCCCTCCCTCCCTTCCCTCTCCTTCCTTCTTTCCTTCCTTTCTTCCTCCCCTCCCTCCCTCTCCCTCCCTTCCTCCCTCCTTCCCTTCCTCTCTCCCTTCCTTCCTTTCTTCCTTCCTTCCTTTGGAATTAACCCAAAGTCACCCACCCAGCTTTAATGCTTAAGGTAGGCAGGACTAGAACTCACAGCCTCCTGGTGTTTGATCTAAAGCAGGATTAGAACTCAGAGTCTCCTGGTGATTGGCCTAAGGCAGGACCAGAATACAGAGGCCACCTGGTGTTTGGCCTAAGGCAGGACTAGAACTCAGAGTCTCCTGGTGATTGGCCTAAGGCAGGACTAGGTGATTGGCCTATGGCAGGACTAGAACTCACAGCCTCCTGGTGATTGGCCCAAGGCAGGACTAGAACTCAGAGTCTCCCGCTTTCTGACCCAGGGCCTTAAGCACAAGACCAAACTGCCTCTCCTTTTCCCCCAGAATGCCCCTGGCTGAGTTCGTAGCCCGGCCTTCCTGACTCGGGAGGCGTTTTGATGGACTTCATTTGGCGGACCGCAAAAAAACGAAGAGATTGGAGGAGAAGATGCTGCTTCCATCTTTCTCCTTTGACCCACAACAAACCCAGCAGCGATGGGAGAACATTTTCTCAGTCCTCATGAAAACCCGGGTTTGTTTCTCCCTGGGCCACGAAGCTTAGATTAGCGTCGTGTTCTTGAACCTTGGGTGCCAAACCAGGGCTCTTCCAACTTGGCCCTTGGATGACTTGTGGACTTCAACGCCCAGAATTCCTCAGCCAGCCTGAGGAATTCTGGGAGTTGAAGTCCACAAGTCATCCAAGGGCCAAGTTGGAAGAGCCCTTGCCTTAAACACTTAAAAATTGTAAAAATAAAAATAAAAAGTCCACGTTGGCAATTCTGGGAGCTAGCCAGCTTGAGGGAAGTTGCCTGGGTCAGTAAGCCTTGATTGACTTAACCCACGGCTTCCCTCCTTGAGCCGAAGGACGGACTCTCTCGAGGCCCTTTCCCGCCGCAGGTGCAAAATAGCCGATCCCCCGTGAAATTAATTGCTGCCTCTTCCATTAACACAAAAACTTAACAGGTGTCAGTGCGAGAGGAAGAAGAGGGAAGACCTGCTGAACTTCGAACTGTCTTTTTCAGGGGAGGCTTTTGAGACCCTGGGAAATTGGTGTGTGTGTGTGTGTGTGTGTGTGTTTTCCTTTGGAAGTAACGCTAGGGAAACCTGTCCTGTTTCACACACCGCCCGCCTTTTAATGTCCACCGCGAAATCTGGCCCGATTAATAGCACAGGACGCAAAAGCCTTGGCAGGCCGGTCAAGCTGACCTCGGGCTACAGCCCAGCCGAACATGTCAAACAGAAGCCATTCATGTGCGGCTCTGTGCGTGTCATTATTTCAGAGTGGGTGTGGGGTTATAATTAGTTTCCTTCCAACACCACCCCCTCCCAATTCCTTTTGGTGCACGGCGCCTGTAAATGCGACTGCTTTAAAATCTAGAAGAGAAATAAATGCACGGGCCAGGAAAGGCCAGAGGCTCACCTCTCCTCCCTATTCACGGTCTTGAAAGGTCGTAAATCCTGGATCGCAAAATTTTGCTAAGCCAATAATTGCCCGGGATTATTGCCGCACAGGTACGCTGCATTGTTGTTGGTTTTTTTAATATTTTATTGGAGGGGGGTTTTTTACATATCACCATCAATATTTGGTAAACAGGGTGTTGCCTGGGTTTGTATTTACAAATAATAAGTTCCATATTCCACATCATAATCATAATCATAATAGTAAAGTTGGAAGGGACCTTGGAGGTCATCTAGTCCAACCCCCCCCCCCTGCTCAGGCAGGAGAACCTATAGCTTTCCTTGGATTTTCTCTTCTTCCAATAATATTCTCTTTCCTCGACCTTCAATTACCTGTAGTACGTTTCTCCCCCCACTATTAATTTGGCTGGAGAAACATACAAAGAACGGCTGCGGGACTTGGGTTTGGCCAGTCTAAAGAAAAGAAGAAATAGGGGGGGACAAGATAGCAGCGTTCCAGTATCTGAGGGGCTGCCACAAAGAAGAAGAGGGGGTCACGTTATTCTCCAAAGCACCAGAGGGAAGGACGAGAAACATTGGTTGGAAACTCACCTGGAAGGGACCCTGGAGGTCTTCTAGTCCAGCCCCCTGCTCAGGCAGGAGATCCTGTACCGTCTCAGACAATTGACTGTCCACTCTCTTCTTAAAAACCTCCAGGGATAGAGCGCCCACGATTCCTGGTGGCAAGCTGTTCCACTGGCTGATTGTCCTCGCTGTCAGGAAGTTTCTCCTTAATTCCAGGTTGCTTCTCTCTTTGCTCAGTTTCCAACCATGGTTTCTTGTGCTTGTTTTGAGTGGTGGACTCCAGGGAGGAGTGCCTGGCTGATCTTGGGCTCAAAAAAGTTAAGCAGGAACTAACCCTGGACGGCAGATCTCTAGGAATCCCAGGGAGGTCGGCTAGACTGGAAAGTTGACGACAGCCTGGAAGAGAACAAGAATGTGAGATGAACAAAATCCACGAGGCTTTCGAGAGACCGGCTCAATTGAAGGAAGATTTTTATTTCCTTCCTTTCAAGTCAGAAGCTGACACTGATCGGTTGAAAGTTGTGGGGGGAGGAGAGGTGTCCCACTTTTCTCCGACTCTTTTGGAAGCAGTTTGGGGCCACGGGAAGCAGGATACGACAGGCATCTCTCAAGGTTTAGGGGGAGAATGGGGGTTACTTATTTTTAAAACCTCCCCCCCACACTTCTCTTTGCAACCCATCAAAATGTTGGAAGGTCTAAAGCAGAATCAATTTTGGGATGGTGAACTTTTATTCTCTGAAAGAAATCTTTCCCCCCCCCCAAAAAAAAACACCAACCACCTGTCGGTATCAACATCAACAAATCTAACCTTTTTCTAACAGAAAAATGAGTCCAACTCCTTATGTTCTGTTTGCAGGTGTTCTGCGGTTTTGAAATTTAGCTGAGCCGAATCGCCAACCTGTAGACCAGGGGGTCTTCCAACTTGGCCCCTTTATGACTTGTGGACTTCAACTCCCAGAATTCCTCAGCCAGGCATATGGTGTAGGTTCTCCTGCTTGAGCAGGGGGCTGGACTAGAAGACCTCCAAGGTCCCTTCCAGATCTATTCTAGACTATTCTGCCTGCCCACAACAACTTTGCTACAGGTTGATTTAGCAATGAAGCACTGTCCCAGGATCCTTTGCTAAGTATAGAGCAGGGGTAGGCAACCTTGGCTCTTTTATGACTCGTGGACTTCAACTCCCAGAATTCCTGAGCCAGCCATGCTGAGGGGAAGGGAGAGGTTTCCAAGCTGAGCCGTGCTGGCTCAGGAATTCTGGGAGTTGAAGTCCACGAGTCATGAAGGGGCCATAGTTCCCCCATGCTGGCTCAGGAATTCTGGGAGTTGAAGTCCAAAAGCAATGAAGGGGCCGTAGTTCCTCCATGCTGGCTCAGGAATTCTGGGAGTTGAAGTCCACGAGTCATAAAGGGGCCGTAGTTCCCCCATGCTGGCTCAGGAATTCTGGGAGTTGAAGTCCACGAGTCATGAAGGGGCCGTAGTTCCCCCATGCTGGCTCAGGAATTCTGGGAGTTCAAGTCCAAAAGCAATGAAGGGGCCGTAGTTCCCCCATGCTGGCTCAGGAATTCTGGGAGTTGAAGTCCACGAGTCATGAAGGGGCCGTAGTTCCCCCATGCTGGCTCAGGAATTCTGGGAGTTGAAGTCCGCAAGCCATGAAGGGGCCATAGTTCCCCCATGCTGGCTCAGGCATTCTGGGAGTTGAAGTCCTCAAGCCATGAAGGGGCCATTGTTCCCCCATGCTGGCTCAGGAATTCTGGGAGTTGAAGTCCATGAGTCATAAAAGAGCCAAGGTTGCCTAGCCCTGGTATAGAGGCAGAGTCCTTTATAGAGACTTCCAAACTCATCCAGGTCAGTGAAAGATCCAGCAAATGCATCGTGTTCTGTTTTAAGCTCAGGACGTTTGCCTGTTTGTGTCGTGACTGTATTGCAAACCAATGCATTCGGTTAATTTATGAACCGGCGAATTGTGTGGACCCAGAAACAACGGACCTAAATAATAAAGAGGTCCCCAAACCTCTGTTGTGAAATGGGTTTGGTACCAGGCTTTTACTTTAAATTATATGTAGGGAAAGTTGTGCAGTGTGGCGGCCTGTTCTTTGCCACACAAAAACACGTTTCTGATCCTGCTGAAACACCCACAGGGCGAAACAGAGACGGGGAGACAGCATCCAAAAGAGGTTTGTTTTTTTTTTAAAAAAAGAAGGATCTGTTTCAGCAAAGTCTCGGAGAATTGTCTGCTTCCAAAACCAGATTCCTTTTCCTTTCCCCTAATTCCAACTCTTTAGGGGAAGTAAAGTCTTAAAAATATAATCTTCTAGTTCAAAGCTTGCATAATGGTTGAAACAGATGAGAATTAAATAAGGGGTTGAAGGGATTCCTGGAAGTGTTAAGAAGGAGGGGAGATACTTGTTAATATCCGTTGAAGAGAAGGTTGGAAGTGATTGTATTTCATAATTTTATCCTTTCCCTCCCTCCCTCCCTCCTTCCTTCCTTCCTTCCTTCCTTCCTTCCTTCCTTCCTTCCTTCCTTCCTTCCCTCCCTCCCACCCTCCCTCCCTCCCTCCCTTTATATTTGCTTTGTGTGAAATAAATAAATCAGAATTTCCTTTGAACAAATTCTTCCAGCACAATAAATATGAGCTGTTGCTATCTTCTTTTTTTTAAAAAAAAAATCACTGTTAATTGATTCTACATTGAGCAATCATTCAGTTACGTGACAGAGGAGAAGCTGTTGCCACACTCTTGGTAGGTCCTTGATTGGCTGGAGATATTGAAGGTCCAGTCCACAGACACTGCAGGTCCCACTGTCGGAATTCTTGTGCTGGGAGACCCTTATCTGTCAGGCTCTAGCATCATGCCAGATCTCATTGAGGTGGTTTCCAGAACCTTTGTCTCAGCTGGAGCCGTTTGACGTATCTGGCTGAACCTGATTCCGTTGGATCTTGGGGTGGGTATTCTTCAACATATCCATTAGTGAGTTGGATGAAGTGATGGAACAGAAGTGTATCCCATTTGCAGATAGCGCAAAACTCGGTGGAATGCGTTAGCAGGCAGGAGGAATTCTGGGAGTTGAAGTCCACAAGTCATAAAAAGGGCCAAGTTTGAAGACCCCCTGCTCTAAGCACTCTTGTTTTGTCCTTGGTCTATTCTACCAGCTCTGATTTGAAGGTTTGGGCGAAACTTACAGCGAAGTTTCATTTTGACAGTGATTGGATAGATTCACCTGAATTGATCAGAGGTATCAAATCAGGATACCTTTTTTTGCACCTGTTGGCTTACATTGACTCAAGTCTTTGAATTGATTGACATCACCCTTTAAATCCAATTTCAAATTTGGATTGAACTACATTTTTTTAAAAAACCAGAATGATGATGATGATGATAAAGTTGGAAGGGACCTGGGAGGTCATGTAGTCCAACCCCCTGCTCAGACAGGAAACCCTATACATTTCAGACAAATGGCTGTCCAGTCTCTTCTTAAAAACTTCCAGCGTTGGAGGGACAATAATAATGATGATGATGATGATGATGAAGTTGGAAGGGACCTGGGAGGTCATCTAGTCCAACCCCCCTATACCATTTCAGACAAATGGCTGTCTTTAAAAACTTCCAGTGTTGGAGCATTCACCACTTCTGGAGGCAGGTGGTTCCACTGGTTAATTGTTCTCACTGTCAGGAAGTTTATCTTTGTTGCTCTTCTCTGCACTCTTTCTAGAGCCTCAACATCTTTTTTACATCGTGACGACCAAAATTGGATGTGGTATTCCTAGTGTGGCCTTTCCAAGGCCTTGTAAAATTTCTGGTTACAAATAGAAAGCCTGAGCAGGTTTTGTAGTGAGAGCCAGCTGAACAGGAGTAACCTCCCAATTTTTAGGAATGACACCATGGTGAAGTCGTCAGGAAAAAAAAATGCAAGTAGTATTTAAAAAAAACAAAGCATCTGCTATAGATACGTCGGCCTCTTATGAATGAAGTTCATGACTTTCAGCTGGGTGATTTATACAAATGTCTGCCTGAGAAAAATATTGAATGACACTTTGCATCTCTCCTTAAGATTGCAAAAATATTGATAGATGTTCCCTAATTTGCTTTCTTTTTAATCTATGATTTTTGTTTACCATCGGCGCGATCCATCAGACCACTGTGCCTGATCAATGCACTGTTCTAATAAAGTGCTCGTTTTAATGTTTTTTTTTTAAGAATTAAGTTTATATCTAGTATCTCTGCTTTTAGAATATATCTATACATCCGCAAATATACCTAGCAAAATATGCCCACCCATCCATGTATGTGTTGGGGTGTACGTGTGTGTATGTTTGTGTGTGTCTGTTAGAGACAAGAGGCTTTATTTTTCTATTTATGCAACCTCATCAAAGAGATTCTGCTGGGGAAAAAGTTCATGGCAACCAATATCAATGTTTGCTAGACGTCGGCCAAAACTGGAGCAGTAGTTTAAATAATCCATTTTCTCCCGTCTAAAAAAATAAAATCCAGGTTTGTATAGCAGCTCCTTTTGCTTAGGATTTCAGATCCTCTGCGTAGGCAGGTTTGGCACCCTGTTCAAGAAAGCCAGCAATCAAGAAGGGAGAAGAATGCAGGCGAAAGGACTCTGAATAATATGCCAAGCGTCTCCCCCATGCCTGTTGGCAAAAAAAGAAAAGGGAGTTAAAAAAATAAAATAAAAAAATTCAACCCCGCTCTCTGATCACCTTCCCTCTATTCATCTTTCAGGGCTCTCAGCCAAAGGAAAATAAACTCTGCAGCTATCACACTGACCAAACCTGTAGGGTCGTGTAGCTGAATGGGAACATGGCAAACAAAACACTTCTAGACAATTATACACCTGTGTAATTACCATAAACAGGCCCACCACATGGGGCTGCTAATCTTGATTAGAAAGAAGAGTGCGAAGCTCCTTGCTGGTGCCCCTGGGTGGGAAAAACCATGCAATCTTCAACTAATAATATTAAAGTTGGAAGGGACCTTGGAGGTCATCTAGTCCAACCCCCTGCTTTGGCAGGAAACCCTATACCAGGGGTCTTCAAACCTGGCCCTTTTATGACTTGTGGACTTCAACTCCCAGAATTCCTCAGCCAGGCTCCCATAATTCTATTCCATTCCAATTCTATTCTATTCTATTCTATTCTATTCTATTCTATTCTATTCTATTCTATTCTATATACTATACTATACTATACTATACTATACTATACTATACTATTCTATTCCATATTTTCTAATCTATTCCATTCCAATCCATCTATTCTATTCTATTCTATTCTATTCTATTCTATTCTATTCTATTCTATTCTATTCTATTCTATTCTATTCTATTCTATTCTATTCTATTCTATTCTATTCTATTCTATTCCTCATATTTCTACTCTACTCCACTCCATATTTTACATTCCATTCCATTCACTCCTAGAGAATTCCCCAGCCAGCCTGTTAAAGTTGCCAAGTTTTGAGTCCCCTGCTTTACGTGTACCAAATGTGAAGCAATCTCGGCTTGAGCTCTTTTGAACACCTACAGCTTTCCTTGTGAATGAAACGATATTGGATCCAATTTTGGGGGGTGGGGTCCCTGCCGCAGCTGCAAAGGGAACCCTCTGAAATCTCCCAAGTTTTTGCCCGAATCTCTCTCTTCCACCTGGTGTAATTGCACCGTGATTAATTATTACAGCAAAACCGTTGCCGAGTTTGTGCACAACTCAAGACCCGCAGAGTTTGCAAGATTCCCTCGGAAACTGCGGCCGTCTCGTCCACCGTTGCCACTGGCAAAAATCAATAGGCATTTAGCGGTGTTTATTTGCCCTAGTTTATTTCGGCTTTTCTGAAAGAAATGTGCACGTTGAGCGCCTCTCAAATCTTCTGCACCTCTTCTCCATGTCATTTTTCTGTTTCTTGGTGTATTTCCTGGTCCCACCGGTTCACGCTTGCAGGCAAATGATATTTCTTCAAGATATTCCAAGGCTCCCTTGTTGCTACTTTGTCATGCTGTTGTTGAGGTCAGTTTGTGCAAATTTTTTTTTTTTTTTTTGCAGCAGCAGCAGCTAACCAGGTGGTCCACTGTTTCTTCAGCTTCTTTGCAAAGTCTCTGTGTGTCTCTTTGCTGTCTCTTACTGCCTTGTCAGTTCTAGCTTCTCAATTCTAGCTTGAGGTACAGAATAACAGAGTTGGAAGAGAGCTTGGAGGTCATCTAGACCAACCCACTACTCAGGCAGGGAATCCTATACCGTTTCTGACAAGCGGCTGTCCAGTCTCTCCTTGAGAGGTTCCAGAGATGAAGCTCTCACAACTTCGGAAGGCAACTTCTGTTCCACTGGTTGAGTGTTCTCACCGTCAGAAAATTTCTCCTTATTTCTAGGTTGAATCTCTCTCCTTGATCAGTTTCCATCCATTATTCCTTGTCTGGCCTTCGGGTGCTTTCAAGAATAAAATTAGAATAACACAGTTGGAAGGGACCTTGGAGGTCATCTAGTCCAACCCCCTGCTCAGGCAGGAAATCCTCTACCATTTCAGACAAATGGCTGTCCAGTCTCTTCTTAAAAACTTCCAGTGTTGGAGCATTCACCGCTTCTGGAGGCAGGTTGTTCCACTGGTTAATTGTTCTCACTGTCAGGAAGTTTCTCCTTAGTTCCAGGTTGCTTCTCTCCTCGATGAGTTTCCATCCGTTGCTTCTTGTCCTGCCTTCGGGCGCTTTGGAGAATAGCTTGACTCCCTCTTCTTTGGGGCAGCCCCTGAGATATTGGAACACTGCTATCATGTCACCCCTCACCCTTCTCTTCATTAAACTACACATACCCAATTCCAGCAACCGTTCCCTATATGTTTTAGCCTCCAGTCCCCCAATCATCTTTGTTGCTCTTCTCTGTACTCTTTCTAGAGTCTCAACATCTTTTTTACATCGTGGTGACCAAAACTGGATGCAGTATTCCAGGTGTGGCCTTACCATGGCATTGTAAAGTGGTATTAGTACTTCACGTGATTTTGATTCTATCCCTCTGTTAATGCAGCCTAGCACTGCGTTGGCTTTTTTGGCAGCTGCAGCACACTGCTGGCTCCTATTCTAACTTCATATACGGTCTTCTCAATTCGAGCTTCCACCCCCATCTAGGCTCCTTGATATCATTGTGGGGAAAAACCCTCCCTCTTGACATTGTATTACAGTTGAATTTAGGCAGATGTTTTTAATGCATGTCCTGTATCATAGTGTAAACAGAAATGCCTCCACCTGATGCAAAGGCTAAATACATTCATCCAACCTTTTAATATTTTATTTTAAAAGAGCACCAAGTTGAATCGACAGGTACACAAGTCTGGTTTTTTGTTTTGTTTTTTAGTCTGATGTTATTCTGTTTCTGCAGAAAAGCACATTGAACAATAGCTTCTGCAACTGTTGAAACTCACACAAAACCCCCTCCGTGTGCTTTTAAGGTGTAAGGTAGAAAGAGAGAGAACGAAAGAGAGAATGATACAGAAGTATACATAGATTCACATCGTCACGTCTCCCTCTGAATTGCTGGAAAGGTGACACCCCAGCCTTCACATTTGCAGAGGCCGTGGAGGAGAAAATGCATATAATTTAAATTTCTTAGCAAGCCACACTTTCTAATATCTCCACACCTACCCATGTCAACAAAACCTTTCATGCATTCATCCCTCGTGATAAAGGCTTTCATGGCTTACAATATTTGAAAGAAAAAGGTTCCTTGCAAATGACATCAGTCGTACAGCAAGCCCTTGCCTTATGACCAAAATTCAGCCCAACATTTCTGTTGCTAAGCGAGACAGCTGTCAAATGAGTTTCACCCTGCTTTACGACCTTTCTTGCCCCAGTTGCTAAGTGAATCACTGCAGTTCTTGCTTACAGGCAAATGATATTTCTTGCAGGTTGTTGTTGTTGTTATTATTATTATTATTATTATTATTATTATTATTAATTATTATTGGAACTTGTAAGTAAAGGACTAGGTAAAGGTTAAAGGTTCCCCCTCACATGCGTGCTAGTCGTTTCCAACTCTAGGGGCCGGTGCTCATCTCCGTTTCAAAGCCGAAGAGGCAGCGCTTGTCCGAGGACGTCTCCGTGGTCATGTGGCCGGCACGACTAGATGCCAAAGGCGCACGGAACGCTGTTACCTTCCCACCGTAGTTGTCCCTATTTTTCTACTTGCATTTTTACGTGCTTTCGAACTGCTAGGTTGGCAGAAGCTGGGACGAGTAACAGGCTCTCACTCTGCTACGCGGCACTCGGGATTCGACTCGCCAAACTGCCGACCTTCTGATCGACAAAGCTCAGCGTCCTAACCCACTGAGCCACCACGTCCCCAAGTAGTCAAGGACTACCTATAGATAAAATATATATGTCGTAACAGGTATATCTTAGCCGGAGAGCGATAGGATAGTTTATCTGAGGATTCTCTATAAAAGTTTCATTTTTAAGTCTCTCCTCTTGATGGAAGAGAGAAAATGGTTGATCCTTAAGCAGTTGCCCTAAACTGAGCTAGTCTGCCCTTGCCGAGCTTCCTTGGCAATTGTTGATGAGGGGCTTTGTCAAAACAACTTGCAGTTTCACAACTCAGCAGGGAAAAGCAGGAAACAAACCCGTACGCAATCCGAATATGAATTCAACAGCAGCTTTCCTGAGCAAGGGGGGAATGGCTTAGATTGGCTCTCTCTTAAGGGAAAATCTGCTTTCCCGCCCTACGTCGACCTGGCTGAAAAGGATCCGGGTCCTCTGTAATTCTGTTTCCTTAGCCAGCACTCAAGGCAATGAGCCCAGTGGCTGAGCGGTGAGTTTGTAGGTGAGCCTTGATTAACGTATTGCAATGTATCAGTAGCTATATTTGTAGCTCAGGATTGAACTGTGGCATCCCTGGTGCACTGAAGAAGTTACCTAGTTGGGTAATGAAACGTCTGCAAGAAAACAAACAAGCTCAGAGAGCACCAAGGATCCCACAGACCTCCTCCTCTTCCTCCTCCCTACAAACCCCATTCCTGCTAGAACTGACGATGTTACCTAGTTGGGCAATGAAACGTCTGCAAGGAAACCACCCAGCTCAGAGAGCACCAAGGACCCCACAGTCCTCCTCCTCCTCCTCTTCCATGATTCCACAAGCCCTTCTCCCTTCTAACACTGATAAAGTTACTTAGTTGGGTCATGAAACGTCTGCAAGAAAACACCCAAACTCGGATAGCACCAAGGACCCCATAGTCGTCGTCGTCGTCCTCCTCCTCCTCCTCCTCCTCCTCCTCCTCCTCCTCCTCCTCCCTACAAACCCCATTCCTGCTAGAACTGATGATGTTACCTAGTTGGGCAATGAAATGTCTGCAAGGAAACCACCCAGCTCAGAGAGCACCAAGGACCCCACAGACCACCTCCTCCTCCTCCTCCTCCTCCTCCTCCTCCTCCTCCTCCTCCTCCTCCTCCTCCTCCTCCTCCTCCCTACAAACCCCATTCCTGCTAGAACTGATGATGTTACCTAGTTGGGCAATGAAATGTCTGCAAGGAAACCACCCAGCTCAGAGAGCACCAAGGACCCCACAGACCTCCTCCTCCTCCTCCTCCTCCTCCTCCTCCTCCTCCTCCTCCTCCTCCTCCTCCTTCTCCTCTTCCTCCTCCTCCTCCTCCTCCTCCTCCTCCTCACAAACCCCATTCCCTGCTAGAACTGACAACGTTACCTAGTTAGGTAGTGAAACTTTTGCAAGGAAACCACCCAGCTCAGAGAGCACCAAGGACCCCACTTGGATCATGCCCAAGAAGACTCAAGGATCTGGTGAATTTGAGCAACTCGATCAGCAAAGATCCCCGTATCTAACCCTCTATTTCTGTCTTGTGGTGTGTGTGTGAGGGGTGTGTGTGTTTTTATTTTGGCAACTCAGATCTGGTAGTCCTAGTTTAGCCAGCTGTATGAACCCAGCCGGCTAAACTTGTTCAGTGAATTGCAATTCAGCAAATGTTGGCTTTACTTCAATGTTGTGCACTAAGCTGAACCCAAACAAATAACTCCATGCCTTTCACACACACACACCCCAAAGACAATGTCAGACTATGCACAGTCTTATTGCGCTGAGATAACCCAGGAGTAAACACAGTAAACAGTGGATTGTACCGAATGGTGGTTTATCTACAATATCATACACCAGGGACAACGTACATACACGTGGTAATACAGCAGCATCCAACACACAGCAGTTACATCAGGAAACGGACGAGAGAGAGAGAGAGAGAGAGAGAGAGAGAGAGAGAGAGAGAGAGAGAGAGAGAGAGAGAGACTCCAGCAAAAGCTTTCCCTTTTATACTCAAGCTCTTAAAGGGATACAGACCCTGCTTGCTCTTAAAGAGACACAGCTGTTTAGCCGCTAAATTATTACCTTGACAGGCAAATATTGCCAACCTTTCCATCAAAACCATCTCCCCCACTCTGGCAATCTCACCCAATGACATTGTTTGTCTTGTGGGTCACCTGTGGCGTTTTCCAGCTAGAATTCTAGGACTCCAAATTGAGTCTCAGTTAAGCTTTTTTTTTTTTAAAGTTTTACAATACATTTTGACTTTAATCCCCCCCTTCCCCACCCCTACCTAACCCTCCCTATCCCTCTCCCCCAATCCCTCCTCCCCCCCCCCCGACTTCCCAGAGCTAAATACAGGGTATAAAATCAAAAAACAAACATAAGCACCCCTATGTTATCAACAATAAACTATTAATTCTATCTCCCTCTAGCTCATATAAAATGAATACAAACAATATTAATATTACAAATGAAGTAAAAAAGAAAAAGAGGAAAACAGAAAAAAAGCTTTACTCAGAATAGATTTTCTTAATCCCAGTCCTTATTCATATTAATTTAAAAAAAAAACGAAAAAAAAACTTTCACCTACTATTTAGATTCTCCAACCTTTCTCTAATTTCTAAGCAAATTCTCAATTACGCGCCAAAAGCGCCTATCTCTATTAACCTTAATAATCTCCAACCAAACTAGACTATGATCAAAAATAGTTCTTGCATGTATCACGCCAAATGTCTCGCAGTTCCAAATCATCCTTGAGTTCAAATAAAAAGGGTAAAAAAAAAAGGTTTAAGCAGTCTATCAGACAACTTGTTGTTAATTAGGAGCTTGCCTACCCATTCTTAGTTCAACACATACTTTTAGACCATAACCCTAATATACTTTTCTAACAAGCAAATAACATCAATCTTAAATTGTGTTAAATATTAAAAAAAAAAAACTTTCTTACTCCTCTATGATAAATTTAATCCATTAACATTCTAGTTTAAAAATTTAATCATCAATCTTAACGCCCCAAAGCTTTTGGAGCACATCTGTCATGACCCCCAAAACTTCTTTGGATCGCGCCCCTCCCACAGCTTCACTGTAAGTACACTTTGGAGATTCCATAACTTTCTGCTGGTCTTGCTCTTGCTCTCGTCTCGCTCTTCTTAGGGCGGCACGCGTCATCCTCTGGTCTCCTGCAACATCCGATGAAACTGTATCTTGATCCCCTCCAACACCATTGTCCTCTATCTGTCTATCTGCAACATCTTGAAGCTTTCCCTCGCCGTATCCCTTTACAACTTCCAAAAATGATAGGGGGGTTGCTTTTAACACATTGCTATAAAAATCACGTGCCTGGGCCACAGTAACCAGACGATGTCTTTTACCTTCATACGTCACCACCAGTCCAACTGGAATCTCCCATCTAAACTTAATATCACATTTCTTAAGTTCCTGTACTAGAAAAGCAAAATCTTTCCTTCTCCTTAAAATCTTCGGAGGAATCTCTTTTAAAACCAAGACTTCTTGCTCAGCCACTACCAATTTAGTATCATAAGCAGCTCTAATTACTCTCTTTGTAAAATAGACCACCACATCTCTGGGTAACTTCCTCTGTCTTGCAATCCATGAATTTACACGAAAAATTTTGTCCATATTTCCCTCAATTTCAGATGCTGGCTGGCCCAATACCCCTTCCAGAGCCTCAGAAATCAGCTGCTTTAAATCTTCTTTACAATTCTCCTTTAAACCCCTGATTCTAATAGCATACTGCATCTGATGATACTGAACAAGGCTCAATTCTCCGTCCATTTTATCCCTTATATTTTCATTTTCTAATACCTTTGCTTCTAATATAGAGTTCTTTTGACTGAGATCCTTCACTTTTACATCCAGCTGTTGCACACATTCAGCTACAGATTCAATCATAGACAACATGTCCAACCTCATTGCTCTAAACTTCTCTTCCATCTTCTTCTCCAATTTCTCCATTTTCTCCTCCATTTTCTCCTCCAGCTTTTTCAACTTTTCATCCATCATGTCAGACATCAATTGTGAATGCTTTCCAAGAGCGTCTTGTAAATCCTTAAGCGTCAATGCCGGAGGAGGTGCAGGAGGAAGCAAAGCTTGCAATGAGGTCTGTTGCACCAGGGAAGACCCCGCACTCCGAAGAACTTTAGAAGTTTTAGCCGCCATCTTCCCCCACTTTCACTTATTGCGCACTTTCACTTTGAAGCTATAAAATCCATTGAGCTAGAGAGTAAAGATAAGAGTCCACATCACCTTGACCTCCTGTACCGCTCTGCCTGCATCTTGACAATCAAAAATATTTCCTTTTGGCAGGGGTGGTTGCTAACGCCTGGCTCTGCTCCATAAATCCCGGAGCAGGGGCGCTGCGCAGCTCGGAGCAACCCAGGCTTCGGGGGGGCTCGATCCTTCAGCCGCCCAAACTCTCAGCTCAGGCGGCCCCGGAGAGCTCAACCCCTACCTGGGGCCTCACCCCCTCCTCTTCTCCCAAGGAGGGGGCTTCAAATCCATCTAAACAGCTGATCGGCGCTGTTTACGATGGAAAAACACAGCTGCGGAGCGGGCAGCCCGAAAACGGCTGTCTTCGGCGTCGCGTCGCCACCGGAAGTCCGAGTCTCAGTTAAGCTTGAAGAAGTCAGGTCCCGATTCTGCCCCCCCACCCCACCCCCCTTTTTTTGCAGTTTCAAGAGTGTCCTCAACGTGCGTCCACAATCGAGTCCAAAGTTTCTGTGCCTAAGCAAGGCAGATTAAGTGAGTTTTGCTCCATTGTACAACCTTTCCTTTCCACTGTCGTTAATCACGGCAGTTGACTAAGTTAGCGAACACGGTTGTTGAACAAATCTGGCTTTCCCCCTGTTGACTCTGCTTGTCAGTAAGTCACAAAAGGGGATCACGTGACTCCGCAACTGTCCTAAATACATGCCAGTTGCCGAGCCTCTGAGTTTCAAGCACGTGATCAGACGGGAATGCTGCAGTCATGGTTAGCGTGAGAAACGGTCCTACGTCCCTTTTTCCAGTGCCGCGAAAGCTTCGAACGGCCACTAAACGAACTGCCATAAGTTGAGGACTACCGGTACAGTTGTAGCAAGGGGGCTGTCCCAGTTTTGTCTGCTTTGGGTCTACGTTTCCTGGCTGTCTCCTATGCCTTCCTGCCCTTAAACCTCTGTAGCTGCCGGTGGTTGCGGCTGGAACATGTTCTCAGTCTTCGTGTGCCCTAGAAAAACTCTGATTAATTTGTGTCCGATGATGGCTCTTATCCTCCTTTCGGAGTAATTGTTTTCCGCCTCTGCGGTCTCTGCTCCTTACATTTCACTGCATATTTATTAGACCATCTCCGGCTGCATTAAAGCAATTTAGCTTTGAAACGCCTGACCTTCGCTCCGCCAGCGGCCCCATCCTTGCTAAAGCGGGACCCAGGCCTGTCGAGCGAGGATTCTCCTTCTGCCGCTGAATCCTGCTCGGCTTGGCAAAGAAATCAATTATTTCTCCTTAATCACGGGAGGTCATTTCTGGGCCAGCAGACTGGGCCATGGCGACTGGCCAATCCAAAACAAACAAACAAACCAACATTAAATGCAGAGAGATGTCCAGTTGGACACGCCTGTTCTAAAAGCCGCCAAGCCGAGGGGAGGGTCTTGGTTAAAGTGAGGACCTTCCCCGAACGGGGATTTGGGACCTCCGAACTGCCCAGCCGCCGTCAAGGAGACTCGATCTCGGGGGGGGGGGGGGGGGAAGCAGCGGTGGGAAGAAGCCAGGTAGACCCAACCCACATTTCTGCCTTAGGGGGAGTAGAAGCAAGTGAAGTTGTAACTTGGGGTACAGAGCTTTTCTTTGTCTCTTCCGTGAATAAATCCGGGGTTACCTCTTTTCTCAGGGTGGGCGTCTAGGACACCTTTTACGGCCTGGGGATGCTGGCTCAGGAATTCTGGGAGTTGAAGTCCACAGGTTGTCAGGCCGCCGTGTGTGTGTGTGTGTGTGTGTGTGTGTGTGTGTGTATGGGTATATATTTATTTTCTTTTGAGAGGGGACATCAGAATTTCATTTTTAATGTGTGCCAGGGGGTCACAGAAAAAAGTGACAATAAAGGTTGTCCTGTCCTCCCTCCCTTCCTTCCTTCCTTCCTCTTCTCATTTCATCTCCTTTCTTCCACTCCTCTCCCCTCCCTCCCTCCCTCCCTCCCTCCCTCCCTTCCTTCCTTCCTTCCTTCCTCTTCTCATTTCATCTCATTTCTTCCACTCTCCTCTCCCCTCCCTCCCTCCCTCCCTTCCTCCCTCCCTCCCTCCCTCCCTCCCTTCCTTCCTTCCTTCCTTCCTTCCTTCCTTCCTTCCTTCCTTCCTTCCTTCCTTCCTTCCTTCCTTCCTTCCTCTTGTCTCATTTCATCTTGTTTCTTCCTCTCCCCTCTTCTCCCCTTTCCTCCCTCCCTCCCTCCCTCCCTCTCTTCTCCTCTCCTTTCTTCCCCTCCCCTCTTCTCCCTATCCTGTCCTATCCTATCCTATCCTCCCCTCCCCTCTCCTATCCTATCCTTAAGTCGAGGACTATCTGTGGATACAAAAAGAGCAACAACCACAAAGTCCTTGCTGCTCTTTGTGCTGGTTTGTTTGTCTACAGATATTTCGCCACTCAGCTGAGTCACATCATTGATGCTAAGGAGTCTGGGGTTTCCTCGTGTTTTGTTTATTTTTATTTTTAAAGCTAGCATCTCAGGCAGAAGGGTGGAAATTTGTCCATTCCTGATCGCCTATTTTCTGTGCGCTGGATGAGGATAATTTAATAGGAAAACATGGAACAGAGTGGGGTTTATACTTGCCATCCAGCAGGATAGGCCGTACAGTCCACATGTGGATTTTCCATCTCAATAAAAGCTCAAATCTTAGCTGAATGGGTAAACTCTTTCCACCGAAAAGTACTTTCCTTAAGTCAATATTGGGAAATGACTGTTTTTCTTCAGCCAGAGTGGGGCGATTTAAATTTATGAGGTCATCTTCGTGCATCTTAGGTTACCGTGGGAAAAGGAACCAGCCCTTGCCGTGGAAACAAGTGTGTCTCTGAGCGCATAATTCAGCCGTAAGAATTTTAGTGCCCCCCCCACCTGAGGCTTTTTAGACCCGCACTTCCGTCTATCCCGTCACTTCCTCAAGACACCTGTGCCTCAGTGCTGTGTTAGAATAGAATAGAGCTGGAAGGGACCTTGGAGGTCATCTAGTCCAGCCCCCTGCTCAGGCAGGAGAACCTATATACCACCTCAGACAGGTGAAAATCCAGCCTCTTCTTGAAAATCTCCAGGGATGAAGCGCCCATGATTTCTGGTGGCAAGCTGTTCCACTGGTTGATTGTCCACACTGTCAGGAATTTTCTCCTTAATTCCAGGTTGCTTCTCTCTTTGGTCAGTTTCCAACCATGGTTTCTCGTCCTGCCCTCTGGTGCTTTGGAGAATAGTTTGACCCCCTCCTCTTCTTTGTGGCAGCCCCTCAAATACTGGAATACTGCTATCATTTTGCCCCTGTTTCTTCTTTTCTTTAGACTAGCCAAACCAAAGTCCTGCAGCCGTTCTTCGTATGTTTTGCTCTCCAGGCCTTGGATCGTCTTAGTTGCTCTTCTCTGAATTTTTTTCCAGACTCTCAACATCTTTTTTGGGATGTTGTTAGCTGCGAAGTCGTGTCCGACCCATCGCGACCCTATGGACAACATTCCTCCAGGCCTTCCTGTCCTCTACCATCTTCTGGAGTCCATTTAAGCTCACGCCTACTGCTTCAGTGACTCCATCCAGCCACCTCATTCTCTGTCGTCCCCTTCTTCTATTGCCCTCAATCTTTCCCAGCATTAGGCTCTTCTCCAGTGAGTCCTTCCTTCTCATTAGGTGGCCAAAGTATTTGAGTTTTAGCTTCAGGATCTGGCCTTCTAAAGAGCAGTCAGGATTGATCTCCTCTAGGACTGACCGGTTTGATCGCCTTGCAGTCCAAGGGACTCGCAGGAGTCTTCTCCAGCACCATAGTTCAAAGGCCTCAATTCTTTGGCGCTCAGCCTTTCTTATGGTCCAACTTTCACTGTCATACATTGCAACTGGGAAGACCATAGCCTTGACTATACGCACTTTTGTTGACAGGGTGATGTCTCTGCTTTTTAGTGTGCTGTCTAGATTTGCCATGGCTTTCCTCCCCAGGAGCAAGCGTCTTTTAATTTCTTGGCTACAGTCCCCATCTGCAGTGATCTTGGAACCCAGGAAAATAAAATCTGTCACTACCTCCATTTCTTCCCCATCTATTTGCCAGGAATTGAGAGGGCCAGATGCCATGATCTTGGTTTTCTTAATGTTAAGTTTCAACCCAAGTTTTGCACTCTCCTTCTTCACCCGCAACAAGAGGCTCTTTAGTTCTTCTTCACTTTCTGCCATTAGAGTGGTATCATCTGCGTATCTTAGGTTGTTGATATTTCTTCCGGCAATCTTAATTCCAACTTTTGATTCATCTAGCCCTGCCTTTCTCATGATGTGCTCTGCATATAAGTTAAATAGGCAAGGCGACAGTATACAGCCTTGTCGGACTCCTTTCCCAATTTTGAACCAATCAGTGGTTCCATGTCCAGTTCTCACTGTTGCTTCTTGACCCGCATATAGGTTTCTCAAGAGACAAATAAGATGGTCTGGTACTCCCATCTCTTTAAGAACTTGCCACAGTTTGTTATGATCCACACAATCAAAGGCTTTAGCATAGTCAATGAAGCAGAAGTAGACGTTTTTCTGGAACTCCCTAGCTTTCTCCATGATCCAGCGTATGTTGGCAATTTGATCTCTAGTTCCTCTGCCTCTTCGAAATCCTGCCTGTACTTCTGGTAGTTCTCGATCCACATACTGCTGAAGTCTAGCTTGTAGGATTTTAAGCATGACTTTACTAGCATGAGAAATGAGTGCAATGGTGCGATAGTTTGAACATTCTTTGGCACTGCCTTTCTTTGGAATTGGAATGTAAACTGATCTTTTCCAATCCTGTGGCCACTGTTGAGTTTTCCAAATTTGCTGGCAAATTGAGTGTAGCACTTTTACTGCACTGTCTTTTAAGATTTTGAATAGCTCAGCTGGAATACTGTCACCTCCACTAGCTTTGTTGTTGCTCAGCTTTTCTAAGGCCCACTTCACTTCACATTCTAGGATGTCTGGCTCGAGGTCAGTGACCACCTCATTGTGCTTATCAGGGACTTTAAGCTCATTCTTGTATAGTTCTTCTGTGTAATTTTGCCACCTCTTCTTAATCTCTTCTGCCTCTGTTAGGTCCCTGCCATTTTGGTCCTTTATCATGCCCATTTTTGCATTAAACGTTCCCTTCATCTCTCCAATTTTCTTGAAAAGATCTCTGGTCCTCCCTATTCTATTGTTTTCTTCTATTTCTTTGCACTGTTCATTTAAGAAGGCATTCTTATCTCTTCTAGCTATTCTCTGGAATTCTGCATTCAATTGGGCATATCTATGTTTTTCTCCCTTGCCTTTCGCTTCCCTCCTTTCCTTAGCTATTTGCAAAGCTTCCTCAGACAGCCATTTTGCTTTCTTGCATTTCTTTTTCTTTGGGATGGTTTTGGTTGCTACCTGTTGAACAATGTCGCGAACCTCTGTCCATAGTTCTTCAGGCACTCTGTCTATCAGATCTAATTCCTTAAATCTATTTGTCACCTCTACTGTATATTCAACAGGGATATGATTTAATTCATACCTGAGTGGCCTAGTGCTTTTCCCTACTTTCTTCAGTTTAAGCTTAAACTTTGCAAGGAGAAGCTCATGGTCTGAGCCACAGTCAGCTCCTGGTCTTGTTTTTACTGACTGTATAGAGCTTCTCCATCTTTGGCTGCAGAGCATATAGTCAATCTGATTTCTGTGTTGACCGTCTGGTGATGTCCATGTGTAGAGCCGTCTCTTGGGTTGTTGGAAAAGAGTGTTTGCTATGACCATCGTATTCTCTTGACAAAATTCTATCAGCCTGTGCCCTGCTTCATTTTGTACTCCAAGGCCAAACTTGCCTGTTATTCCAGTTATCTTTTGGCTTCCTACTTTAGCATTCCAATCCCCCATGATGATAAGGACATCGTTTTTTGGTGTTAGTTCTATAAGGTGCTGTAGGGCTTCATAGAACCGGTCAATTTCATCCTCTTCAGCACTGGTGGTTGGGGCATAGACTTGGACTACTGTGATATTGAATGGTTTGCCTTGGATTCGAACTGAGATCATTCTGTCATTTTGAGGATTGTATCCCAGTATTGCTTTTCCTACTCTTTTATTGACTATGAAGGCTACTCCATTTCTTCTGAGGGATTCTTGCCCGCAGTAGTATACCTGATGGTCATCTGAGTTAAATTCACCCATTCCTGTCCATTTTAGTTCGCTGATACCTAAGATGTCGATGTTTAGTCTTGTCATCTCTTGTTTGACCACGTCCAGCTTTCCTTGATTCATGGATCTTACATTCCAGGTTCCTATGGAGAAAAAATCTTTACAGCATCGGACTTTCCTTTCACCACCAGACACATCCACAGCTGAGCGTCCTTTCGGCTTTGGCCCAGTCGCTTCATTCTTTCTGGCGCTACTAGTACTAGCCCTCTGCTCTTCCCCAGTAGCATATTGGACGCCTTCCGACCTGAGGGGCTCATCTTCCAGCGTCATATCGTTTTGCCTTTTGGTACTGTCCATAGGGTTTTCATGGCAAAGATACTGGAGTGGGTTGCCATTTCCTTCTCCAGTGGATCACATTTTGTCAGAACTCTCGGCTATGACCTGTCCGTCTTGGGTGGCCCTGCACGGCATAGCTCATAGCTTCATTGAATTACGCAAGCCCCTTCGCCACGACAAGGCAGTAATCCGTGAAGGGGTATTTTTGGGATATGGTGACCAAAATTGGCTGCAATATTCCAGGTGTGGCCTTACTAGGGTTTTATAAAGCGGTCCTAATACTTCGTGTGATCTTGATTCTACACGATCTCTTAAATTCCCCGGGGAGAAGGAACATATCTTTCTGGAACACTGTTTGGAGAAAGAAATAACTCTTGTAAAATGTAATAAGGCTGAACTTCCAACAGTTGAACAGAGCGGTCCAAGCATAGAATAGAATCATAGAATAGAATAGAGCTGGAAGCGACCTTGGAGGTCATCTAGTCCAACCCCCTGCTCAGGCAGGAAACCCTATACCATTTCAGACAAACGGCTGTCCAGTCTCTTCTTAAAAACTTCCAGTGTTGGAGCATTCACAGCTTCTGGAGGCAAGGAGTTCCACTGGTTAATTGTTCTCACTGTCAGGAAGTTTCTCCTTAGCTCTTGTTATTGTGGGGAAAATAGGGCGGGGAAGTAGTATCAGGTATGCTCGCTGCCTCGAGTTACTTACAAAGTACAGGTAGTCCTCGACTTTACGACCAGAAATGAACCCCAAATTTCTGTCGCTAAGTGAGACATTTGTTAAGGGAGCTTTGCCCTTTATTACGACCTTTCTGGCCCCAGTGGCTAAGTGAAACCCTGCGGGGTTGTTAAGTTGGTAACGCCGTTGTTACGTACACCTGGCTTCCCCCATTGACTTCGCTTGTCGGAAGGTTGCAAAAGGGGATCACGTGACACACGCACACCCCCGGGACACATACCCCCAGTGTCTGACGACAGGGACGCTGCCATAGTCCTAAGTGTGAAGTGTGGCCCTAAGTCACTTTTTTCGAGTGGTGACTAAGCGAAGGCTTGTAAGGTCAAGGGCTACTACCTTTTGCAAAGGATAAAAATCAAACCAATAAATACGTTGGCTTCCCTCTTTGTAGCAGAGGTTGGAGTCGGGCGCTCTTCCCTTGCAAAGAGAACAAAAAGGGGTTTACTGAAAAAGAGCAAAGGATTCTCAGACAAGATCTGGTTTAGTTATTTCTGGGGTCTTCCAGCCCAGAGAGGAAGGAACAAGCTGCAAACTATGGTCTTTCCCACCAACGGATTGGAAATAAACTTTGGGTTTGTTTGCGTGTCCCTTTGAGTTATGGTTGACTTCTGGTGACTGACTGGACTGGATGAATCCCTCCGGTTTAGGGTCTCCGAATTTCTAGACTGAAGGCTTAACGACGACCCAAAGTGACTGTCAGGCTGTCGAAAGAAAAAAAATCTTCATCAGGTCCAGCCCAAGCCGGGAATTAACAAAATGGAGGCTGCTTAGGAAAGAAGTTCAGTTTATTGCAGAACAGCAACAGCCAGCATGCAGTTCTGGGGAAGCTGACAAAACGGAGCTGGGAGTGGTGGGTTTTTATACCTCCTTGGGCTTTTGTGTTTGGAGTTGTCTCCTGTTCCTCTGGCTTTGTATTGGAGGTTCTTCCTGTTGTTGTGCAATGAACTTTGACCTGAGCTTTTGCCTGTGCCCTTTTGGTATTCTAATGGTGGTGGGTTAATCCTATGATGTCCTAAAGGTCACGTTGGGCGTCTTTGTTTTCCTAATCCCATCCGCTCAAACCTTCCTGGACCCAGTCTTTTTGAGTAGGGTGATCAAATCTCCATTTCTACACAGCTGGCCTGCTGAGTTTCTGCCTAAGATTTTCAATTTTCAATTTTCTATTATTCCTTTTGAGGAAATATAATATTCTGCCTCTTTTTTTTAATATCCCCCAAAATATTTCCTTCGCTGGGGGTGGTGGGACTGTTGACTTCCTACAAAGTTTTGTTTTGTTTTTTACAAAAAAAATATTTACAAAAACAGGTTAGGGGGCTTGCAAAAGGGATAGCTTACTGTTTAATGCAGAGGTGGGCCACCATGGTCCCCTTTATGACTTGTGGACTTCAACACCCAGAATTCCTGTGCCAGCTTAGCTGGCACAGGAATTCTGGGAGTTGAAGTCCACAAGTCAGAAAAGGGCCGCCGTGCCCCACCCCTGGTTTCAAGGGATGAAAACGAGAGAGGACAGGGTGTGGGCCTGTGTCTACTGAATCCTGGACCCCTGTCCAGTTCGTGAAACCCTGTTTGGATGGCCGAAGGCAACACCCTATTGGTGGGCTGAAGGCGTAAGCCAGGAGAAGGCGGTGTGGTGCCAGTGGACATTAAAGTGGTCCCACACACCTCTCAGGCTGCCCGTAGGCATGGTCCGCTCCCCTTGAGATCTGCTTTGAGATCCTTTGCGTTGCTAAGATAAAATGCTGCACACTTGAAGATCTTGCTGATTTACGGTGAAGTCTTTGAAGACCAGTTCTCACTGGGATTGGGGACGGCATCCTATGGTGCGTCTTCTGGGAAACTGGGAAATTCTGGGAGATTGGAGAGCCGTTGGCCCGAAGTGGTCTGGGCTCTCCTGCTTGAGTGAGAAGATCTCCACGGTTCCTTTCAACTCTTGTTGTTTTGTTAGTGTGTTGGGAATTGGGCAGTCCTGACAATAGGCGGGCATACGGATTCTTCCTCCCTCCTCCTCTTCCTTCTTCTTCTCCCCCTCTCCTTTCCTCCTCCTCCTCTTTCTTCTGCTGCTCCTTCTCCTCCTTCCTCCTCTTCCTCTTCCTCCTTCTACTCATCCTCATCCTCCACTTCCCCTCCTCCTCTTCCTCCTTCTGCTCCTCCTCATCCTTTCTTCTTCAGCTTCTCCTCCTCCTCCCTTCCTCTTCCCCTCTTCCCCTTCCTTTTTTTGCTCCTTCCCCTCATCCTCTTTCTTCCTCTGCTCCTCCTCCTCCTCCCCCCTTCCACTTCCCCTCCTCCTTTTCCTTCTTCTGCTCCTTCTCATCCTCCTCCTCTTTCTTCTTCAGCTCCTTCTACTCATTCTTTTTCTTCCTCTGCTCCTCCTCTTCCTCCCTTCCTCTTCCCCTCCCCCTCTTCCTTCTTCTGCTCCTTCTACTCATCCTCTTTCTTCCTCTGCTCCTCCTCCTCCCCTTCCACTTCCCCTCCTCCTCTTCCTCCTTCTGCTCCTTCCCCTCATCCTCTTTCTTCCTCTGCTCCTCCTCCTCCTCCCTTCCTCTTCCCCTCCTCCCCTTCCTTTTTTTGCTCCTTCCCCTCATCCTCTTTCTTCCTCTGCTCCTCCCCTCCCACTTCCCTTTCTCCTCTTCCTCCTTCTCTTCCTCATCCTCTTTCTTCTTCAGCTCCTCCTCCTCCCTCCCTCTTCCCCTCCTCCCTCCCTTCTTTTGCTCCTTCCCCTCATCCTCTTTCTTCCTCTGTTCCTCCACTTCCACTTCCCTTTCTCCTCTTCCTCCTTCTCTTCCTCATCCTCTTTCTTCCTCTGCTCCTCCTCCTCCTCCCTCCCTCTTCCCCTCCTCCCTCCCTTTTTTTGCTCCTTCCCCTCATCCTCTTTCTTCCTCTGCTCCTCCCCTTCCACTTCCCTTTCTCCTCTTCCTCCTTCTCTTCCTCATCCTCTTTCTTCTTCAGCTCCTCCTCCTCCCTCCCTCTTCCCCTCCTCCCTCCCTTCTTTTGCTCCTTCCCCTCATCCTCTTTCTTCCTCTGTTCCTCCTCCTCCCCTTCCTTCTTCTTCTCATTCTCCCCCTTCCCCCTCCCCCTTTCTCCTCCCCTCCCCCTCCTTCTCCCCCCCCCTCTATTCTCGTGTGCAGCGCAGCCCAGATTCTCTGCCTATGCAAGAAGGAGTCGGCGCTTCCGATCCTCCCACGAAGGAATTGCCTGGTCTAATAGAATCACTCTTGTTCCCTGAATGGATTAGAGGATTTAGTGTCCTGTTTGACTTTGCTCGGGCAGGAGGCTGGGAGACCAAACAACTTCCAGGGTTTCGAAAACACATATAGAAGGTTATAACCTCTCAAGCATCAAGGAAGGAAATTTGAGCCAGGAAGGTATAGGAATTATAGATAAAACTTGACTTTTAATTACGGTTTGAAGTTATCAGTGGCAATTCAAAAAGTGACTTAACAACCTCTTGCACTGACGACCTCTGGGGAATGGGGAAAGCTGGATTCGGTTAACAACCACATGTTCCACTTAAAAACTGCAGTGATTTTGCTTAACGGCCATGGCAGAAAAAAGATCATAAGACCTGACACGATTCACTTGACAATCAGCTTGGAAATTCTGCTCCCCGTTGTGGGCATGGGTGGAGGGCAACCTTGGAATTGAGGATATTTAGGGGTCCCTTTTTCCACTTATCACTGCACTGGGACCCCCTATCAATATGGTTCTTCTCCATTGTCACCGTGAATAAGTCAGATTCGAACCCTTAACCATCGTAACATTTTCTCCCTTATTCCCACCCTATCCAAGCTCGCAACCTTATCCATCCTAGCTAAACATGGGAAAGGAGATTTTAAGAAAAAATCCACCCAACGGAACCGCTTCAAAAGTTCTTGGGTGCATCTAGCGGTGAGTGGGCAAGCATTTTATCGTGAACCAACACCACACCGGACGTGGTGCCATAGAATGGAATGGAATGGAATGGAAATAGAATAGAATAGAATAGAATAGAATAGAATAGAATAGAATAGAATAGAATAGAATAGAATAGAATAGAATAGAATAGAATAGAATAGAATAGAATAGAAAATATGGAATGGAATGGAATGGAATGGAATGGAATAGAATAGAATAATAGAATAGAATAGAATAGAATAGAATAGAATAGAATAGAATAGAATAGAATAGAATAGAATAGAATAGAATAGAATGTAAAGTAAAATAAAATAAAATATGGAATGGAATGGAATGGAATGGAATGGAGCTGGAAGGGACCCTGGAGGTCTTCTAGTCCAGCCCCCCACTCAAGCAGGAGAACCTATACCATCTCAGACAAGTGACTGTCCAGTCTCTTCTTAAAAATCTCCAGTGATGGAGCACCCACGATTTCTGGAGGCAACTTCTGTTCCACTGGTTAACTGTCCTGCCAAATGTAAAGATGCCAAAGGAGAAACTGCTAGTGAGGTTCATGGAGCATGGTTGGACCATCAGTTCGGACATCTGCTGTGGAACGTTACAAAAATTTCAGACGAGCCCTCCATAACAAGCGTCGGGGCCTGCTGACTTACGGTGTGGTGTTGGTTCACGATACAATGCTCGCCCGCACACCGCTAGACACACCCAAGAACCTTTGAAGCAGTTCAGTTGGGATGTTTTTGATCGCCCAATATCATCCAATATCTCAGGGGCTGCCTCAAAGAAGAGGCAGTCAAGCTCTTCTCCAAAGCACCTGAAGGCAGGACAAGAAGGAACGGGTGGAAACTCATCAAGGAGAGAAGCAACCTAGAACTAAGGAGAAACTTCCTGACAGTGAGAACAATTAACCAGTCGAAGAACCTGCCTCCAGAAGCTGTGAATGCTCCAACACTGGAAGTTTTTAAGAAGAGACCGGACAGCCCTTTGTCTGAAATGGGATAGGGTTTCCTGCCTGAGCAGGGGGATGATCACTACCTGTGACCTTCCCATGACGCTTCCAACAAGCAAAATCAACGGGGGAAATCCAGATCCACCTAACAACTGTGGCAAAAATGTCATAAAATTGAGCGCAACTCACTTATCAACCTCCTTATTTAGCAACTTAAACTCTGCTCTCAGTCGTTGTACCTTGAGGACTACATGCATTGCTAATGTCAACAGTTAACGCCTTCTTTTTTAAAATTAGGGATGAGTTTGTAAATAAGACTGTTTTTTTTCTTTAAGCAAGTATTGACTATCGCCTGTTTTTTGTTTATGGACTAGCAGCTTTAGGGTTTTTATCATTTGTGTGTTTTTGCTATCATTTGTGTGTTTTTGCATCTGTTCTGCCTGAGGCTTTTAACTTGTTTACATTATGTAAACAGTTTTGATCTTTTGTTGAAAAGGAAAAGCAGGAAAAAAAATATATTGTAAAATGTTATACAGGAGACCATTCTTCATGCTAAACGCTTCTGGTCTTTCCAATTTGAGCCAACTTCTAGTCAACACTATTGTGGGTAAAATCTAGAAGTAAACCAGCGGCTGACTTCAATCACATTTGTTGACTGCCCTTATTAAATTAAATGTAAGCTTTAAAAGAAGTATGCCAGCCACGCTGCATAGGGTTTGGAGGGGAATTAATCAAAGCCTAGTTCTTTCCCAGATTTTTGAAATGATCCAGTTTAAGAAGCTGATCATTTGATTCTTTTATTAATTTGTTTCGGTGTGGATTGAGTTTACAGGTAGATTAAACGCTAGGTATTCTTACATGGCATCTGGCCCTCTCAATTCCTGGCAAATAGATGGGGAAGAAATGGAGGTAGTGACAGATTTTGTTTTCCTGGGCTCCAAGATCACCACAGATGGGGACTGCAGCCAAGAAATTAAAAGACGCTTACTCCTGGGGAGGAAAGCCATGGCAAATCTAGACAGCACACTAAAAAGCAGAGACATCACCCTGTCAACAAAAGTGCGTATAGTCAAGGCTATGGTCTTCCCAGTTGCAATGTATGGCAGTGAAAGTTGGACCACAAGAAAGGCTGAGCGCCAAAGAATGGAGGCCTTTGAACTGTGGTGCTGGAGAAGACTCCTGCGAGTCCCTTGGACTGCAAGGCGATCAAACCGGTCAGTCCTAGAGGAGATCAATCCTGACTGCTCTTTAGAAGGCCAGATCCTGAAGCTAAAACTCAAATACTTTGGCCACCTAATGAGAAGGAAGGACTTGCTGGAGAAGAGCCTAATGCTGGGAAAGGTTGAGGGCAAGAGAAGAAGGGGACGACAGAGAAGGAGGTGGCTGGATGGAGTCACTGAAGCAGGAGGCGTGAGCTTAAATGGACTCCAGAAGATGGTAGAGGACAGGAAGGCCTGGAGGAACGTTGTCCGTGGGGTGGCGATGGGTTGAACACGACTTCACAGTTAACAACAATTCTTACTTTAGGATGTAAGGTCCATTATGGGCCAACAGAGTGCTCAAATGCAAGGTATAAATTAATTTAAAAACAGATACCGGTCTTTAGTATTACTCTCTATCAATGTTTCTTATATTAAAGCAACCAGTTAATCTGTAAAGGTGATTAAAAAACTTGGCTTTTTTGGCCACACCTTAGGGAGTCCCCTGCATAGAGAGATGGGGATTTTAAATCTCCGTATCAGAGGCAGGCAGATAGAAAAATCTTCATAGGTAGACGTGCCACCCATTAATAAAACTGCATTTTTTTCTTATTTTAAATTAAAAGGAACTTTGAAGGGCCGTGCTCATTAAAAAGACTTTCCACTTAAATGTCCCAACTAACAGCCAAGACTCAATCTTAACTGGTGATGCTGAATATTGATTTATATTAGCTGTAGCTAAAAAAAGAAAACGGAGAATTCTGAACAGCAGACAGAGGAAGGTGAGAGAAGGGGGTGAGGTGAGACTGCGAAAATAAAAAAAAGTCTTCCAGTAGATGCAAAGCTATTAAGGACCCTCCCAGCGTCCATCAGTTACAGTTGGTCCTCAGCTTATGGCCACAATGGGAACTGAAATTTCTGCTGCTAAGCAGGGCAGTGGTTAAGTGGAATCCCACTCGATTTTAGAATAGAATAGACTAGAGCTGGAAAGGAACCTTGGAGGTCTTCTAGTCCAGCCCCCTGATTGCCACGGTTGCTAAGCGAATGCCTGCAGTTGTTAAGTGAAGCAGGTGGTCATTAAGAGGATCTGGCTTCCCCCATTGACTTTGCCTGTTAGAAGCTGGCTGGGAAGATCGCAAAGGACGATCACAGGACCCCAGGACATCTCATCCGTCATAAATACATGCCAGTTGCCAAGTGCCCGAATTTTGACTACGTATGCTGAGACAACGGTTGTAACGGTGAGAATTCGTTTTGTGTCTCAGCGGTCACTAAATAAATGGTGTTTAAGTCAAGGACTACCTGTAATAACTAACTCTTTGGCATAAAACCACTGCTTCCCATATAACTACAGCTTGACTCACTTGCTTGAGTCATCTAAAGCTGCTCCCTCGCCATCTTAGCCCGTTGCACCAATTTAGTCTCTGTTTTTTCTCTTTCTCATCTGCCAGGATCTTATCAGCATCTCTCTCGCGCTGACAAGTTTTGCTCCGGCGATGGCTGATTCATGAAGCCAAGCTTTATAATTACATTAATTATATTTAATCAGGCTGACCAATTCCACCAATTCCGCTCTGTCCTTAAGGGCAGAACAGCTCAACCTGGAGATAAATTGCTCCACCAGGAACAGTCATGAAACACAGTTCCACGACTGATACGGCTGAGCAGGTTACACCCCTGAACTGGAAATCATAAGACCTCCACTTATCAGATCAGGGGAAGTTACTCTGGGTAAGAGTTCACTCCAGAGCAGAGTTTCTCAACCTTGGCAGCTATAATAATAATAATATAACAACAACAACAGCAACAAAGTTGGAAGGGGCCTTGGAGGTCATCTAGTCCAACTCCTTACTCAGGCAGGAAACCCTATACCATTTCAGGCAGTTTTTAAGTCTTCTTAAAAGCTTCCGGTGTTGGAGCATTCACTGGAGGTTTTTAAGAAGAAACTAGACAGTCACCTGTCTCAGATGGTATAGGTTCTCCTGCTTGAGTGGGGGGCTGGACTAGAAGACCTCCAGGGTCCCTTCCATATATATTCTATATTCTATATTCTGTTCTATTCTATTCTATTCTATTCTATTCTATTCTATTCTATTCTATTCTATTCTATTCTATTCTATTCTATTCTATTCCATTCCATTCCATTCCATTCCATTCCCATGTCCCGTTGCCTGGAGGCGGTTCGGGTCTGGATGGGGAGGAACAGACTTCAACTCAACCCCGACAAGACTGAGTGGCTGTGCATACCGGCATACCGGGATATTCAGAATATTCCACCTCTTTCCATGGGGGGTGAGCTTTTACCCCCCGTGGATAGGGCTCGCAACTTGGGAGTCCTCCTAGATTCGCGGCTTACTTTGGAAGATCATATAGTGGCTGTGACTAGGGGGGCTTTCGCCCAGGTTTGCCTGGTGCGCCAGTTGCGGCCCTATCTAGACCGGGATGCCCTGTGTACGGTCACTCATGCGCTCGTGACCTCTCATCTGGACTACTGCAACTCTCTCTACATGGGGCTTCCCTTGAAGACCACTCGGAGGCTCCAACTGGTACAGAATGCAGCCGCGAGAGTTGTCTTGGGAGTTTCCCGGTACTCCCATGTTACACCTTTGCTCCGCGAGCTGCATTGGCTACCAGTTGTCTTCCGGGTGAGGTTCAAGGTTTTGGTAATGGTTTTCAAGGCCCTACATGGCATGGGTCCGGAGTACCTCGGGGATCACCTGCTGCCGGCGTCAACTTCCCTCCGCCCTGTGCGTTCCCACAGAGAGGGCCTCCTCAGGGTGCCTCTGGTCAGAGAATGTCGGCTGGTGGCCCCCAGGGGGAGGGCCTTCTCTGTGGGCGCCCCGGAGTGATGGAATCAGCTGCCGGTCGAGCTCCGGACGGCACCTGACCTTCGCTCCTTCCGACGCGGTCTGAAGACCCATCTATTTGAACAAGCCGGCCTGGCCTGATGGGGGATGTGTTGGGGTTTTTATTGTGGATTTTTATATTACTATTTATTGTTTTAGCTCGGGCTCCTATTTAATTCTTTTTTAATTTTTGTACTCTGTATTTTTATATGTGCCCTGTTCACCGCCCTGAGTCCTTCGGGAGAAGGGCGGTATACAAATATAATAAAATAAATAAATTCTATTCCATTTCATATTTTCTCTATTCTATTCTATTCTATTCTATTCTATTCTATTCTATTCTATTCTATTCTATTCTATTCTATTCTATTCTATTCTATTCTATTCTATTCTATATTTTCTGTCCTGTTCTGTTCTGTTTCGTTCCGTTCCATTCCATTCCATTCTCTATTCTAATCTAGTCTAGTCTAGTCTAGTCTATTCCTTTTTCTATTCTATTCTATTCTATTCTATTCTATTCTATTCTATTCTATTCTATTCTATTCTATTCTATTCTATTCTATTCTATTCTATAATTTTAAGTAGGGAGATCTCTAGTGGCTTCCCAGATAAAGCTTCTCACTAAACTGGATCTCCATTTCTTGTCAGTTTTAGAATCTTGATAGGGGAAAACAAAACCTGCTGAGTTTGATTTTTCTCTATTTATGTACACACACCATGCCCTAAACTTATCGCCTTACCCTCATCCTGGCCCCAGATTGCTATTTCTCCCACCCACCCCTACTAGACACTCCATAGGGGCCCTGTGCAGCAGCCTATAACTGGTGTTGCAGGTGTTGGGGGTGGGGGGGGAAAAACCACTGCAAAATTACAGTCTCATGTCTGCATCACGACTAAAATGGGAATACTGTATATATTCATAAAGAATTGAGAATTTGATTGCCAGAGAGTTTCCCCCTGAATCCAGCTGCTCAGACGTTTTGCAAAATTGTTAAATGCACACAGCGGAAAGTGAAGATGAGGATGGGGAGGCTAGCCAAGCATTCTCTACGTGGAAGGAGACGGCTGTGAGTTTGTATTATTCCGGGACTTACTTTAACTCAGGGAACCTTGGGGTTCTACTGTTATTGGCCGGCTAAAGGAAGATCTGAGTGGTGATCTTTTCCTGCTTTCAGCAATTCAGACCATCTTGTTTGGTGCCAGCGACAAAGGTAAAACAGCCCACTTTGATTCGCTTGGAGACGATGCCCTGTAGAAATGCCTTAAAATATACATTTGCACGGGTGTCCATGGCGTAGATTTTGCAAGTCTAAAACTAGAAGGCCACAGCCGGTCCTCAGCTTAACGATCGTAGTTGAATCTGTGGTCGTTAAGTAAGTCATATTTTGTGGTGTTTGTTAAGCAAACGTTGTGATCGTTACGTGAACCTATTATACCAATGGGCATTTTTTTTTTGGCTGGAAACTGAGAGTAAACGCCAGAAACGGGTAGAAAGCATCAGAAACCGCGATCCCATGATGGACCAGATGGCGGCAAAGATGAACTGGTTGCCATGCCAACCGCCCAAAATGCAATCGTGATGGCGGGAGAGGGTGTGTGTGTGTACAGCTGTTATAATTGGGTCATAAAGTACATTTTTGGGGGGTGGGGGGGGAAGCGTCTGTTATAACTTCAAACAGTGGCTAGGTGACTATGTCAGGCCTGCCCCGCTCATCCCCCTCGGCAAAGTAAGACTCTTGAATCCATTGAGTTGAATCAAAAGAACTTTCACTGAGAGAAATTGGATGCAGTAAAGTCAGGTGGAATCTGAAGGTCCCACATAAAGCACAGAGCAATTCTTCCCATTTCCCAATCCCAGCTTCCCTGAGCAGTCCATGTGATGCTGAGAAGATGTTTTGAGAATGCTGAGGTGCCAGGCCGATAAGCGTTCCCACTCAGGGCACGAAGGCCTTGGAGCCTGGCAAAAATTGGCTGGAAAGGAGTCCATCCCATCTCCAAAGACAGTCCCCCTCCCTAATTCCCAAGCGAACAGCAGGACACCATAGTACAATGGTGGACCTGACAGACTGGTGTAAATAAAGGACGACGTTTACTTGGTTACAGTGATTAGAAAGAGGCATTGCTGGCTAACTCTGCCCACAGCCAGTTGTTTGATCCTGACCGGCTCAAGTTTGACTCCGTTTTGCATCCTTCCCAGATTGGTAAAATGAGGGCCCGGATTGTTGGGGGCTGACTCTGCAAACTTCTTAGAGAAGGCTGTAAAGCCCTGTAAAGCGGTATATAAGTCTATGGGCTATTGCTATTGTATGCTTTTTTTTTCCTCCCCCCCCCTTTTTTTTGCCTTATTTAATCTGCCAGCTTGACTGTTCTCCTTCTTCAGATCGTGAATACAGGCAGGGTGGGTTCACGCAGATCCTTAGAATGCGTCCTTCACCACTTGACATTTTATTCAACCTGCCCTCAGGCTTCTGAGATTTTACAGATCGTTATGCTCATTTTGAGCCCGTTTTCTCATCTCTGTAAAAGCTCTGTGCACCTTTATTTTATCCTAAGAAATTCCGCAGCCTTCCGAAACAAAAATTTACAACACTGCCCTTGTTGTACATTCGGGAGAATTCTCTCGTTTGACATGTCAAAAGAGATCCACGAAGATGTATTGCAGGCTTTCCGCCTTTTCAGTTGTGTGTGTGTGTGTGTGTGTGTTTTCCTTTCCTTTCCCTGCCCAATTTAATCTTGGTGTGTTCAACTGAGCCTGGAGTTCAAGTTTCACTGGCATGGAAATTATCCTTTACAGGGAGGATCAGAACAAGCCACCTGGTGCTTGTGTATGTCTGCATGCTCCAGTTTCATGTTTTGAGTACAACTTGTACGGAAATAAAAGTAGAAAATTAGCATCCACAGTCCTTTGGCCTGAAATAAATCCAGGCGGTCTTGTATTCAGAAAAATTGTTTTGGGGTTCTGTTTGAAATCTCTCGGTATTTAACCAGGCTGCACATACTCATCAGTAGGTGGGTTTTTTACAGGCCTTGAGGGACTTAATACAATTATCTATAGGTCTATAAAACAGTGTTAACTTGACAAATTGACCTGTGCTTAGCTGCTGAACCCAAAATACTTCAAGGGCTGTGTGTCCCGTTTGTTCTTTCGAGATACGGAATTTTAAGCCTTTTCCATCAGATTTTTTTTTTAAAAAAAGTTATTTTATACTTGGTTTGCTGATTATCTTGGCTGGTCCTACAGCAGCGTTTCACGGTGTATTGATGCTTTCCCACAACCACTTCCCCCAGATTCACAAAGAGCGTTTCATGAAGATAAAGCGAGGGAAGAAGGCATTTTGTGGCTTTAACTTTGCGATAAAAGTAATATTGAACCTACTCTGGCCTATCTTGAAAGGTTACAAATACCCAGCTAGGTTCAAAAGGCTTGTGCTGTCCTTATAGCACATGGGTAGAGATGCTGCAAAATTAAAAAGCAAAAATTTCTTGGCCGAGGGCACCAGCGTTGTCTGAAGACATTTTCGTGGTCCCGTGGCTGGCAGGACTACAAGCCAAGGCACACAGAACACTGTAACTCAGACATGTCAAATTCACGATGTCACGTGACGTCGTGCAATGTATTGGGACGGTTTTGTCATTGCCGGCAGTGGGGTGGGCGCAGCTTCCGCATGATGCATCCGGCCAGTGGGCCGGCAGTTTGACACCCCTGCTGTAACTTTTCAACCAAAGTGGTACCTATTTATCTACTCACATTGGCATGTTTTCGAGCTGCTAGTTAGGCAGGAGCTGAGCCAAGGAACAGAAGCTCACCCCATCATGTGGTGCTTGGGTTTCGAACGTGGGTTGTAAGGATACATTAACAGCATCTTGCAAGTTTGAAAGAAGAAATCTCCCATTGTCTCCTTTAGAAGAACAGAACAGAAAATAGAATAGAAATAGAGCAGAATATAACAGAATAATAAAATACAGAAAAGAACAGAATAGAATAGAATAATAAAATACAGAATAGAATAGAAATAGAGCAGAATAGAACAGAATAGAATAAAATACAGAATAGAATAGAATAAAGAATAGAATAAAGAATAGAATAGAATAATATTAGAATAGAATAGAATTATAGGGACGCGGTGGCTCAGTGGGTTAGGAGGCTGAGCTTGTTGATCAGAAGGTCGCCAGTTTGGCAGGTCAAATCCCGAGTGCCGCGTAGCAGAGTGAGCGCCTGTTACTCGTCCCAGCTTCTGCCAACCTAGCAATTCGAAAGCACGTAAAAATGCAAGTAGAAAAATAGGGGCCACTACGGTGGGAAGGTAACAGCGTTCCGTGCACGGAGACGTCCTCGGACAAGCGCTGGCTCTTCGGCTTTGAAACGGAGATGAGCACCGCCCCCTAGAGTCGGAAATGACTAGCACGCGTGTGCGGGGGAACCTTTACCTTTACATAGAATAGAATAGAATAGAATAGAATAGAATAGAATAGAATAGAATAGAATAGAATACAGCTGGAAGGGACCTTGGAGCTCTTCTACTCCAGCCCCCTGCTCAATCTTTACATTTGAGAAGCTAGGGAGGGTCTTTTGAGCATCTTTTCCCATCTGTTATGTAGCTGTGGGCTAAGCCCTCTCTTATCTGACTGTTCCCTAGGCCAGAGGTCCCCAACCTTTTGGGCGCCAGGGACCGGTTCCGTGGAGAGAGGTTTTTCCGCGGACCAAAGGGTGCATGGTTTTGTGTGTTGCTTGCATCCCACGGATGGGGCTCTGCTTGTTCGTGCGGACCGGTTGCTGGCATGCCGTGTCCTGGCATGCATTCCTGTATTCATGTCTCAAAGTCTTTATCATACGCCATTACATGAGTTGATGTAAGTTGCAACTGCATCTTCAACCAGCCTGAATGACAGCTCTGTGGAATTCGTTGAGGGGAGTCCCACTAGCAGTTAGCTTTATACGGAGATTGTACAAATTCATAGAGGAGAAATCTGTCAAGGACTATGAAGTTTGAAAATTTAATTGTATATCTGGGCAGCTTTGGTCTAGTGGTTAAGGCAACAGGCTAGAAACCAGGAGACGGTGAGTTCTAGTCCTGCTTTAGGTGTGAAAGCTGTCTGGGTGACTTTGGGCCAATCACCAGGCGACGGTGAGTTCTAGTTCTGCCTTAGGCATGAAAGCCAGCTGGGTGTCTTTGGGCCAATCACCAGGCGACGGTGAGTTCTAGTTCTGCCTTAGGCATGAAAGCCAGCTGGGTGTCTTTGGGCCAATCACCAGGCGACTGTGAGATCTAGTTCTGCCTTAGGCATGAAAGCCAGCTGGCTGACCTTTGGCCAATCACCAGAAGACAGTGAGTTCTAGTCCTGCCTTAGGCACGAAAGCCATCTGGGTGACTTTGGACCAATCACCAGGCGACTGTGAGTTCTAGTTCTGCCTTTGGCATGAAAGCTGGCTGAGTGATTTGTGCCAGTCCCTCTCTCTCAGCTCAAGTCATCTCCAGAAGGTGGTTGTTAAGAGAAAAATAGGAAGAGGAAGGAGTTATTGTCTGTTCGCATCCCTAAGTTATTTATAAAAACGATAAAGGCGAGATATAAATAAACTAAATAAATAAACAACAGTGCTGAAGGAATGTGCCTTCACCTCCCGCTTTTGAGCGTCTGAAATTCACCTGGTGAGTCATCATGAGAAATGAAAGTTTGGGTGAGGTTGCCCTGGCTCTGCTCCAGCTTGGATATTTTGATATTTGTGTGATGGCACCCCACTACTTTTAAGACTCTCGAAATGTTGTCCTAAGGACCTTAGCATTGTTCGTGTTATATTGGACCACACAATAAGGTATGGGCATAGGTCAAACCTTGCAACTTTTAAGACTTGGGGACTTGAACTCCCAGAATCCCCCAGCCAGCTATGTTAAGCTGGCTGGGGGATTCTGGGAGTTGAAGTCCGCAAATCTTGAAGTTGCCAAGGTTGGATACCCCTGGCCTGTAGTCTTGTGAAGTTTCTGAAATAGGGTTGAAAATGGGAGTTCAAACTGGTTGAGCAGCAAGTCTCTTTGCTTAAGCCAGGGGTCTTCCAACTTGGCCCTTTTATGACTTGTGGACTTCAACTCCCAGAATTCCTCAGCCAGGCACGCGTGCCTGGCTGAGGAATTCTGGGAGTTGAAGTCCACAAGTCATAAAAGGGCCAAGCTGGAAGACCCCTGAGTTAGGTCAAGCACTTCCCAATCACCAGACTGAAAGATTTTTCTCTGAAAAAATGATATTGTTGGGGGGATTTACTCTGTGCTAGAACCAAAACTATGTTGAATAAGTGCAGTCCTATTAGCTTAATGCGATTAACCTAAGGCGCGGGTTCATTCAAAGTCCACAGTACCAGATAAATTGAATTTAACCAGGAAAAGATAAAGAAAGAAATTAGCTGCTCTCCATCCATTCAGAAGCCAGTCTGTATTGCTGCAAAGCCAAGCCATGGATGACCCAGGAACAGATGGTAAATGTTGCCAGAGACTTTAATTGGTATCTTGGAGCACAGATTTTGCTAAAGCCACAAGAGGAGAAAATTCTACATTTTTTCCTGTATTGAAACGATCTTGATAAGCCTTGGAAATATTTGCATACATAGGAATGGCTTACAGCTCTCAAAAAATATTTTGGCTTGGTTTGCTCCAAATTCCTGGCCAAACCTATTTGAGGGATGCATCAGATTGTCACACCTTGAATTGTTAGCCAACCTTAGATTTCATTTTGGGGGTGTAACTTTTAACAGGGGGAGTCTGGCTTACAATTATATTCTGTTTCCCCCGGGGAAATGTTTTATATCAGAGAGGGAAATAGCAACAAATAGCGCCCCAAACACCTTGGCAAGTTGCACAGTGGAGAAAAATCCCATTTCGTTTCCGGCACAGCTCCACTAACCATCATGCTAAGCCATGGTTTGTTTAATTGTGGTATATTGAATGATATGCAGCTGTATATGTTCTCATTACATAGCGTTCACAGGCTCTTCCTTTCGGCCCACTAGATTCCAACTGTAGCCACTTTTAAGACCTGTGGACTTCAACTCCCAGAATTCCTCAGCCAGCCATGGAATTCTGGGAGTTGAAGTCCACAAGTCATAAAAGGGCCAAGTTTGAAGACCCCTGCTCTACTCCTTTCCCCAACATCTTTTCTCACCAAGTGTGTGTTTTTGTCCAATATCTCTTAGCTTTAACACATGTCCACCACCCATAATAAGTATTAATCATTTCATTCAGTTAGTTTTATTATTGATGGCCCCATTTTTGGCAAAATTATTTTAACTCTTGCCTTTCTGGATTTTATTATTACTGGCCACGGGTCTGTTGAAATTAATTTAACTTTTATATTTGTTGAATTGTCCCGAGAGGAGTTGTCCCATTCCGTGCTATAAATCAGGGGCCTGCAACCTTGACAACTTTAAGACTTGTGGACTTCAGCTCCCAGAATTCCTCAGCCAGCCCTGCTGAGGGGAAAGGGAGAGGTTTCCAAGCTGAGCCATGGCTAGCTCAGGCATTCTGGGAGTTGAAGTCCACCAGTCATGAAGGGGCCATAGTTCCCCCATTCTGGCTCAGGCATTCTGGGAGTTGAAGTCCACCAGTCATGAAGGGGCCATAGTTCCCCCATGCTGGCTCAGGCATTCTGGGAGTTGAAGTCCACCAGTCATGAGGGGGCCATAGTTCCCCCCTGCTGGCTCAGGAATTCTGGGAGTTGAAGTCCACCAGTCATGAAGGGGCCATAGTTCCCCCATGCTGGCTCAGGAATTCTGGGAGCTGAAGTCCACCAGTCATGAAGGGGCCATAGTTCCCCCATGCTGGCTCAGGAATTCTGGGAGTTGAAGTCCACCAGTCATGAAGGGGCCATAGTTCCCCCATGCTGGCTGAGGAATTCTGGGAGTTGAAGTCCACCAGTCATGAAGGGGCCATAGTTCCCCCCTGCTGGCTCAGGAATTCTGGGAGTTGAAGTCCACCAGTCATGAAGGGGCCATAGTTCCCCCATGCTGGCTCAGGAATTCTGGGAGTTGAAGTCCACCAGTCATGAAGGGTCCATAGTTCCCCCATGCTGGATCAGGCATTCTGGGAGTTGAAGTCCACCAGTCATGAAGGGGCCATAGTTCCCCCCTGCTGGCTCAGGAATTCTGGGAGTTGAAGTCCACCAGTCATGAAGGGGCCATAGTTCCCCCATGCTGGCTCAGGAATTCTGGGAGTTGAAGTCCACCAGTCATAAAAGAGCCAAGGTTGCCTACCCCTGGCCTAGTTGGTAATGAAAATTCTGCAAGAAAACGATTGAGCTGAACGGACATCAAGAATCCAACCTGTTCTCGAAATGGGCCACGTTCCCCCTTCCAATTTGTGCTATAAATCCTAAATCACACACACACACAAAGAAAAAAAATCAGTAGCAGCTCTCACAGACACACCAAGCCAACACCACGCAAGGTGACTTTTGTAACTCAGTCGGAGCCTGCCCATCAGTGCAAATATTAACTCCAAAAGGGAAATGGAGAAGCGCCTGCCCTGTTTCTACCGGATTGAAATTATTTTATTTACCTAGAGTAAGAGCTTGTTTATTCGCTTCCGCAATTGCCCCTTAAAAATGCAAGCGACAGATGCTGAAATTCCGCGTAGAAGTGCAGAACAGTCTTCTCTGTAAAGGGAGGGGTCACTTTGAATTTAGAGTCAGTTTTTTCAGATAAATATAGCAATGGTCCTGAATGCCATTTAAAAAAATCACTGCTCTCCTGAGATTTCTCCCCCCCACCCCCCACCCGTGGCTAGGATGCTCTTCTGCTCCGTTCCCCCCCCTGCCAGCTGATCCAGATGTTCTCATTCAGAGTTGAGTTGGGTAAAGAACTGGATGTCTCCCAACCAAGCAGGGCGACGTTTTTTGTTTTTTTTTTCTGGGCAGGCAGCAGAGAAAATGAAGATCTAGCTGTACTTGGGAAATTTGCGCGGAGAGTGGGAGGGAAGAGAAAAGAGACGATGTGGCTGGACCGCTGGAAAAACTCTTGAGAGGCTGAGGTCCTCTCCAAGGGAAGTGGTGGGTCCCCTGCAGTTTGAGGGGTTCGGGTCAACCAGTGGAAAAACGGAGGAGGAATCCCTACAGAGGGACCATCTAGTCTCAGCAGGAATGGACAACAGGGCCTCCTGTTCCTCCCCCATCTTTCTCCTTCCTTCCTTCCTTCCTTCCTTCCTTCCTTCCTTCCTTCCTTCCTTCCTTCCTTCCTTCCTTCCTTCCTTCCTTCTCTTTTCTTCATCCATCTCTCTTTTTCTCTCTTCTCCTTCCTATACCATCTCAATTTCCTTCCTTCCTTCCTTCCTTCCTCCCTCACTCACACTTGACCTTCCTTCCTTCCTTCCTTCCTTCCTTCCTTCCTTCCTTCCTTCCTTCCTTCCTTCCTTCCTTCCTTCCTTCCTTCCTTCCTTCCTTCCTTCTCTTTTCTTCATCCATCTCTCTTTTTCTCTCTTCTCTTTCCTATACCATCTCAATTTCCTCCCTCCCTTCTTCCTCCCTCACTCACTCGATCTTCCTTCCTTCCTTCCTTCCTTCCTTCCTTCCTTCCTTCCTTCCTTCCTTCCTTCCTTCCTTCCTTCCTTCCTTCCCCCCATCCCATCGCATCCCATCCTATTCTATCTTTTTCTGTACCTGTAACTCCAAAATTCTTAATGTACATCCCTGAGGAGTCACTGCAAGGCCTGTCCATACCTGCTTTCAATGTGGCTGTAAACTTGCTTTGACACTCTGGTGGCTTTTTGGCATGTGTTGCTTCCTGTGCCCCACGCCCAGTGCTGATACAAAGATAACTCCTACTCCGTGTGCTTGTGTGTGCACACACTCACAGATGTCCCACCCTCATCCTGGTGACTCAGTCCGGCAGATTGGGAGCAGCAGCTGTGTGGGCACATCTGTTTCTGATTTAATGTGCCAGCACGCCTACTTGGACTTTATTTGCGTTGCTCTTGAGGGCTCTCTCTCTTTCTCACTCTCTCTCTTTTTCTTTCTCTCTTTTTTCTCTCTTTCTCATTCTCTTTCTCTTTCTCTCTCTCTCTCTCTCTCTCTCTCTCTCTCTCTCTATATATATATATATATATATATATATATATATATATATAATCACTTTCTTTCTTTCTCTTTATCTTTCTCTGTATCTTTCTGTCTCTTTTTCTGTATGATTGTATGTATGCGTGTACACACACACACACACCACACACTTTTAAAGCCATGCCAACATGTTTTCTCCACTTCCCCTCCCTCCTCTTGTCCTCTCTTTTCTTGTTTCTCCATTGGCTTCCTTATTTGAGGTGGTTTTTCCCAGAGCCCAAGCGTTTCACCAACGGAACAGTTTCTGGCCAAACCTGCTTTTTGGCAGGCTAAAGTTGAACCGGTCTTCTGTGGTGAAGCCAAGTCTGCATTTTGCAATTTTTTTAGGTCGGGTGGTGGTGGAAAATCTCGGCCATTGACCATCCTCACCGTTGCCATCTGGATGCGTTGGGCCCATCTCAAACAGATGGCAATTCTACGTCGAGCGGGGACAACCCTCCAGTCATTCCAGCAAGTGTTCAGCCCCCTCATTGCAATGAATTTTTGTAACTTATTTTGCCAGCTCACCAAAGCTGATGGGATTTCTGCAATCTTATGCAAGACCTCCTGAGATTTCACCAGTCTTGGTCTCACAAGATATTTCAGGGAAGCTCGTACAAAGGTTGCGAAGTGTATTGCTTGGGTAGAATCTGGAGGACGGTTGTATTGTATGCTTATAAATTGACAGCTTACAAAGATACTATACAACTCGGGTACTCCTGCTTCTGATGGATGCAGGTCATGGAATGTCTGCCTTCAGTTAAGCTAGAAAAAGGTGGGAAAGACAACAGCACCACCAGATGGATCTGTAGCTGGCTGGCAAACCGTACTCAATGAGTAGTCCTCAACAGCACCACATCCACATGGAGAGAAGTAAGCAGTGGGGTACCACAAGGCTCCGTCTGAGGCCCAGTAAACTCTTCAACATTTTCATCAATGACTCAGAAGAGGGAATTGAAGGGGAAACTCATCAAATTTGCAGATGACACCAAACTAGCAGGAGTAGCCAACACCCCAGAAGACAAACTCAGGATCCAAAAAGAACTAGACACACTTGAATAATGGGCCCTATCCAACAAAATGAGTTTTAATGTGGAGAAAAGCAAAGTTTTACATTTAGGCAGGAAAAATCAAAGATATAAGTACAGATTAGGTGAGACTTGGCTGAAAAACAGCAAATGTGAGGGGGACTTTAGAGTCCTAGTGGACGATCACTTGACTATAAGCCATTAGTGTGTAGCAGCAGCCAAAAAAAGCTAACACAATCCTGGGTTGTATAAACAGGGGCATAGAATCAAGATCACGCGAAGTATTAGTACCGCTTTATAAAGCCCTAGTAAGACCACATCTGGAATACTGCAGCCAGTTTTGGTTACCATATCACAAAAAAGATGTTGAGAGTTTGGAAAAAGTTCAGAGAAGAGCAACTAAGATGATCCAAGGCCTGGAGACTAAAACATGAAGAACGGCTGCGGGACTTGGGTTTGGCTTGTCTAAAGAAAAGAAGAAACAGGGGAGACATGATACAGCATTCCAGTACTTGAGGGGCTACCACAAAGAAAAGGGGGAGGGGGTGTCAAAGTATTCTCCAAAGCACCTGAAGCAGGACAAGAAACAATGGATGGAAATTGATCAAAGAGAGAAGCAACCTGGAATTAAGGAGAAACTTCCTAACAGTGAGGACAATTAGCCAATGGAACAGCTTGCCACCAGAAATCGTGGTCGCTCCATCACTGGAGGTTTTTAGGAAGAGACTGGACAGTCACTTGTCTGAGATGGTGTAGGTTCTCCTACTTGAGCAAGGGGCTGGACTAGAGGACCTCCAGGGTCCCTTCCAGCTCTCTTCTGTTCTAATTATCCTGGGTGAAAAAGAAACCATAAAAATACGTTACCTATAAAACGTGCATGCAAAATATGGAGGCCTCCACCCATAAGGAAGTGTACAGGAAGGTGAGAAGCAAATAAACCATCCTTGGGAAGAATCCAATTTCTCTCAAACGTTTTTATAGTTTTCAGCCATCGGTACTACAGTTCTATCAATTCGTCATCTAAAGGTGCTTTGGAAGGTATATTGTGAACGTAGGTTTCAGAACAGAACGCTGAGAACTGGAAAGATTTTGCAGGGTAATTCCGGTCAATAATCTGCCTTGCCGTTTTCTTTTTTAAAAAAGTTGATCTTTTCAAGCGAGGCTTCCATTTTTCTGCTTTACTCTTAGGCAGCTTGAGAATTTCTTCTGGATTTCTCTTGTTAGCATGTTTGAGCTTAATTGATTATTGGAACTTGCCCACTTCGACTATTTGATTATTGTAACCTGCCGACAAAACTACCCTTAACTTGCAAATGGCAAGTTAAATGTAATTTTCTCTCTCCCGGAGAGAAAAGTTTTGAATCAATGTGTGCTACCTGCTCTAACATATGCTGGCAAAACATGGACACTAACCTCACAATCAGTCAGTCAATCAATCAGTCAGTCAAACAATCAGAATATTGCTGGAAGGGACCTTGGAGGTCTTCTAGTCCAGCCCCCTGCTCAAGCAGGAGTCCCTATATGATTTCAGACAAGTGGTTGTCCAGTCTCTTCTTAAAAACCTTAAAAATATTATTTTTTTAAAAAATACTATTAAAAATATTGAAAATGTTTTGCGTGCAGTTGTGGATGTAAGCTGAGGACTAGCTGTAATATAGGGGTACAATATAAATGGTCAACCAAGAACTGAGTTCAGTTCCTAGAAAAGAGTCTATACCATACAAAAGCTATGCGTGACGCAAAGAGACATGGAAAAATACATGCTCGGCATCGCAAGGCAAGACAGAAAGACCTGCACATGGGTTAGAGCAGGGGTCCCCAACTTATGGTCCGTGGCCCAGTACCGGGCTGTGGCCTCTTGGCCACCGGGCCGCAAGAATAGCTGGCAAGCCCCCCACTTGCGGTAGCACTGCCGTGTGGGCGGTAGCAGCTCCATTTACACGTGTGGGTGTGCTAGCACCGCCAACAACATCATGCAGGTGCCTGCGGCCTGTTAGCGCGGGCGCCAGCGGCCCGTTAGCCCGGGTGCCAGTGGTCCATTCGTGCATGTGACCGGGTGCTAGCACGCTGCTGTGGGAGTGTGTGTGCCTTCTTGTGCAAGCGTGTGTTCTGGCCCTGCCGTCGTGCGTGTGTCTGTTAGCGCGTACACGCATGTGGGTTTCGCGCACACACATTTGCCTGCTCCTCCCTTTCCTTCCGGGCTGGAAAACTTTGGAGAGCTTTGGATTAGAGAACAAATGCAAATATATGACGCCATCAATCAAGAGAGTGAAAGAATGGAAAATGGAAACGGGGTGGTCACAATAGCAAGAGGAACCGAGGAGGGCTGGTGGACCAAGCCGGTCCTAGAATGGATCCCACTGGATCAAAAGCATCCACAAAAGAGATGTAAGACAAGATGGCGCGATGACATCAGCAAGTATTTTGGGCCCAATTGGCAAAAGGAGAGCTCAGGGCCATATAGATTAGAAACGTGCGGAAGAGGCCTTCATCCTGCAGCAGATAGACAGTGGCTAGATCATGGGTAGGCAACCTTGGCTCTTTTATGACTCGTGGACTTCAATTCCCAGAATTCCTGAGCCAGCCACACTGAGGGGAAAGGGAGAGGTTTCCAAGCTGAGCCATGCCGGCTCAGGAATTCTGGGAGTTGAAGTCCACCAGTCATGAAGGGGTCATAGTTCACCCATGCTGGCTCAGGCATTCTGGGAGTTGAAGTCCATGAGTCATGAAAGGGCCATAGTTCCCCCATGCTGGCTCAGGAATTCTGGGAGTTGAAGTCCACGAGTCATAAAAGAACCAAGGTTGCCTACCCCTGGGCTAGACCGATGGTGACGATGATTGGAAGTAGCAGAAGGCAAAATAACTGAGGAAGCTTTTATTAGTCTGTTTTTCATGGCCCTTCTTTCCATCAGACTGTAGTCTGAATTTTTCAACTGGATGAAAGGCTCCTGATGTCTTTCTTATGATTTAACTAAAGTGTAAGACACTTGGAAGGCTGCAAATAACAGAATAAGTGTAGAAATGAGAACTGAACACTGGCACCTATTTGGGGGAAATTATCATCAGTTAAGGGTCCCAAAATCCATGCTTCATTTGGGGAAATCTCCCTGAAATTATCGTGTCCTTTGGAGTGAAAACCAAGAGCAAATATCCACCTCTTTAATGGAGTGAACTGCTCTGTCTAGAAGGGGTGGGGTGGGGGGAAAGGCAGGAAAAAATGTAGAAGTTGACTTGAGGTGATGGGGATTGAGGCTTGTTAGGTCCCTGTTGGATTTCATTTCATTTAATGTAGAAGAGCTTCTGTCTTCTAAAATAATCATTTGATCCGTTTGGGTCCATTTTGTTGCGGATATTGTAAACACTTTGGAAAAAAGATTGACATCTTCAGTGACACGCTATTTCTCCACTTCAAGTGAAAAAAACAGACATGTGGAATTAAGGTCTTCAAAATCCTGTTCATCCTGAAAGTAACTTTCTACCTTCACTTTTCATGTTTAAAACGGTCTCCAAGGCCATTCATTCATTCATTTATTCATTTCATTCTATTAATTTCTATAGCCACCCAACTCAATCGAGTGATCCCGAGTGACCTTTTCTTTATGCAAACCACCTGCTACTGTCTCATTAATGCCCCCTTATTTTAGTCTTTGGGGATTTTCTTCCTTTGGAACATTTTTTTTCCTGTCTTCTCATCTTCCTCCTTTTGAGAAAGGATCTCTGCAAGAGTGTTTATATGTCAGAAAATCAAAATGGAAGCTGTGACCCAGCTTTGTTAAGTGAGCCTCCACGATAATACAAGGCCAGTTCGGAAATAAACCTCCGTTTGGTTATCAGTGACAGACACTCACAGATATAGAACTTTTACTGTACTCATTAGAAAACTACAACATCACGTTACTTTTAGACATAATCGCCATTCGAATTGAGGGACCTTGGAGGTCTTCTAGTCCAGCCCCCTGCTCAAGCAGGAGAACCTGTATACCATCTCAGACAGGTGATTGTCCAGTCTCTTCTTAAAATCCTCCAGGGATGGAGCGCCCATGATTTCTGGTGGCAAGCTGTTCCACTGGTTAATTGTCCTCCTTGTTGGGAAGTTTCTCCTTAATTCCAGATTGCTTCTCTCTTTGATCCATTTCCAACCATTGTTTCTCGTCCTTCCTTCTAGTGCTTTGGAGAATAACGTGACCCCCTCCTCTGCCTTGTGGCAGCCCCCCAGATACTGAAACACTGCTATCATGTCTCCCCTATTTCTTCTTTTCTTTAGACTCGTAATAATTGTCTGACACTTAATTGGATAATGTGACCTGCACTGTTAGGTGGAAGGGAGTCCCTATACTTTTAATATACTGATTTTGGCGCCAATTAGCCAGAGCTGGCTTTCTTTTCATCTGTGCCAAAATGGTGCGCTCAATAAAGTTTTGCATTAGAGATTGGAAAGTCTCAGCTGTGCTTACTTCGCTGGGATCTTCAGTCTGAACCTTGACACCATTCCCCTATTATTATTATTATTATTATTATTATTATTAATAATAATAATAATAATAATAATAATAATAATAATAATAATAATAATAAAGTTGGAAGGGACCTTGGAGGTCATCCAGTCCAACCCCCTGCTCAGGCAGGAAACCCTACACCATTCCATACAAATGGCTGTCCAGTCTCTTCTTAAAAACTTCCAGTGTTGGAGCCTTCACAGCTTCTGGAGGGAGGTTGTCCTTGCAGATGTTCTTGCCCAGTTAGAATAACCTTGGAAACACGGCTGTCTCCTGCCTTAAGCCAAGGATCATGCATGAAATTCATCCAGAATTTCAAACTTTCCTTGGGTCGTTCTGTCAGCTCGGGTTCCGCAACTCTCCCAGGAGGAAATGGGAGACACAAAACCATCAGGCTATTTTTTTCTCAAAGCCACGAGCCGATGTGTTACCAAGTCATAAGAGTTGGTGACACCAGCCCAGGAAGGGCATCCTCTGTATTTTTTTTTTATTTTCCAAAATGACTTTGGGTAGCTTGACGGCTTAGCCTAATCTCTCGTAGGCATCTTAATTCCCTTACTGTATTACTGCCTTGCACCAAGCAGTTTGGAAAGAGAAGGGATTTATTTGTCTGTCAAAAGTCTGTGTGTGCTTGTTGACACAACAAGACAAAGGGAGAGGTTGGGAGTTGCTAGCTTCGCCTCTCCCACAGGGCTTGTCACCGTGTTTGAGAACAGCCGGTGTGCAACAGGAGAATCATCTGCGCATATTTCAATCGGAACTTGTCAGAACTGGTAGGATCCCGTTGCTTAGGACTGTGGTGTCGGCCGCACTCTTTCCCAACCTCATCAACTTTGAGAGGGGTGGACTTCAACTCCCAGAATCCCCCAGCCAGCATGAGGCCAACTTGCCTGTTGTTGCAATTGTCTGGGCTGCCGCATTGTGTGGTTGAATATTAATGGGAAACTAGAAATTGGGAAAAACTAATTAGGACATTGATTGTCTCTAAAGATTGAATGTTATGACTTGTGGACTTCAACTCCCAGAATTCCTCAGCCAGGCACGTTGGCTGAGGAATTCTGGGAGTTGAAGTCCACACCTCTTAAAATGGCCGAGGTTGAGAAACACCAGTTTAGCTCTTTCTGAGTTAACATTATTTCCCCCTCACATTATGTCAGGGGTCTTCGAACTTGGCCCTTTTATGACTGGTGGACGTCAACTCCCAGAATTTCTCAGCCAGGCACGCGTGGGAGTTGAAGTCCACAAGCCTTAAAGTGGCCAAGCTTGAAGACCCCGGAGTTTGAAGCAGAGGCATCAAAGTCTTCATTGAGAAGCAGACCAGCATGACCCAACAATCGTGCGAACTCATCGCTGAAATCATTAACAACCCAGTGGCTCTTAAATTGAAGAAAATGTCAGTTTGCGTGGATTTCTGATCTCCTGCCAGTGACCCATCCCCTTATTTGTCAGGCTAAGCCCGAGAACGGTGTGAAGCAATTCAGCCAAAGTTCACTTCTTCATTTGCTTTTGCACAACAGATGGGATCTGGCCAGACTAAATCAATACTACACTCACCCTATAATGCAGAGGTCTCCAGCGGAGGGAAGCACTTTAGGCGTGCGTGCACACAAACGGGGCCGCGAACACGCGAGATGCAAAGGGGGCAGTGCTAGTGCCCGAATGACACTGGCTAGCAACATCCTGGTTTTGTCACGTGGGCACTAGCACCATCCAGTTTTCCCCGTGCCATACCCCATTTTCCCTGTGCGGTGCCCCATTTTTGCCGCATGGTGCCCTGTTTGTGTAGTGGCGCTAGCGTCAGTGAGGGTGAGTGCACGCTCATATGTGCGTGCACTGGCCAGCCTGTTCTGTGACCCGGTGGCCAGCTTGTTCCACAGCCCGGTGTCAGAGCCTGTTCTGCGGCCTGCTGGCCAGCCTGTTCCGCAGCCCGATGTACAGCCTGTTCCACAGCCCAGTAGCCAGCCTGTTCTGCGGCCTGCTGGCCAGCTTGTTGCGCAGCCTGGTGGCCAGCCTGTTCTGCGGCCTGGTGTACAGCCTGTTCCATGCCCCGTTGGCCAGCGCGGCCTGCTGGCCAGCCTGTTCCGTGCCCCGGTGGCCAGCCTGTTCCGTGGCTTGGTGTACAGCCTGTTCTGCGGCCCAGTGGCCAGCAGGCCACGTCCTGGTAGTGGGCTGCAGCCCCCAAGTTGGGGACCCCTGCCCTAATGAATCCACCCTGGGAGATTCTAAGAAGTGGTTCTCCTATGTCTCTTCCTCTGGCTTCTATCCAAATCCAGGCAGTTCTGCCTCTTGCCTCGTCCCCGGTTCTGCAATGTGCTCTCTCCCTCCTGGGAAATTGCCGCTTCACTGTTGTCCATCACACCAGCTCCTCCTCTGTGGGTGCCATCTCTCACCCAGCTGCTATACGCAGTGCTTGCTTCCTTAGTTTACTGGCTTCTGGTCTGTCTTTATTTGCAGAGTCTTTTACCATCACTGTCGTGCTCGACTGATTTATAGATACAGTGCTGGCTAGATTTTGCAGATTACACAATTTTGTGAACCACCTCAGCCCAGGATGGAACAGCCCTCATCCTCATCCACCTAGCCTCACAAACCATGAGATTTCAGTTAGACCTCACAATAAATCTGTGCTCTCCAGAAACCACAAAACCCTCCTTAAGTGACTGACCAATGGCACCAGCTTCCGACATAGATGCAACGTGTTGCATTGGTGAAAGAGGAAATGGCAGCCAAGTTGGAACAGCAGATAAATCTCATCCTGAGGAATTGGGCCTCGTACAGGTTGGGCCACCCCTGTGCCCTGATTCAGAAATTCTAGAATACGTAGATGTAAATGTACCTTCTGGGTCGTTCGCAGTCGGTGTTGGCAGGGGGACAGGTCGAACTCGAGGCCTCTCGTTTGCGGAGTTCCTCAGGGGTCGGTCCTCTCGCCTCTCCTGTTCAACATCTATATAAAGCCGCTGGGTGAGATCATTCGTGGTTTTGGGGTGGGGTATCATCAGTACGCTGATGATACCCAGCTTTTTATTTCCACCCCAGATCAACTCAGTGATGCCCACTCCGTGATGTCCCGTTGCCTGGAGGCGGTGAGGGTCTGGATGGGGAGGAACAGGCTTCGTCTAAATCCTGACAAGACCGAGTGGCTGTGCGTACCGGCATCTCGGGTTGTCCACTCTATTCCATCTTTATAGGGGGTGAGGTGTTACCCCCCGTAGATAGGGCTCGCAACTTGGGTGTCCTCCTGGACTTGCGGCTCAGTCTTGAAGATCATATATGAGCTGTGACCAGGGGGGCCTTTGCCCAGGTTCGCCAGTTGCGGCCCTATTTGGACCGGGATGCCCTACGCACAGTCACTCATGCGCTCGTGACCTCCCGGTTAGACTACTGCAACGCTCTCTACATGGGGCTGCCCTTGAGGACCACTCGGAGGCTTCAGCTGGTGCAGAATGCGGCCGCGCGAGTTGTGATGGGGGTCTCCCGATACTCCCATGTAACACCTCTACTCCGCGAGCTGCATTGGCTTCCAGTTGTCTTCCGGGTGAGATTCAAGGTGCTGGTGATGACCTATAAAGCCCTAAATGGCATGGGTCCGGGTTATTTACGGGAGCACCTTTTGCCGGCATCAACTTCCCATCGCCCTGTGCGCTCCCACAAAGAGGGTCTCCTCAGGGTGCCGTCGGTCAGGGAATGCCTGCCCTCTGGAATCAGCTCCCTGTTGAGCTCCGGATGGCTCCCGATCTTCGCTCGTTTCGCCGCGACCTGAAGACTTGGCTATTTGAACTTGCCGGCCTGGACTGAGGGACTGGGATTTTAGACTTTTAAATTTTAAAAATTTTAAATTTTAGAATGTGTTTATTGTTTAGGGCTATTTAATTTAATTCTATTTTAATTTTTATACATTATGTGTTATTTATAGTGTTTTAATTGCCCTGTACACCGCCCCGAGTCCCTTTGGAGAGGGGCGGTACATAAATCCAAATAAATAAATAGATAGATAGATAGATAGATAGATAGATAGATAGATAGATAGATAGATAGATAGATAGATAGCCATTTGGTGTTTCAACTGCCTGGCTCACGAGAGTCACATCATGTCACTGAAAACCAAATGGCTGAGGAGACCAATTTGTACTTCACAAAAAGAGGGGATGTAGATGAACTAAATAAGTTGTTGCTGTTAGTTGCAAAGTTGTGTCCGACCCATCGTGACCCCACGGCCAACTTTCCTCCAGGCCTTCCTGTCCTCTACCATCTTCTGGAGTCCATTGAAGCTCACGCCTTCTGCTTCAGTGACTCCATCCAGCCACCTCCTTCTCTGTCGTCCCTTTCTTCTATTGCCCTCAACCTTTCCCAGCATTAGGCTCTTCTCCAGTGAGTCCTTCCTTCTCATTAGGTGGCCAAAGTATTTGAGTTTCCACTTCAGGATCTGGCCTTCTAAAGAGCAGTCAGGGTTGATCTCCTCTAGGACTGACCGGTTTGATCGCCTTGCAGTCCAAGGGACTCGCAGGAGTCTTCTCCAGCACCAGAGTTCAAAGGCTTCAATTCTTTGGCGCTCGGCCTTTCTTATGGTCCAACTTTCACTGCCGTACATGGCAACTGGGAAGACCATAGCCTTGACTATACACACTTTTGTTGGCAGGGTGATGTCTCTGCTTTTTAGTGTGCTGTCTAGATTTGCCATGGCTTTCCTCCCCAGGAGCAAGCGTCTTTTAATTTCTTGGCTACAGTCCCCATCTGCGGGGATCTTGGAGCCCAGGAAAATAAAATCTGTCACTACCTCCATTTCTTCCCCATCTATTTGCCAGGAATTGAGAGGGCCGGATGCCATGATCTTGGACTAAATAAGTACATCTGTTAAAAAAACCATAATAATAGTAAAATTGAAAGGGACCTTGGAGGTCATCTAGTCCAGCCCCCTGCTCAGGCAGGAAACCCTATACCATTTCAGACAAATGGCTGTCCAGTCTCTTCTTAAAAACTTCCAGTGTTGGAGCATTCACCGCTTCTGGAGGCAGGTTGTTCCACTGGTTAATTGTTCTCACTGTCAGGAAGTTTCTCCTTAGTTCTAGGTTGCTTCTCTCCTTGACTAGTTTCCTTCTGTTGCTTCTTATAATAATAATAATAATATAAAGTTGGAAGGGACCTTGGAGGTCATCTATTCCAACCCCCTGCTCAGGCAGGAAACCCTAGACCATTTCAGGCAAATGGCTGTCCAGTCTCTTCTTAAAAACTTCTAGTGTTGGAGCATTCACCGCTTCTGGAGGCAGGTTCTTCCACTGGTTAATTGTCCTCATTGTCAGGAAGTTTCTCCTTAGTTCTAGGTTGCTTCTCTCCTTGACTAGTTTCCATCCGTTGCTTCTTCTCCTGCTTTCAGGTGCTTTGGAGAATAGCTTGACTCCCTCTTCTTTGGGGCAGCCCCTGAGATACTGGAAGGCTCCTATCATGTCAATAATATCACCTGATTTTCTTTTGTACCAGTTCGAACTGAATTAAATGAATGAGAATTTTTTTCTGAACTGTAATTTCCCAAAAGAGGTAAATGGTGTCAACTGAAGAGAAGAATGAGAGAGAAGGGTTGTACTGTGGGGACTTTGGTGCTCTCTCAGGTGGGTTGTTTGCCTGCAGATATTTTATTACCCAACTAGATAACGTCATCCATGCTAGAAGAGAAGTGCCGTGCCCTGTCAGCCTTGGCGGGAGTGTTGTTTTCCTCTTGGTAGTTCCTTAAGTAGGCTGTTGTTTACTGTTCGTTTGACTATGGTAGTTCCTTGATTGGAGTATTGTTTACTACAGTACTAGCTCAGAGGAGCAATCAAAGCAAATAATAGCCTAATCAAGGAATCGCCAAGAACACCCCCACCAACGCGGCAGCTAAACCACTTGCGTATAAACAGAGAGTAAACCCCACTACCTTCTAGCACTGATGATGTAACCTAGGTGGGTCACGAAATGTCTGCAAGAAAACAGACAAGCTAAGAGAGCATCAAGAACCCTACAGTCCTCCTCTTCCTCCTCCTCCTCCTCCAGTCTGATAATATTACTTAGTTGGATCATGAAACATCTGCAAGAAAACAACCAGGATCAGACAGCACCAAAGACTTCAGAAGAAGAAAATCCATGGATATAATGTAGTTTTGTACTTTTCAAAGTGACCGAGGGATGGGTGTGCATGTTCTGCCTTTCTTTATATGAATTTCTCTCCAGTTCTCTGAAATCTCCCTGGTTTCCTGTATTCCAGTTAAATCCCAAAAGAATCTACAAAGAAGGATTTCCTGCCCTGCCCTTAATTTTTTAGATTGGGATCTATCTATCTATCTATCTATCTATCTATCCATCCATCCATCCATCCTCTCATCTCATCTCATCTCATCTCATCTCATCTCATCTCATCTCATCTCATCTCATCTTATCTTATCTTATCTTATCTTATCTCTATTATCTATCTTATCTATCTATATCCATCTATCTCTATTATCTATCTATATCTATCTATATCTCTGTTATCTCTATCTCTATCTCTATTATCTATTTACCTCTATTATCTATCTATATCTAAACTATCTAATCTATCTCTATTATCTATATCTTATTTATCTCTATTATCTATCTGTCTATCTCTATCTCTTATTATATCTATCTGTCTGTCTATCTATCTATCTATCTATCTATTAAATTTATATTCTGTCCTTCTCAATTCTGGACAGCTGTGAATAACCAGCCAACATGTTACGCGGTGGTGAAAAGCTGGCTTGTATCAGCCAAGATTCTCACTAATGCATCAGCTCTGAAACAACATCTGGAGGAACATTAAAGAAATTGACGAGCTTCCTGGGAACCAAAGCCTGCATTGCAATGGGAGAAAAGGGTGATTCTGCCATGGGGGATCTAGATTTTGATCCTACAGGTCCAACTTTCCAGTGATGACACACTCACCACACACACACACACACACACACACTCACACACACACAAAGAATAACAAAATTAGGGGATTGGAAGTTAAACTGTACAATAAATGGTTGTGTGAACTGGGTGTGTCTAGTCTAACGAAGAGGAGGGTTGGGGTGATAGGATACCAGTCTTGAAATATGAGGGGCTGTCACAGAGGAGACGGGGTAGGCCTATTCTCCAAGGCACCTGAAGGCAGAAGAAGAAGTAAAATCAACGAGTCAAGCTGTTCTCCAAAGCACCTGAAGCAACGGATGGAAACTCATCAAGGAGAGAGGCAACCTAGAACTAAGGAGGAATTTCCTGACCATGAGAACAATTAATCAGTGGAACTCCTTGCCTCCAGAAACTGTGGATGCTCCATCCACTGGAGGTTTTCAAATGGACAGCCATTTGTCTGAAAGGCATAGGGCCCCGCTGCTTGAGCAGCAGGGGTGGGATAGCAGACCTCTCAGGTCCCCTTCAGCTCCTGTTATTTTATATTCCGTACTCATCGTTGCTGCCATTTTCTTAGCATGAAAACGGAAAATGCTCTGCCCGTCGCGCCCACAGGCCAAGGAGCTGCCGGACGGACGGACGGACGTCTCTCCTTCAGGCCGGCAACCACACACACAGAGACACACACCCACACACACACACCCTGGTTTTCTGAAATAGCTTCTTCCTTTGCTGAGGCAGCACTCTCCCAGCTGCTCTCCGCCCGAAGTGGGTTGTGGTGGGGTGGATGAATCAGCAGCAAAGACACAGCAGGCATTGTCTCCTTGGACCACACTCCTCCTCCCCGGTCCTTTGAAGGATGAAGCCAAAGGGAGAGGACCTCGTTGCCCGGGCAGGCTGCGAGTGGTGCCTTTTTTTTTTTTTTTTGCCAGCGACAATGATTGTTTTCCTGAGTTTGGGGGAGGAAAAAAAAAACCACCCACAACCCCAAGTCCTTCTTCCCTCCTCCCAGTGGAAAAATACGCTATTTTTAAAAAAACGATCCCATTCACTCTTATTACGCGTGCAATGAAGCTGCGTTTGGGATTCCTTTTCTTAAAATATATATATATTTTCTCCTTCCCTCTTTTCCCCCAAAGCAGACCCCTGTAATTTTGGGAAGGGAGTGTGCAATTTGTGTCTTCCTGAGCATCTGTCAGTTGAATCCCAGAGGTAATTCAGGGCTGAGGGGGGAGTGGGGGGGGCTTTACCTTGCTGTCCACTCAGCCGGCAGTGTGGACTCTGGCCGGCTGACCTCCCACACCGCCGTGTCCCCATTTGAAATATCGGTAGGACCACAGGAGAAATAAGAGTCCGGTGCTATTTTCAGGGGAAATTCTCTCTCTCTCTCTCTCTCTCTCTCTCTCTCTCTCTCTCTCTCTCTCTCTCTCTCCCTTTTTTCTTTCTCTTTTTTCTTTTCCTCTTTCTCTTGCTTTCTCTTTTTCTCTCTTTCTCTTTTTCTTTCTTTGTCTTCCTCTTTCTTTCTCTTTCTTTCTTTCTCTCTTTCTCTTTCTTTTTTGCTTTCTTTTTCTTTTTCTTGCTTTCTCTCTTTCTCTTTTTTGCTTTCTTTTTCTCTTCTCTCCCTTTTTCTTTCTCTTTTCCTCTTTCTTTCTCTCTTTCTTTCTCTCTTTCTCTTTCTTTCTTTCTTTCTTTGTCTTATAATAATAATAATAATAATAATAGAGTTGGAAGGGACCTTGGAGGTCATCTAGTCCAACCCCCTGCTCAGGCAGGAAACCCTATACCGTTTCAGACAAATGGCTGTCCAGTCTCTTCTTAAAAACTTCCAGTGATGGAGCACTCACAACTTCTGGAGGCAGGTGGCTCCACCGGTTAATTGTTCTCACTGTCAGGAAGTTTCTCCTTAGTTCCAAGTTGCTTCTCTCCTTGACTAGTTTCCATCCGTTGCTTCTTGTCCAGCTTTCAGGTGCTTTGGAGAATAGCTTGACTCCCTCTTCTTTGGGGCAGCCCCTGAGATATTGGAACACTGCTATCATGTCACCCCTCACCCTTCATTAAACTGGACATTCCCAATTTTCTCTCTCTCTCTCTCTCTCTCTCTCTCTCTCTCTCTCTCTCTCTCTCTCTCTCTCTCTCCGCAGATCTGTAATTTTAAAAATGAATATATTGGGGGAAATCCTCTAAGCTGAGATCAAGACCTTGTGACTTCACAAAGGTACCTATGAAGTTTTATCGGCAAGAGGCTGGACAGTCACTTGTCTGAGATAGCGTAGGTTCTCCTGCCTGAGCAGGGGGCTGGACTAGAGGACCTCCAAGGTCCCTTCCACACAAAACCTCCTCAATTCTGGCCCATAGTCCTGTTGTCTGTTTGAAAAAGCCCCTTTGAGACAACCGTGACCTGGAGGCCTGAGAATCTCGCGTGACCAAGCTGTTACTATGTTTTCCTCCTGACTTTTAAAAATATCTATTGGAAATGTCTTTTTAAATTGTTTTAAATATTTATTTCGTATACCTAATACTGCCGTCTTCTCCTTAACAACAGCCCTCTAAGGTAGTTTGGCCTGAGAGGAAGTGATTGGCCCAAAGTCACCCAGCTGACATCCGTGCCAGCTGGGGAATTCTGGGAATTGAAGTCCACCCATCCTAAAGTGGGTTGGGAAACACTGAGCTAAGCTGTGCATAGCGAAGGAACATGCGCCAAAACGATGGCAGATATTGGTGAAAAACAATATATCTGAATTCTTTTTTTTTTTAAATCCCATTTATATCCCGCCCTTCTCCGAAGACTCAGGGCAGCTTACAATCTAAGAAGCACAAATCAATGTGCTTAGCAATAGCCTTCATTCTATGTATATGCCTGCTTATTAGGGCTTTCGCCCCCCACCCCAAGCGGCATTATTACAAAGTCAGCTTAATTGCCCCCAACAATCTGGGTCCTCATTTACCTACCTCGGAAGGATGGAAGGCTGAGTCAACCTTGAGCCTGGTGGGACTCGAACCTGCACTAATTGCAGGCAGCTGGTGTTACTTAAGGAGGCATTAGCCCACTGCTCCACGTAATGATATACGTGAATTTAATGAGCTTATTTCTGCGGCTGCTTTAAAATGCTTCCACTAGCTTGGGAAGAAAGTTTGGGCCGAATATGATTTCAAGATTTATTGAATTGAGGCAGGCATCAATCAGCCAGGCAACTTTAGAGTGACTCAGCAAGATTCAAACAAGTTTTACTGATTCAGCAAGAAGGAACAAGATTCCAGAGGGGTCATCTGAGCTTTCAGCTTATCCATCCAGCAGGAAGTTGGTTCCTGTTTTCCTGATTTTCTTTTCCCTGCCCACCAGAAGATGATGATGATGATGATGATGATGATAACAATACAGTTGATTGATATCGCTGTACCAGGAGATGCCAGAGTCGAAGAAAAAGAACTGGAAAAAAATTACGAAATACCGCGACCTGGCCATCGAAACTGCCCAATTATTGATGAAACGTGTAACAGTGACACCCATTGTCATCGGGGCACTGGGAGCGATGTCCAAAAACTTTGCAAAACACATCAAGAAATTGCAGCTTCCTGCAAGAACTCCAGCAAAGCTACAAAAAACTGCGCTGCTCGGAACATCTTACATTTTAAGGAGATACCTGGTTGATACCTAGGATGCTGGCAGCAACCCGTGTCAACCATCAGCACCAGTCAATTTGAGTGTTCAGTTGACTTTTATGTTTAATTAATAAAAGTTATATAACAACAACAACAACAACTGCCCTGTTCACCGCCCTGAGTCCTTCGGGAGAAGGGCGGTATACAAATTAAATTAAATTAATAAATAAATAATAAACTGCTTCCATCCTGCAATGATATCTGCCTATCCCAGGTCCTTGGTAAGGACTCGATAGGTAGACAAAAATGCCAAATCCAGTCTGAACATCTGGCTGACTGTGCGATGATCAATAATAATAATAAGTTGGAAGGGTCCTTGGAGGTCATCTAGTCCAACCCCCTGCTCAGGCAGGAAACCCTATACCATTTCAGACAAATGGCTGTCCAGTCACTTCTTAAAAACAATCTTTGATGACATTCTAGCTCCTCTTCCTTATCCATCCTTTGGTTAATCAGATCATGGTGTATGGACTCACTTCAATTATTTATTAAATTTATAAGCTGCCCAGAGTGACTCGATCTGTAACCTGGCAAGCAAACCATGATGGCTAGTTTATCTAAGGCAGGAAATCAGAACGACAGGACTTCCTTTTCCCAATTCAGGGAGCAATTCATTCCTGCAATCCCCAGCATAGTATGCGTTCTCCAGAGGTGGACAAAGAACACATCTGTCCTTTGCCCACACTAAGGAGAAACTTCCTGGCAGTGAGAACAATTAACCAGTGGAACCAGTTGTAAAGGCTCCAACACTGGAAGTTTTTAAGAAGAGACTGGACAGCCATTTATACAAAATGGAATAGAGTTTCCTGCCTGGACTAGAAGCAGCCTTGCTATTTTTCACCGTAAGGAACAAGTAGGAATCTGAGATTTTTCTTCCCTCTTTGCAACACAATCTCAGAAGACCAAACAACTGGAAAAGGGAGGGGAGGGGGCCACGCTCCAGTTTTGTTCTCTGATGCAGGAAATGAATAAAGCGGGAACCGCCTGGCTCTCCAGCGGAAACATGCCATTTTGGGACTTAATTGCACGCTTCCATGTAATGGGGACGATCATAACAAGCAGGTTCCTTTTTGCTAAAATTTCTACCCAAGTCGTTCCTCTTCCCTATTTATACATCCTGGCCTGCCCTTTGCCCATAACGTTGACACTCCCATTGGGTGGGCGTGGAGAGCGGCCAAGGTCCTGTAGCCTTCCTTTTGGAAAGGGACCGAATTAAATGCAAACCGGCTGAGATTCCTTTCCCAGGACGGAAAGCCACCACGGAAGGCGCTGCCACCGACTTGCCATAGCGCCATTTCATTTAGTGACCATTTGAAGTCAAAGCAAGCTGACAACCGCTCTCACGCTTACGACCATCAACGCACCCCGTGGCCACTTGATCATAAACTTGGGTGCCTCACAAGCTGCATGTATTTATGACGGTTGCAGCGTCCCGATCACTATTTGCAACTAGGAAATCGTACCATTGCGCTATTTGCAGTGGAAATTCTGATCCCAAATGCAGCCTTTAAGTCAAGGACTTCCTGCGTTGATGTTTAATTCCCCTCGCTGCTAAGTTTCTAGACCGGGGGTCCCCAACCTTTTGGGCACCAGGGACTGGTGGGTGCGTGGTTTTGTGTGCTGCCTCCATCCCGCGGATGAGGCTTTGCTGGTTTGTGCGGACTGGTTGCTGGCACGCTGCGGACTGGTCCACGGACCGGGGGTTGGGGATCTCTGAGCGAAGGAACTGCCTGTGGCTTTTCTTTCGTTAATGCCCCACTTTGGAATATTTAAACTGAATTAAAGCTGCTTATTTCCCTGACTCTCCCATATCTTAGAATGCCGTAAATATCAGACATCCTGGGGGTTTTTTGGGGGGTTTTTAAGGCAGGATTCACACAACAAGCTTCGCCAGATCAGTTAAAAAAGAAAAGAAAAATCCAATGGCGATGTTTGCACCACACGCCAAATGTGATTAGTTTGAACTTTGTGGCTTAGCCTATTGTAATACACTCGTCGCCTTTCCTACGGTTATTGCCTAGTGTGTGGTGTCTAGGGAATGTAAACAAATTGTGTGTGTTGTCTTCATGCAGTCATGGAGTCTACATCGATAGTTTACCTGGGTGTGTGGCAAGGGGAGCTTTTGATATTTAATATTGGAGAATCTTAAACTGTTGCTGATTGAAACCTTATATGCCTGTTTCTTCAGATTTTGTGTATGTGTGTGTGTGTAGAGCCTTGTGGCCTGTTACCATTAGTGATCCTTATACAAAACCACCTAGTTTTGACCTGCCTCGCTCTGTGTGGACTAAATTGAACAGAATTAGGTGTGACACTGGAAGAGTGCCTCTGCCCTCCTATCAGTGGGGATGGAGAGGTTCTCCTCGTTGCGTTTGTGGTACCGACACATGCAAACTATTAAACCCATTGTGCAAGATGCGATTGTGGTGCTGACACGCCAACTATTAAACCCGTTGGGCAAGACGGGCTTCGTCGTGCGTTCTCCGGTTCCTTAGAAGATCTGCACAAAAAGCAAAGCCTGAGATGGCTAAATTGGACATCCAGTTATGAGGCCGTTGCCGTACCCTCGTAGAGGTTCTGTGCGTAATTACGTGGATTGCGCGTGTAAGCTTTACTCCTTTTCTGTCCTGGTAGGCTAAATAATAATCTAAAGGGAGAAGCCCAGTTTCCACGGTGGAGAAATCGAAGCCGGAAGGTAGAGTGGGTGGGACGTCAACAATTCCCCCAAGATAAATCTTGGGAAAGAACCCTGGATTGCAGAGCTGAGTTGTTGCAGCAGAAACTGGGTGGTTTTGGCTGTGGTTTCACAAATATAGTCTCTGGGGTGTGTCCAACGGAGGGTTGCAATAACACACGGAGCCTGAATGCCACATGTCGAAAGGAAAGACAATAGCAAGAGTTTCCCTCCGGCTCTAATCTTGTGGTGTGGTTGGGTGTGTTTCTGGGGAGGTGCGGGGGGGGGGGTGGAGAAGAAGAAAGGGTGGGGGAAAGAAGGAAGGAGTAAAGAGAAAGCAAAGGGAGGAGGAGGAGGGTGGTGGCTCCTTGCTGCTCCTGGGGATGTGCAGAGATTTACGAGCCGCAACCCGCCTCGCCTGGAATGCTTTGTGACTGGGGTGGGGGAGTGGGCGTCTGGATGGATTAATGGAGTCTGGTTTGCTGAACTTGTGCTGTTGTTGTTTTTCCTTTCTTGCAAATTTTGCACGGTAGGCTTGAATTTTAACCCCCAGCCCTGTCCAGGCTGGCTGTGGGTTGATTGCCAGCCTGGGAGGACTGCACTTTTGGTAGGCAGGTGAGGCAAAACTCCTTTGGACCAGGTTCCCACCTGTTCTCCTTCTGCATCAAAAGCTGTTTTGGGACCAAATATGGGCTCCTTTCCAGCGTAATCTCCCCTGTCTCGTGTGGGCTGGCAAACTGGAATTAATCCAGTGGGGATCTGCAGCCCGTCTCTGATCTTTAGCAGGATGAACGAGGGACAGGCAGTCCCCCAAATTACGACCAAAATTGAGCCCAAAATTGGCAGTTCTTAAGCCAGCCTGTTTTACGATCTTTTTTTTGTTGTTGTTGCCCCGATTGTTAAGAGAATCACTGAATTCCTTAAGTGAATCATAAGGTCGTTATACAACTTTGGCTTACACACACGCACACACACACACACACACACACACACTTTGGCTTTGTCGGAAGCTGGCTGCGGAGGTTGCAAATGTTGATCACAGGATCCTGGGACAGTACAGGGGTTAAATGCACGAGCCGGTTGTCAAATGCCTGAATTCTTTTCTTTTTTAAAAAAAGTATATTTTATTGATTTTTTTTAAGAAAAAACATAAATCACTCAATAATTGGTGAGCAATGTGTTGTCTGGGTGACGTTTGTGAAAGAATCATTGAATTCTGATCACGCGACCACAGGGATGCTTGCATTGGTCGTGAGTGTGAAAAACAGTCGTAAAGTCACATTTTCCAGCGCCGTCGTAACTTTGAACAGTCACTAAAGGAGTGGTCGTAAGTTGTGGATTGCCTGTACCTTTTCAAGCAGCAACAGGCCACATTTTGCTAACTGTGGACCAGCTGAAGGTGCGAAGGGATGGGGCAGGCTGGTTTTTTTTTTCCTGTTTTCCCCTCCAGTTTTGAGGACAGGCGGTGAAGCCCTTTCGGTTCACACATGTATTCTAAGGCAGGGGCCCCGACCTATGGTCCACAGCCTAGTACCGGGCTGCAGCCGGTTGGCCAGCAGGCCCCGGGAATAGCTGGCGAGCTCTATCCCACTCGGCGCACGGGCCCTAGCGGTCTCATTCACACATGCATGGGGATGCTAGTATTGCCGCCAGCGTCATGCGGGTGCCAGCGGCCTGTTTGCACCTGCGTGCGGGTGCCAGGGCACGTGCCGTGGGTGTGCACAGCCCGTTTGCGCATGTGCATGGGCACCAGCTCGCACGCTGTGGGTGTGTGCAGCCCACTTGTGCATGTACACGCATGCTAGCACCACCATCATGCGCGTGCCCATTTGTGCATGCAGGCGCGAGGCAAGTGCGCGCGCACATTTCCCTGGTGCTCCCTTTGCTTCTGGCCGTCAAACCGGAATGATTGTGGAACTCTGCTCTAAGGCCTAAACCAGGGGTAGGCAACCTTGGCTCTTTTATGACTCGTGAACTCCAACTCCCAGAATTCCTGAGCCAGCCACGCAGAGGGGAAAGGGAGAGGTTTCCAAGCTGAGCCATGCTGGCTCAGGAATTCTGGGAGTTGAAGTCCACCAGTCATGAAGGGTCCATAGTTCCCCCATGCTGGCTGGGGTATTCTGGGAGTCGAAGTCCACGAGTCATAAAAGAGCCAAGGTTGCCTATCCCTGGCCTAAATCTAAAGGTTGTTTTTAGGAGTTTCGGCCTCCAAAGAACAAAATAACACGACATTAATTTTCAGCAATTGTGGAATCCAAAGCGGATTCCCCAGTAAAAGGCTGTGGCCCTTGGACTGTAAGTTGACCACCTATTACTTTAAATAGGAGACAATTTGGTGTAATGATTAAAGAGCTCCCCTAGAAATCAGGAGTCTGTGAGTTCTAGTCCCGCCTTAGGAATGAAAGCTGGCTGATGACTTTGGGCCAATCACCAGGAGACGGTGAGTTCTAGTCCCGCCTTAGGAATGAAAGCTGGCTGATGACTTTGGGCCAATCACCAGGAGTCTGTGAGTTCTAGTCCCGCCTTAGGAATGAAAGCTGGCTGATGACTTTGGGCCAATCACCAGGAGACGGTGAGTTCTAGTCCCGCCTTAGGAATGAAAGCTGGCTGATGACTTTGGGCCAATCACCAGGAGACGGTGAGTTCTAGTCCCACCTTAAAAATGAAAGCTGGCTGATGACTTTGGGCCAATCACCAGGAGACGGTGAGTTCTAGTCCCGCCTTAGGAATGAAAGCCAGCTGGGTGACTTTGGGCCAATCACCAGGAGACGGTGAGTTCTAGTCCCGCCTTAGGCATGAAAGCTGGCTGATGACTTTGGGCCAATCACCAGGAGACGGTGAGTTCTAGTCCCGCCTTAGGAATGAAAGCCAGCTGGGTGACTTTGGGCCAATCACCAGGAGACGGTGAGTTCTAGTCCCGCCTTAGGCATGAAAGCCAGCTGGGTGACTTTGGGCCAATCACCAGGAGACAGTGAGTTCTAGTCCTGCCTTAGGCATGAAAGCCAACTGGGTGACTTTGGGCCAATCACTCTCTCTCAACCCAACCCATCTCACAGGGTTGTTCTTGTGAGAAAAATAGGAGGAGGAAGGGATATTAAGTATGTTCACCACCTTGTGTTACTTATAAAGTAATCAAATAAATAAATAAAATAATGAATGCCTTTACACTGTTCATTTTGATATCAGTGCAAAATGAACCCAGCCCATGGATTGTCCTCTTTTGAATTCTCTTGACCCCCAAGCTGTGGGTGACACACCATGGGGTGTATCAGTTAATGAAAATGGACAGCAGATATACTGTGAGTAAGAGAAACACACACACACACACACACTTATTTCCAAGGTGTCTGCAGGGTGTGGTGAAAAAAGTCAAAATGCCGCCCACAGTGTTGTGATCAAAGCTTTCTGGTCCATCACACACAAAAAACAGGCAGAACTAAAATCACACATTACGGCCACCATCTTAACTTGTTCTTAATTCAAAAATAGTTTTACTGACTTTTGAAAACAAACATTAAAATGCAAACTAACGTAAAGGGGGAAAGTGGGATGGGGATAACAGGAAAAAAGTGCCACCCGTCCCCACCAAAAAACCCCCCCCATCAAATAAATACAGAGCAAAAGGGAGTTCCAACTTTTTTCAGTACAGAGATGATAATGCAAGACCACAAACTCTCTCTAATTTAAATGAATAATCGATATTTAAACTACCCTAAAATAATTATAACTATTCTTTAAAAATCAATATTCATCTTATATTTTTCTCTTTAATTTGGAATCTTAACACATACCGGGAATAAATTGTCAAATTTGAATAAACCTATACTTTAAAAAAACCCCCACAATATTTCTGCAGATTAGATATTGGATCAGATCTGAGTCTCAAATCCCAAAGTTGGTTTTCAGCACGGCTAGCTGAAGTCCACAGTTCTTTAAGTTGCCAAAATTGGACACTCCTGTTTTAAAGCAAGGGCAATGAAAAATGAAAGATGTCACCAAGCATTCCTGATTATTATTTTTTAAAGGATTCGAGTTTTTATCTTTTTTGCATTTATTTTCCGTTGTTTAAAAGTTTCATATTTGGCTGGAAATCAGGATTTAGCGGTGCATCTAATGCAGGAAATCACGTTAAAAAGCTGCTGGATTATTGCCCCCATTTTTATTGAAGACTTTCTCTGCCTTTCTTCCAAGCTTCTCCATTTATTTATTTATTTATTTATTTATTTATTTATTTATTTATTATTTTATTTTATTTTATTATTATTTTATTATTTTATTTTATTTATTTTATTTTATTTTATTTTATTTTATTTTATTTTATTTTATTTTATTTTATTTTATTTTATTTTATTTTATTATTTTATTTTATTTTATTTTATTTTATTTTATTTTAATCCCATTTATATCCCACCCTTCTCCGAAGACTCACGGCGGCTTACAATCTAAGCACAAACCAATGTGCTTAGCAATAGCCTTCATTCTATGTATATGCCTGCTTATTATTAGGGCTTTCGCCCCCCCCCCAAGCGGCATTATTACAAAGTCAGCTTATTGCCCCCAACAATCTGGGTCCTCATTTTACCTACCTCAGAAGGATGGAAGGCTGAGTCAACCTTGAGCCTGGTGGGATCCCCTGGTGGGATTCTGTTGATGTGGGGATTCCTAATATCTGAAGTTTAGGAGGTGAAAAGCTGATTATTGTTTTAAGAGGAATAGATATGGCTAGAGCTTTTTTAAATATATATATATATATATATATATGTTTTCGTAGATTCTCGCGGGTGTCTGTATGTGTAGGTCTAGAGTCTCGGGTTTCTTCCCGCGTTCCTTTCATCTTCAGAAAGTTGTGGCGACGTTTCGACGAAATCCCATCCGTCATCATCAGGCCGGAGTGTTCCTCCTGCTGCTTTCAGGAGCAATGCGTGGTCTGTCTGTTCCTTTCCTTCCAACTGCCGGTGGGGCTGTGTTCCGACTGGGTGGAGGCGTGGCTGCTTTCTGATTGGGTGGGGGTGTCCTCCGACTGGGTGGAGGCGTGGTTGTCTTCTGATTGAGTGGAGGCGTGGCTGTCTTCTGATTGGGTGGGGTGTGTTCTGAATGGGTGGGGTTTTTTGTTGTGTCGTAATATCCTGAGTGTTGTGATTTGGTGTCCTGAGGAGTGGGCTGTGTAGTGGCCTCCAGAGCTTTGGTTTGGCTCCGAGTTCGAGGTATACCAGAGATACATAGCAGGTCCTCGAACTCGGAGCCAAACCAAAGCTCTGGAGGCCACTACACAGCCCACTCCTCAGGACACCAAATCACAACACTCAGGATATTACGACACAACAAAAAACCCCACCCATTCAGAACACACCCCACCCAATCAGAAGACAGCCACGCCTCCAACCAATCGGAAGACAACCACACATCCACCCAATCAGAAGACAGCCACGCCTCCACTCAATCAGAAGACAACCACGCCTCCACCCAGTCGGAGGACACCCCCACCCAATCAGAAAGCAGCCACGCCTCCACCCAGTCGGAACACAGCCCCACCGGCAGTTGGAAGGAAAGGAACAGACAGACCACGCATTGCTCCTGAAAGCAGCAGGAGGAACACTCCGGCCTGATGATGACGGATGGGATTTCGTCGAAACGTCGCCACAACTTTCTGAAGATGAAAGGAACGCGGGAAGAAACCCGAGACTCTAGACCTACATATATATATATATATATATATATATATATATATATATATATATATATATATATATATATATATATATATATATATATATAGTGTCATACTTTTAAAATTCTAATTCTCATATAAACAACTCATCTTTTGCTGGCTCGACTATTTCTTTTATTGTATACCTGCTCTTCAGTTTCAGGAGACGGGTGGACACTGTCATTGCTGACTTGTGTCACTAGGTGGCAGCAGACTGTCATTGCTGACTTGTGTCACTAGGTGGCAGCAGACTGTCATTGCTGACTTGTGTCACTAGGTGGCAGCAGACTGTCATTGCTGACTTGTGTCACTAGGTGGCAGCAGACTTTGCAGTGTCAAGTTTGGAGGCAGGAACATCCAATCTCCGGTTCCTTCTTGTGGAAAAAATAAGCTATCGTATTATTGCTTAACTCAGGGGTCTTCCAATTTGGCCCTTTTATGACTTGTGCCTGGCTGAGGAATTCTGGGAGTTGAAGTCCACAAGTCACAAAAGGGCCAAGTTTGAAGACCGCTGGCCTAACTTCTTAACTGATCCCAATGGGCTGCTCATAATATTTGAATAAGCTTAGGGCTTTTGGTTTCCATTTCCAAAGTTTCTTTGCCCCCTGATCTCCATCATGGTTTATTTAAGCGAGATTTCTTGAGAAGGCACGAGGTTACAAGAATTCCAGCAATTAAATTTCAGAATCCATACTTTAGGCTGGAGAGGTTTTTGCGTTTCTAATGGGTCTTCTAGTAAGAAAGCAGAAGCTTGCAACTGGCTACTTACAAAAGAGCTTTTTGAAATCTTTCTCGATCTGGGCATCAAGTAACACAAATTTCCTTCAAGGTCTAATTAGCACCAGATAGGGAATCAGCAGTAATTTTTGTGTTTGGAATATTTTCAGAGGGTCTTAATCAGTATTGTCGACTACTCACTGGTGAAGTTCCAATTAAACAGATTTATTGCTCGTTTTCTATGCACAGGACTATTTTCCAACTCAGGGTTAGCACCGGGTTGGAAATTAGATAAGGAATTCAACAGAATTCAAAGGAGGTTGGACTTAGTAATTTATGGCTACGTAGGGATTCTAGGCGTATCCCTCTTTTACCTCCGCCCCAAGGTTCTGACATCCCTTCTCTTACAAACACTTGTTTTTGTTCTCTAATGCTCGTAATTTGCTTTTCAATCCAGGAGTAAGCTGTGGGAATTCCACGAGTGACAATATGTTTAATGGCGTCTCCTTGGATGGCCAAGCGACGTTGACCTTCCCCTGGTCTCAAGTGGGAAGGGAGGGAAATAATTTAATATTAACAAACTGGAGGACTTTGTATTGCAAGGCAATACAGGCTGGTTTCTAGGTTTCTTGCATCCACAGCATTGTTTCAATCCCATTTTGTTCTGGGACAATTCAGGGGGCCTTTATTAAGGTTATCTGAGATCTGAGCTGCATGGACGACAATTTATCAGTGGCCCCCTAAAAGGCACGGAGGGGAGTTTTGGCCTAGCTGCTTTCTGCCATCTACAGCAAGTATGGATTTTTGCAGCTCCGATTTCATAGCTGAACAGATTTATACCCTGAAGTCACTGTGGGGTTAGGTGGCTTGAGAAATCTAAATTACAAATAAAGTAAGAAAGAAAGGTGGATAGATTGCCAGACTGCCTTGGCTATTTATTCTTAACTGAATACTGTCCTTACCACTCCTGGAATTTAGAATAGAATAGAATAGAATAGAATAGAATAGAATAGAATAGAATAGAATAGAATAGAATAGAATAGAATAGAATAGATATTGGAGGAATAGAATAGAATAGAATAGAATAGAATAGAATAGAATAGAATAGAATAGAATAGAATAGAATAATGGAATAGAATAGAATAGAATAGAATAGAATAGAATAGAATAGAATAGAATAGAATAGAATAGAATAGAATAGAATAGAATAGAATAGAGCAGAATAATGGAATGGAATAGAACAGGATAAAACAGGAATAAGAATAAGAATAAGAATAAGAATAGAATAGAATAGAATAGAATAATGGAATGGAATAGAATAGAATAGAATAGAATAGAATAGAATAGAATAGAATAGAATAGAATAGAATAGAATAGAACAGAACAGAACAGAACAGAACAGAATAGAATAGAATAGAATAGAATAGAATAGAATAGAATAGAATAGAATAGAATAGAAGGGAAGCTTATATAGACGGGAATCCAGAGAAAGAAATATTTTGGGGAATATTAAAAAGGCAGAATGTATTTCCCCAAAAGAATAATGGAGAAGATCTTTTTAAAAAAGATCTTTAAAAAAAGAAAGACAGAAACCAGCCCCCAGAAATCAGCCCAGCCCCTGAGCAGAAGCCAGTTTTTAGAAATGCAGATGTGATAATCCATTCAGAAATGTTGGAGGCCTGCAGCTAAAAACTGAAGAAATTAGGAAGACAAGGAGCCCTAAAATCTACATACCCCCACCCAAATTCTAAGGACAGGAGACATAATAGGATTAACCCACCAATACCAAACGGGCACACTGAGGTCAAAGTACATGGCACAGGAAATACAAAGCCTCAAACAAGAACAGGAAACCACCTCAAGAGCCCCAGAAGGTATAAAAGCCCACCCCTCCCTTGATCCATGCGGTCAATTTTCCCCCTTTCTGTCTGGCTCTCCTCTTCGATCAACTACAACCTTCTTCCTAAAGCAGTCTCCATGTTGTTTATTCCCGGCTTGGACTGAACCACGATGAAGATTTTTCTTTCAGCGGCACAACCCTGCATAGCTATTTGATAGGACCCTGAGAAAAGTTAGGGAGGATCCTTCCTACATGCCGAGGATTCCGTCGCAATCCAGAAGATCCAGGTTTTGTTTCTGCAGCACAACAAAGGATTTCTTCCACAAACACACCCTGCGGGGGGGGGGGCATGTACATGGAAGGGAGGGGAAATCCTTTGGCAGGCGGTAGGTAGGTAGCAGCTTGCAAATTTGTCTGCCAGCGTCCCCAGAAAGCAGACTGCGAATGACGACGGGATGGCAGGGAGCATGGCAACCGGTCAATTAGTGTGAACAGGTTGCTCGGTACGCAGGTCAGGGTCACGTGACCTCCTTGGAGGGGGTGTGGCATGACGTTTTATGACGGACTGTAAGGCACCCCGCCATAACTTTAAACTCTCATTAAACAGCCGGTCATAAAATAAAGGACCACGTGTATTTCTCAGTCCGCTGCATTTGTTTAAAAGGCATGCCAAGCCAGAAAAAAAAATAGCCCACAGTTTAAAATAGTCCTTTGTAAGCTAGGAAAAGGCGGAATAGACAACATCACCACCAGATGGATCTGTAGCTGGCTGGCAAACCGTACTCAATGAGTAGCCCTCAACGGCACTACATCTACACGGAGAGAGGTAAGCAGTGGGGTACCACAAGGCTCCGTCTTAGGCCCAGTAAACTCTTCAACATCTTGATCAATGACTCAGACGAGGGAATTGAAGGGGAAACTCATCAAATTCGGAGATGACACCAAACTAGCAGGAGTAGCCAACACCCCAGAAGACAAACTCAGGATCCAAAAAGAACTAGACAAACTTGAATAATGGGCCCTAGCCAACAAAATGAGTTTTAATGTGGAGAAAAGCAAAGGTTTACATTTAGGCAGGAAAAATCAAAGATATAAGTACAGATTAGGTGAGACCTGGCTGAAAAAACAGCAAATGTGAGAGGGACCTTAGAGTCCTAATCGACGATCACTTGACTATAAGCCATTAGTGTGTAGCAGCAGCCAAAAAAGCTAACACAATCCTGGGTTGTATAAACAGGGGCATAGAATCAAGATCACGTGAAGTATTAGTACCGCTTTATAAAGCCCTAGTGAGGCCGCACCTGGAATACTGCAGCCACTTTTGGTCACCATATCACAAAAAAGATGTTGAGAGTTTGGAAAAAGTTCAGAGAAGAGCAACTAAGATGATCCAAGGCCTGGAGACCAAAACATACGAAGAACGGCTGCGGGACTTGGGTTTGGCTAGTCTAAAGAAAGGAAGAAACGGGCAAAATGATAGCAGTATTCGGTATTTGAGGGGCTGCCACAAAGAAGGGGTGTGTGTCAAATTATTCTCCAGTGGACCAGAGGGAAGGACAAGAAACAACAGATGGGAATGCTAATCAAGGAGAGAAGCAACCTGGAATTAAGGAGAAAATTCCTGACAGTGTGGACAATTAACCAGTGGAACAGCTTGCCACCAGAAATCGTGGCCACTCCATCATTGGAGGTTTTTGAGAAGAGTGGACAGCCATTTGCTTGAAAGTGGTACAGTGTCTCCTGGTTGAGCAGGGGGCTGGATTAGAAGACCTCCAAGGTCCCGTCCAGCTCCTATTCTATTCTGTTCTGTTCTGTTCTATTCTATTCTATTCTAAAACCATAGAATAGGTCACATTCCTGCCAATGGCCTGGCTTCCGTTCTCCCATTTAATGTGTTGAAAATGGAGGAGCGCAGAGACTTGCCCTAAGCTGGCTGGAGGTCTGGCTCCATCCTCCCTCATAAGGGGAACCCAGGTGAACCCCATGGTAGAAGTGGGAAGGCAGCCATGTGTGTGTGTGGTGGGGGGGAGAGGTCCAGGGGCTGCCCGTATCCGGCAGAGCTCATAAACAAGGTAAGCCTGCAAAAACAGCATTTTCTCAGAGCAATTTTTAGCCAGCTTCCCGAGGCTGCCTTGCTCCCACATGGAGACGAGAGATAATCTCAAGGTTTCGGCTGTTTTTTGATCTTTCTGGGGAGGTGGGTGGGAAGGACCCCAGGGAGAAGGGAAATGACACGCATGAGAATAGCCCCCTCCTACGCAAGCCAGCTTTGATTGCTTGGGAAAGAGACAAAACACATTCCTTGTTCTCTTCAACCCCCCCCTGCCCCCTTGAAACCTTTTTTTAGCCCTTACATGGCCCCCCCACACACAAAAAAAATGCTCTCCATGCAAGCAGATCCTTGCCCTCCCTCTGTTGAATGGCCAGATGTTCCCACATTTACCTACACGGGAGTCAGTCCAGTTTGATTTCAGGGGGCTGGACCTCACAGAAAGAAGGCGCTATTGGAATGGAATAGAGAATAGAACAGAACAGAATAGAATAGAAAAAATAGAATAGAATGGAATGGAATATGGAATAAGGAATAGAACAGAACAGAACAGAATACAACAGAATACAATAGAATAACAGAGTTGGAAGGGGCTTTGGAGGTCTTCTAGTCCAACCCCCTGTTCAGACAGTAAACCCTATACAACAACAACAACAACAACGATGATGATGATGATGATGATGATGATGTTGGAAGGGACTTTGGAGGTCATCTAGTCCAACCCCCTGCTCAGGCAGGGAACCCTATACCATTTCAGACAAATGGCTGTCCAGTCTCTTCCTAAAAACTTCCAGTGTCGGAGCATTCACCGCTTCTGGAGGCAGGTAGTTCCACTGGTTAATTGTTCTAACTGTCAGGAAGTTTCTCCTTAGTTCCAGGTTGCTTCTCTCCTTGGTTAGTTTCCATCCGTTGCTTCTCGTCCTGCCTTCAGGCGCTTTGGACAACAGCTTGACTGCCTCTTCTTTGGGGCAGCCCCTGAGATACTGGAAGACTGCTATCCTGTCCCCCCTCATCCTTCTCTTCATTAAACTACCCAATTCCAGCAACCGTTCTTTGTTTGAGCCTCCAGTCCCCTGATCATCTTCGTTGCTCTTCTCTGCACTCTTTCTGGAGTCTGAACATCTTTTTTACATGGTGGTGACCAAAACTGGATGCAGGATTCCAAGTGTGGCCTTACCAAGGCCTTGTAACGTGGTATTAGCCCTTCACCTGATCTCGACTCTATCCCTCTTTTTGAAATGCAGCCTTCATACTTCTAACAATTGCTGATTAAAATTGTGCCGAGCTCCTGCTAAGTAATTTTAATACAGGTAGTGCTCAGTTGACAATCCCAGCTGAACCCCAGATTTCTGTTTGCAAGTGAGAGAGTTGTTGAGTGGATTTTGCTCCATTTTACGACCTTTCCTGCCACTAGTTGCAAAGTGAATTGATGTAGTTGTTAATAATACAGTGGCTAAGTGAATCCGCCCCCCCCCCATTGGCTTTGCTTGTCAGAAAATCGCAAAAGGGGGTCGTCATGTGACACCCCGCCCCCGGGACACTGCAACCGTCACAAATGTCAATCGATTGCTAAGCCTCCAAATTTTGATCACGTGACCCTGGGGGTGCTGCAACGGTCGTAAGTGTGAAAAAGGATCATACGTTACTATTTCCAGTGCGATATTAACTTCAAATAGTAACTAAAGAAATCGTGATAAGTTGAGGACTACTGTAGTCTAAGCCAGGATTATATAGAAGAGTCTGGACAGCCATTTTGTCTGAAATGGTATAGGGTTGGACTAGATGACCTCCAAGATCCCTTCTAATAATAATAATAATAATAATAATAATAATAATAATAATAATAATAATAATTATTATTATTATTATTATTATTATTATTATTATTATTATTATTATTATTATTATTATTATTATTATTATTATTATTACAGTATTTCTTAGCAGAATACCAAGGGATTCTGGTAATCAAAATCCAGCCATTTTAAAGTCATTAAGATTAAGAAACACTATTAACACAAAGTTGTCACGGAAAAACCCAGTGAAAGAAACGAGAGACAGCAACAGAAAACAATAATTCTTACTTTAAGATTCAGAGGTTTGTTTTAGTAATAATTTGGAAGATAAGCAAACATCACCACATCACTTACTTTAGCCACCCGTTGCAATGAGGTCCAGTGACCTAGCAGTTTCAATCAGGACAGCTGTAGGCCAGTGGCAAATCAATCGGCTCCAGTCCCAATCTCTTAATGACAGAGGTCACCCACCATTGTTGCTGGGCGGACCGGAGGAAAAGGGAGGGAAGCGTTGTCAATGCGTGTGTGCACAGGGCCGTGAGCATGCACACCGCGAACAGGGCAGGACTAGCGCCGGCGGGATGCTCACTAGCCCTGCCCTGTTCTTGCGTGGCACGGCACCTTGTTTCTTCACCCCGCAGCGTGGCGGTGGCTGTTTTTGCACCTTGAGAGCGTGGTGGCGGCCCGTTTTTGTGCCCCGTGGTGCGTCGGCGCCCCCTTTTTGCATGGCATGATGGTGGCCCATTTTTGCGGCCTGCATTGCGGCAGTGCGCATGGCTGGCTCAGGAATTCTGGGAGTTGAAGTCCACGAATCATAAAAAGAGCCAAGGTTGCCTTCCCGTGGTCCAGTCGTTCTTGGTGGCCGGGGGCTAATTGTGGTGGGTCTGTCACCCACCTCTTACCTTCCCCAAGGCGAATTCAAAATGATGTCGTTCTTACTTGAAATAATTGTGTGCCTCCAGACTTCCGGGAGGAAACGGCCTTGCTTTTCTGGCGTGGGTGGGTGAGTGTGCGATCTTTTGAACATGAACCACTCTGGGGAGAAATGGCTTAGGACCGGCTCTTCCCTTTTGGGTGGAGGCTGGCTGAAGTTTCCACTCACTTATCAATTTCCAAGAAAGACTTCAGTCACCTCCACCACCCACCCAAATTGATTTTGAAAATAATGTGCCTTTAAAAAGAAAGTGTGGGGGGGGGTTTCCCCTGGATGTTGTGCTCACCTCTGCATGCAAAGAAACGAACGAACACATTGTAGAATAAACTCAGAATGCAAAATGTTTGATTCCTGATAGGTTCTTGTTTCCCGCTTTCCGACAGGATCTTTGAGTAGTAATTAAGATTCCTACAAGATAAACTGCATAAAAGTTAACGAAGCATCACGTCACTAAGGTATAACTTAGTTAAGCGTGTTATGGGAAGGCACGGCTTTTCCATGTGCATCCTGTCTCGTGTAGCTTAGAGCAGGGGTGTCCAACCTGGCCACTTGAAGACCTGTGGACTTCAACTCCCAGAATTCCCCAGCCAGCATGGATCCCACCCAGCCCCTGGCCAAGACACCCTGGAAGTGAAGCCAGCTTAAAGTATTTTGGGATTTCAGCTCTTGGTTTAGTCACTGACGGCTCCATGTTCTGATCTTACTGGATTGAGAATAGATCCTGACTGAGTTTCCCTGTTGTCGTTGTTGTTGTTGTTGTTCTTAATCTTGCTATTACCAGTAAAAATAGAAGAAAAAAGGGAATAGCATCATTATGTTTCTTGTTACTTGGGCTAGGGAAAAGAGAGTGGCAGTTTCTTGTTGAAAGAGAAAGAGACAGAGAGAGAGAGAGAGAGAGGGAAAGAAAGAAAGAAAAAGGGAGAGAGAAAAAGAAAGAGAGAAAGAAAGAAAAAGAAAAAAGCAAAAGGAAGGGAGAAAAAAGGAAGGAAGGAAGGAAGGAAGGAAGGAAGGAAGGAAGGAAGGAAGGAAGGAAGGAAGGAAGGAAGGAGTGGTTAAAGCTACAATCTGGGAGATTTTTTCTATGGGTGGTCCTCCACTTATAACTGTGCATTCAGCAACGGTTCGAAATTACGACCACTGCTTACAGCTTGCTTTCAAAGTTCCACGCGTAACACACTATGACTGTATTTATGGCCAATTGCAGCACCTGGTGGTCTTATGACCGTCATTTACTGCAGGGGTCCTTTCTGGGTTGGCAGCCCGGTGGGAAAAGGAGGGGCAGCCAGCTGGTGACTTTGGGCCATCTCTCTCTCCCTCTCTCTCTCTCTCTCTCTCTCTCTCTCTCTCTCTCTCTCTCTCTCTCTCTCTCTCTCTCTCTCTCTCTCTCTCCTCCCTCCCTCCCTCCCTCCCTCCCTCCCTCCCTCCCTCTCCCTCCCTCCTCTCTGTCTCTCCTTCTCTCCCTCTCTCCTTCCCTCTCTCTCCCTCCCGAACGCCAAAATGGTTGTAAGGGTGAGGACCAGTCGTAAGTCACTTTTTTCAGCGCCATTGTAAACGCTAAACAAATGGTTGTAAGTCAAGGAATGTCTTTGGGGAGATCGAGTAAAAATTTGCTCCATACAGAATACAGAATAATATAGTTGGAAGGGACCTTGGAGGTCATCTAGACCAACCCACTACTCAGGCAGGGAATCCTATACCGTTTCTGACAAGGGGCTGTCCATTTTCTTCTTGAGAGGTTCCAGGGATGGAGCACCCACAACTTCGGAAGGCAACTTCTGTTCCACTGGTTGAGTATTCTCACCGTCAGAAAATTTGTCCTTATTTCTTGGTTGAATCTCTCTCCTTGATCAGTTTCCATCCATTTCCATTCCATCCATGAGGACCCAGACTGTTGGGGGCAATAAGCTGACTTTGTAATAATACCGCTTGGAGGGGGGGGGCGAAAGCCCTAATAAGCAGGCATATACATAGAATGAAGGCTATTGCTAAGCACATTGATTTGTGCTTAAATTGTAAGCAGCCCTCAGTCTTTGGAGAAGGGCGGGATATAAATGGGATTAAAATAAAAAAAATAAAAATAAAAAAATTATTCCTTCTCTGGCCTTCAGGTGTTTTCAAGAATAAAATTAGAATAACAGAGTTGGAAGGGACCTAGGAGGTCATCTAGTCCAACCCCCTGCTCAGGCAGGAAACCCTATACCATTTCGGACAAATGGCTGTCCAGTCTCTTCTTAAAAACTTCCAGTGTTGAAGCATTCACCGCTTCTGGAGGCAGGTTGTTCCACTGGTTAATTGTTCTCACTGTCAGGAAGTTTCTCCTTAGTTCTAGGTTGCTTCTCTCCTTGATGAGTTTCCATCCGTTGCTTCTTGTCCTGCCTTCAGGCGCTTTGGAGAATAGCTTGACTCCCTCTTCTTTGGGGCAGCCCCTGAGATACTGGAAGAGTTGCTATCATGTCACCCCTCGTCCTTCTCTTCATTAAACTGGACATCCCCAATTCCAGCAAACATTCTTTGTATGTTTTAGCCTCCAGTCCCCTGATCATCTGTGTTGCTCTTCTGTGCAGCGTTTCCAGAGTCTGAACATCTTTTTTACAGTATGGTGACCAAAACTGGTTGCAGTATTCTAGGTGTGGCCTTACTAAGGCTTTATAGAGTGGTCTTAGTAACTCACACGATCCTGACTGAATCCCTCTGTTAATGCAACTTAGGATTGCATTGGCTTTTTTGGCTGCTGCCGCACACAGCTGGCTCATATTTTAAATTTTTGGAACTTTAAGTACCAACTTTTCCCAGCTCCTGTCTGATCCTCCAAAGCAGCCCCAAAGGCGGTTTTCAAAAGGCAACCGGACTTCCTTGGTTTCAGACATTTCGCTGCTCATCCAAGAAGCTTCTTCCAGTTCTGACTGAATGGTGGAAGGATTGCTCGCTTTTTGAAAGACACCTTTTGCTCAACCACGACGTGAGAATCTCAGCGGACGCCCTTCAAAGTAGCCTCGGGAATTGTTTCAAAGGGAAGCAGTGCAGCTCCTAACTCTCCGTTGTGAACTCCAAGCAACCTCAAGCGTGTGTGTGTGTGTGTGTGTGTGTGTGTGTGTGTGTGTGTGAAATGACAGAATGTGGGAGATGTTTTGATGTTTCAGTGGGAGGGTTAATGAAATGAAGGTGGGGATCGAAGTCTCAGGAGAACGGTGTGGGAGGGGGTCCTCCTGTTTGCTGGGTACCCTCCAAGTGAAGGCGGGGGGAGCAGATGGAGGAGGCCACGAAGGGGAGGGGGAAAACGCCAGGGAAGGGTGTGTGTGTGTGTGTGTGTGTGTGTGCAATGAAATTGTGGAGGGCTTTGAAGGACACAGCAAGGCGCGTTCTGCAGCGGGTAGCAAACACCCTCCTTAATAAACATCGGAAAGTCCCGGGAGATCAGACCAAAAGCCACGGTCGGGTACGTTTTGGAGATGCAAGAATGACGGAACACAACTTTCCCAGCGTTGCCTTTTGCTGCTTTGCCTTGCAATCCCATTCCTGTGTCTCCCTTCGGAAAGGGCGGGCTGGAGAAATTGCATGCCAAGAGAACAAATTAATATTAATTTCCCTCCGCAGTTTCTTTTCTTTTCTTTTCTTTTTTGGCATCGGGGGCATTTTGGGTTCCAAAAACGCCGGAGGCCTCATTCCCAAGAACAGGTGAAACTAAAAGAACAAACTCCTGTTGATTTGATTTAAATTGCATTGCTTGCAGCTACCTTGATGATACGTGTTTTTCTTAATGTTCCCCTTCTTTCATCTTAAATATGACGATTTAATATCAATGGCTGGAGGGACTGAAGGAACCACAGTCGTGGCTTTGGGCAGCTGGGTGTGATGCTGGGCTTCAGGCTGTGTAGAATTAGAATTAGAATTAGAATTAGAATTAGAATTAGAATTAGAATATGGAATGGAATGGAATGGAATGGAATGGAATAGAATAGAATAGAATAGAATAGAATAGAATAGAATAGAATAGAATAGAATAGAATAGAATAGAATAGAATAGAATAGAATAGAATAGAATAGAATAGAATAGAATAGAAAATATGGAATGGAATGGAATGGAATAATACAATAATAGAATACAGCAGGAAGGGACCTTGGAGGTCTTCTAGTCCAGCCCCCTGCTCAAGCAGGAGACCTTATACCATCTCAGACAAGTGACCGTCCAGTCTCTTCTTAAAAATCTCCAGTGATGGAGCGCCCATTTCTGGTGGCAAGCTGTTCCACTGGTTAATTGTCCTCCCTGTTAGGAAGTTTCTCCTTAATTCCAGGTTGCTTCTATCTTTGGTCAGTTTCCAACTGTTGTTTCTTGTCCTGTTTTCTGGTGCTTTGGTGAATAACGTGACCCCCTCCTCTTCTTTGTGGCAGCCCCTCAAATACTGGAACTCTGCTATCATGTCTCCCCTATTTCTTCTTTTCTTTAGACTAGCCAAACCCAAGTCCCGCAGCCGTTCTTTGTATGTTTTAGTCTAGCAAAGCAGTAGCTTTTGTGGCTGAAAGTATGAACACTTAGCAAGAGCACTTAGAGTGTTTTACAACCCTCTCTAAGCAATCAGCCTGTGGGCCCCCCAACAGTCTGGGTCCTTACTTTATTGAGCCCGGAAAGATGGAAGGCTGAATCAATCCTGAGTCGGTCAGGATCGAATTGCTGGCAGTTGGCAGAGTCGGACTGCAGTACCTACTTCCAACCACTGGGCGACCTTGGTAAAGTCAGCAAACTCGACTTACGTCTACGTTTGTGTGTCTCTTTCTAGGGTTCCACAGGAGAATATGGCCAATGGCATTGAGGACCTCATCGGGATCCCCTTCCCAAACCACAGCAGTGAAGTCCTCTGTGGGCTCAACGAGCAGCGGAACAACGGCCTTCTGTGCGACGTGATTCTCCTGGTCCAGGATCAGGAATACCGAACCCACAAGTCTGTGCTGGCTGCCTGTAGCCAATATTTTAAAAAACTCTTCACAACCGGCACTTTAGCAGACCAGCCTTACATATACGAGATCGACTTCGTGAAGCCCGAAGCCCTTTCGGCCATCCTGGAGTTTGCCTACACCTCCACTCTGACCATCACCGCGGCAAACGTGAAGCACATCCTCAACGCGGCCAAGATGCTGGAGATCCCCTGCGTGATTAACGTCTGCCTCGAAATAATACAGCCTGGGGAAGTGGCGGAAGGCGAGAAGGAGGAGGAAGAGGAGGAGGAGGAAGAGGAGGAGGAGGAAGAAGGAGAGGAGGAGGAGGAGGAGGAAGAAGAAGCAGGTGGCTTCACCAATGGGAGTCAATCCGATGCTCAAGATCTCAGTTGCCACCAAAGTCCCTCCAAGCCAGACCTTCCTGAAGGACCCTTTCAGGAGACCCCCGATGTCTTCTCCACCCGATTTCCATCCAGCAGCTCCAGTGGCTCCCTTGGCCTTATCCGGGACTTCTCCATTGAATCCCTCTTAAGGGAGAACCTGTATCCCAAAGTGAGCCTTCCAGAACGCAGGCCGGTCCTGTCTCCCTTCATGCCGGAGCTCTTCCCCCATATATGGAAGGGAGACTTTGGCCCCTTCGCCCCAGTAGAGGCGCCGCAGGCAGACGGCAGCCCCTTGGACTTGGTCATCAGGAAGCAAAAGATCAAGGAGGAGCAGAAGGAGGAACCGCTGGCCGGCCCCTTCCCCAACAGCCTCTTCGAGGAGGTCTTCGCCAGCACAGCAGCCGCCCCCCTGGGGCACGTCAAGGCCGAAAGCGACTACGGCGCCTACCTGAACTTCCTGAGCTCCGCCCACTTTGGCCGGGTCTTTCCTGGCTGGCCGGAAGAAAGGAAGATCAA